>NW_010578762.1:162815-196189 GCF_000705375.1 Tinamus guttatus
GCCATCCTGCGGACCCAGGAGGGCCAACCCTCTGCTGCAGCTGCCAAAGGGCAAAAACCCAGCATAGAGCCTTCTTTGAACTCAGGAAGAGGTTCTTATTCCATCTGTTTAAGGGAAGCTGCTCTCGCCATTACAGTTCTTCACCATAATCCTTGCCAGGGATGAACACTTCAGACAGAATAATGATTATATCTCTAATCCCCAGCCTGTTACCTTAGGGAGAACTCACAAAATACCTTCCAAAAATGAGCATGGGAGGTAAAATTCCTAACTCTACTGGAAACAAAAACCAGAGACTCAGCCAAGCTACCATTTATACAACATAGTATAAGATCTTTCTCTCCAGTAAAGTAAGTGACAGTCTCTTAATTATGTTCCTTGTAATTATTTTACCTCAATAACAGGCTGCAATCTAACAAAGAATTCAGTATCGTGTTTTTCCCCTATTGCACTTGTGGAAAAACTTCCATCCTGACTATTTTAAAGGAAGGTTGTATTTTGGGGAATGGAGAGGGGGCAGCTTTCCTTGCAATATGACAGTTTCTGCAAAAATAATCTTTGAAACTTTCCAGGTAAAAGCTTTTCAAGCAAGAGACAGCACACAATGTCAGCTGGAGAGGTCCTTCTTTTTTATAAACATCTGAAATCGCTGGGACAAAATACAGAGACAAGCTTGCAGCTTGCAAGCTGCCAGCTGCTACCCTGCTGGCAGCTGCCAGCCTGTGCTGCAGCTGTGTCTTCCCAGGGCTCAGAGCAGGGCTCAGCGCATAGGGTGGCCCCAGAGCCTGCCAGCCTGATCCTTCTGCCATCCTCTCGAGCTTACAGGTGCTTCCTGCCACCCTGGGCAGCAAGAGACCTCCAGCAGAGCTTTAATTTTATCACTGCCTGTTTGCCACTGGGAGTTTTAACCCTCCTGCATCTCCTGATGCAGCCAACTGAACTAGATCATCACGATCACAGGACCAAGCAAAATGTTTATTTTCAGGCAGGATTTGTGAAACACTTCTTTTCAAAAAAAAAAAAAAAAAAGATGAGATTAGGAGATTGCAGATCTTTGAAATTAAATTAAGGCACAGAACATAGGCTGTACAACGAATGCTGAATGAGGTCTGAAGTATTCTCAGCATATTTGAGTCTTACTATCGGTTCCAGCAAAACTGATGAGCTGGATAGGACAGCCTCCAAAGCAGGAAATGAAATAGAGTTTCAAATTATTTTATTTCATCATCTGCAGCAGATGGTCCTGTGTGTTGCTGTAGGGACTCATGCAGAGATGTTTAAGAGACACGTACCAGCAGCTCTCAGTTCATCGCAGAAGCCCACTATTCACCATGGCAGCTAAAGGTGCTAATATGTGCCTAAATAAAAAGATCAAAACAGGCAAAGGAACAGAGTAACTAAATCATTCTCTCTTGATTAGTGAGATGTCACTACCTGCCCAGCATTTTAATTCAGCTTGTTTGAGTCTCATTTTAGCTCAGTTTCTCTTAGTCACCACATGAGAAGTGTGTATTTCTTTCTGAAACTTTTTGATGCAAGTACAAAAATTGCTCATAGATCACCTAGCAAAAGTTATAGCACTATGGAAATAGGATAAAAAAATGATTCCTGAGATGATCCTGTTCATTAGATACCAGTACAGCCACCAAAACATTCCATATAATACACAGCACTATGATATATAAGAGCCACCAAAACATTCCATATATATAATACACAGCACTATGATATATAAAATTACATGTAAAGCACATATTAATGTTTTCCAGTGTAAATAAACTTGGAGCATCTGTAAATTTCTTTTACATTCTCTGAAGGGATATTTTAATATATCACGCTCTGAAACAAGCTATTTTTTTGACCTAAAGCAAACCAGAACTATCCTCTTTTGCTTTAAAACCATGTACAGCAGGCTCTTCTATCTGATCTGACTCGAACGACTCCGCGCTGCTGGGAGTTCAGCACATTCGGGAAGAACAGAGTGTCAGTCAAAATTGGTTACGTGGGTCTCAAAGGAGGATTCAGACCACAATAGTAATTACAGCGTTTGGCTAGCTGGTTATTTTTCCTGCTTCTCAGTGTGTTACCAAAGATCAGGTCAGAATGACAGCTTGGGTCTCTTAGTCTCTCCTCTGCATTTCACTGAGCTTTCCCCACCTCCTTCTCACTAATGCCTTGATACCCTGCATGGGCAGCAGCCCTGGCAGTGCTGCAGCCATCCCCACTATTAATTCTTCTTTAAAGCAACCCTTTAATGCCTAGTGGCAATGTGGCTGTGGGGAGGGGATTTTTACATCCCCTACCATAGCTATTACCCACAAGCCTCACACAGGGCAGACCCAAAAGGAGACAGTTGTCTTGGGTTCAATCCTGCCACCCCTGGAGGTGATTCCCAGCCCCTTTCACCACCTGCCTTTTGCCCATGTTCACTCTCCTGTTCATGCATACAATCTTCCTCCTGTTCCTTCCCACCAAGCCTTATGGTAGAAAAGACACAAAAAAGAAAACTATATTTTTCTCAAATAAACTGAATACTTAAATATCTGGCAAAATAACTAGGAAAAATATGAAGAATTCATAATAATTGGGAATAGTACAAAAGTTTTACTCGTGCTCAGCTAGAACAAAAGCAGAGTTTGATGATACCTAATAACTGCTCTTCAATGCTGAAGAGGTCGGGAAGGGTCCTCCAGAGGTTCCACAGTGCTTTATGTTTAAAACTCTTTCCATCCTTTTAATTTGTCTCTGCTGTCGGATTTTTTTTTTCCTTTTGAGTAATTTCTTTCCTTGGTGTTCCACTACTATTTGTGTTCTCACAAATTGTCTTCCTGTTGCATTTTAGCCGCCCTACTATATGTGTCTCAGCTCATGCCCTCCAGGCTGTGGATACAAGGTCTTCCTGTCCCCCGTAGCAGACTATCAGCTCAACATTTTGTTCAAGTCCAGCAATCACTCATGATTTAGTGAGGTAATTTTCTTATCCTTCCTTTGAACAGACATTGTACACACTTTTTTCTTTTGTAGACTGTTCTGAAAACTTTTTTCCTTGACCTTCCCCCTGTAGAGCAGTTGTGACTTTTTTTTTTAATCTGTCCATTGGCTTTATTCTGCTGTCCTTCCTACCCTTTCAAAAATCATGCCTTCCACCTTTACATTTCCTGACATTCATAATCAAGAATAAATAATTTTTAACTATGTTTTTTTAAAACCATCAATCAAACCTTCCTGTGTCAAGAAATTGACTTCAGCACACCATGATAGTTTTTTTTTCAAAATGGTTTGGCTACACCCATGGCTCAGCAGATAGCTTCTGGTGCTTGTACAGCCTGGGATCTCATCACATATCCCTTTGCAGGCAGCCAAGAACGGCCTTATAGCTGATAGAAGGAGGTCCTCCTAGACCACAGGAAGGCCTGTCTGATGGTATATGCATCATGTGACACCACTGCAAGGTCTTGTGCAGTATAAAAGTTACTCTGCTCAGTAAGAAGGGTCAAAGATACTCCAGGTTTTCCCCTGGGAGTTATCTACTGTGACATCTCAGAGCGACTTGGCCTCTCACCCAATCTGGAAGCCTTTCCTGCCTTGCAGTGTGAAAGCGGCCTCCAATTCTCTTGCGTTCCTTCACCAACAACTCAGCTCTTACCTTTTGATGAATGTTAATTATAGATTTAAAAAGTACCATCAGCTTTACCTATTTGAACTGATCATCATAGGTGACCCTTGCCGGGGCTGCCCTCACAAGAGCCGCCTTTTCTCCTGTCTTTGCTAGCAGAGGCTTTACAGGAGTGTGTGTCGACCTGCTTCTCCTCTTCCTCTCCATATTCTGAGTTTTAGACCAATACATTTTTCTTTTTTTCTTTTTATCAGGCCATACCACTCTATGTAAGCATTGCAGCCATGCAAGTTATTCCTTAGAATCTGTGTTGTGCCAATTAAGTAATAATATTGATTATATGCTAAGATTTCTATTCTCGCTCTTGCTAGATGCACCTATTAGACACATGCATGAGTAAAGCTATCTGTTAAGTCTTCAAATAGTTTAGCTGCTCTGCATTTATTACCTTTTCCATTGCCCTTGTCTGGATAGTGTACTTCTATCCCATGCACTCATTGGTCTGTTTGAGCCTTGTAAACATCCCCGATTAAGAAAACTACACTTTAATTCATAAGAGTTATATTTTAAATTGAAGATGGCAGTAGCATACATTTTAAAGACATGCCCCAGTGACTGTTTTTTAAAAAATATTTGTAATAAAATAACAGTACACAGACTCCTATAGATGCATCAGAGAATTCTGCTGATGCAAAATGAATGGCTGCACATCTATTTTAATACTCCAGTCATTTTTTTATTGTTGTTGTTCAGGAAGAAAAAATATACCTTTTTGAGAGACTGAGAGGAGAGGGAAGATGATGCTCGTTTCGCTATATCTCTCGTTGTCTTCCTCAGTGCTAGAGCAATTTACACCAGTTCAGTTTCTCTTCCTGGATTGCTATTGTCTTCTTTGCATCCGATTTTCAGTTAGTCAGAGATATGTGGTTTAGGTATAAGCTGTCCCTTAGGCAACATTCTTTTTGGTCTCTATTTGTGCCTGAATAATTTTCAAAGATAGGACCCTCTGATAATTCCATTTTACATCTCTTTTTTTTTTTCAGCTCTGGCAAGAAAAGAATTCTCAATAAAGACAGTTTCTCCACATGTTTTGTCTTTAGATTTTAGCTTTGAGATTTTTCATTAGAAATGAAACTATACTTTAAAAGGAAAACTCTGTAAGTTCTAGCTACAAATGATACATGGCAAACAGCAGTGAATGTACAGAATACCTAGGGTCAAATGCTGCTGTCAGTTCTTTGCATTTATGTTGGATCAGTACACTGAAAAAAGATTTACAACCTTAGGACATGTATCAAAAACAGCTACTGAAATGTCAAACTGAAAAAGCTAAACAAAAAGATGAAGCAAGGATTGATGTTTCTGAAAGGGTATCTAAAGCATTATTGAAGTCACTAAATTCACTGAGGTTGTACGGGTGCTATACCGAAAGAAGTGCGAGTTAATAGTAATGTATTATATAGACTGCTTGCCCATCATTTATTACATGAAAATGTACCTTCAAGTTATGTTTCCTGTGTGTCTTCTAAACAGATTCCTACTTAATCTTACAAGCAGCCTTCAGCTTCAAAGTAGCAACCTCATCCTGCTCTTCTAATTCTTTGTCTTACATTGTGCAATTTATAATAACTCATATTTTCATAAAGCAGAAGAATAATCTTCTTAGCTAATTCTCCACAGGGATTATTTTTTCAACTTTCTTTTCCAGGTCTGGAAATGGAATAGACATTAGACTTTTTTCCATTTCTCTTCTACTGGAAAAAACAAACAAACTAAAACAAAACAAAACAAAAAAAAAACACTTTTTTTTTTTTTAACCGAGTAACACTTATCACAGAAAAACCCTTTTAAAGAATGCATGTTATTTATTCAGTTTTCTGATTCAACATACACAAAGGTATTAACTATGTTACTTAGTACTGATGAGTCCCTTTTAGAAAGTTCCCTAATATGCACTATCATTAAGAATAATGAGATTTACCTCAACAAAATCTAACCCTAGGAAAAAAAACACATGTGGTAAATCCCATTATAGCTAGAACGATGTGTTACCTTCACTTGTTTATTGTTTTAATCCTCCTTTGGCAGGAACAACAAATTTTCTTTTTTTTTTTTTTTTCTTCTTGAGTGCCTTTTTACAACCTGCAAAGGAATATCCTGACATTCAGCCAAATCCAGCACCTGGGTCAGAACAACCCCATGCGCATCTTTGAGATCATCTGCTGGGAAGTAGCTCTGTCCTGGTGGACAACATATCAGCTGTGACCCTGCAATGCTCGTGGCATTGATGCTCCAGCAAAGATGCTCCAGGCCTTTCCAGGAGCGGCACTGCCGGCAGGATGAGAGCGCGGATCCTGCCCCTCTGCAGCCCTGGGGAGGCCACAGCTGCAGCGCTGGGCTCCCCAGGGCAGGAGGAGTGTGGATCTGCTGGGGTCAGTTCAGCAAAGGGCCACAGGGATGAGGAAGGAGCATCTGCCATACAACGAGAGGCTGAGAGCTGCGTCAGTTGCCTACGAATCTAAAAGGAACTAACAGAACAGAATCTCTTTCTGTATTACTAATTTCAAGAGAAACAAGGCAATCAGATTCTGTCTCTTTCCTCTCTTTCCTTAAAGAATATATTCAGCATATTTTTCAGCTGTCTACCAGGTTCATTTTTATTAGAAAACAAAGTCTCCAATACTGATGTTTTCTGTTCCCTTACTACTGCTAAAAACAACAGAGCACTTGAAAAAGAATTATGAATTTGTGACATGAATCAAATGCAGTATATTAGAATGCCAAATCAGAGCAGCTTGACAGACAGATGAAGTGGGTTTCGTGTTTCCAAAGCATCATCTCAAATGTTCACCAAAATGAAAAGTAATAACAAAAAAAAGAGAGGCTTCAAAACTCACATCATTGCTCATTAACAACAATATTATTTATGCATTTATTTATTCATTCATCCATTCATTCATTTTAATGCTGGAATATTACATCAACCAATGGACAAAATTACTGTCACTTGGAAGGCCTGAAAAATTAATTCTTTGTGGTGTTATCCAAAAATAAAAAATTTCAAAACTTGCCCTCCATAGGAAGTGACACTGAATTGGTCATTTTCTGATCTAAGGAACCCAGGAGAGCAAAATATGAGACATATGAAACTAATTTAGGATAAAATTCCCTTTGCTGACATAACATGGGGGGTCCAGCTTTTTGGCATTGAATATGACTCTCATTTTCTAGTTCTACAGTCATCATCTATCAAAGTGTTCTGCCTAACAAAAGAATTCTTAGCTTTAGGCACATGTTCCTGGAAACACCACTTACTCTAGACAGGTAAACAGAAAGTGTTGCGTATTTTTCATTCCAGTGTCTTTTGTTCTTTGTTTGGCTCATGTAATCTTAGTTTCACCAAACATTACTGTTCCTAAATGTTTTAGCTTGTTTATGAAAGTAGCCTTTATTCATCATGTGCATGCTATCACTTTTGATAGCTCATTGCCTATAGCGCAACTTACCATACAGATAAAGCTTTTATAAGGAAATACCTAACCAGAAACCTTCACAAAATTTGTCCTTGTAAATAGTAATTTTTTTTTTTTTGCAGGAAAAAACAAAGGGGGACTGTTTAGAGTATAAATTACCATTAGTATAAAGTACCATAGAGTTAGGAGGAAAAAAAGGGGCCTTGGAACCATGCTCCAAAACTTTCATATGGTCGAGATCATCCAGACCATCTAGGCACTTACCATATGCCCTGAAGAGCTGTGTGGAGGGAACCACCTTGGGCTGCCAACAGGCGAGGATGAGAGTGACTCCCTGGAGGTCTCACATGCCCTTTTCAGGGCAGGGCTGGGTCAAAATGAAATCCCTTGACTTTCGTTTACTCAAGAGTCAGCCTATCCTGGCACTGATCATGTTCTATTGCCCCGTTCTCAAGCTGTTGAAAAGATACAAGTTTACCTTAAAAAAAAATTCTCTGATGTCATCTCCATGCACCTTACAGAGATTTTCAAAGGGACATCTTGCTCTATTCTAAGCATGTAATAAGACACAACAAACAAATAGAACAAAGGAGGTATGACAAAGCAAAAATAAAATAGACGCACTTAGTAAAATGAACAGAAGGAAACAGCGGCTTCCTTTCCAAATACTTCTGCCATCCAACATTATTAGATACTGCACAGAAATCATAAAACTGCATCTTCACGTGGGAGTCCTTCCTGGTATGTTTTGAGGTGTCAATTTAATAGCATGCACATCCTTCACTGCAGACCCTACACTCCTGTTGTAGTGGGAATTAACTCTTTCTTTTTCTGTGCCTGGTTATTACATTTGGTGTTAATGTGACTCATTAAGGCATTGTACCCATCTAAAGGAAGTTGCAGCTGTATATTAAGAGAATGGATATATCTATGCATACATATATATATGTATTTACACACAGTCCATCCATTCATACGTACATACACATGTCACCTTTCACAGTATATATTATTTTCTACGGTATATGTTATACTGTGGGATCCCAATGTAGTCCATAAGAAAACTTGTTTTTTTTTACAAAGTAGATTTAAAATTATTTACTATCTGCTTTTTAAATTGGAACCAGAAATATCATGGAAATTTATGGGTATCATTTACACTGAAAGCCTCAGTGAAGTCCTTAGATTCTCCAAAATAGCACTAACATCTGCAGATTGGAATTTTAATCCCTACTCTGTAAACAAATAATACTGAATTAAAAGCTGGGTTACAGTTGTTGTAGGAATCCATTTCATAAGATAATATATGGAGAATACAATGCAAAACAAAGCAGGGTGAGGTGAAAAGAAGCAGCAGTCCCTGGGGCTCTATTCTGTTCTACTTCTGTTGTTATTACGGTGCATTAGGAAGTTTTTTCTGTAATTGTATTCTCTGTATGTAGCTCTCTGCTGATGAGCTATGTGGTTTCAGTTAGCTCTAACACTAAGAGAGTTGAAGGCTTTACTTTGTGCCTGGCATTTGGTGATTACTTAGACATAGTTTTTAACTAATGACTCATTTCTGAGTGGGCTTCGCCATGAGTGGGCTCTGTCAGGGAAAGATACAGTGTGATCGTCTCTGAAAAGATCATCTTATCATCCCGGGGCTGTGTTTGAACACAAGCCAGCGTGCCTGGGCAGAGGCAGAACGACTTGTGAGTTTCCTGGTTTAACTCCTCTTCCTGCATCAGACACACAGGCTGCTACCATGGCAGGAACCTCTCCTTCCTTGTAGTGATACTTCCACAATTTTCTATGTGAAGTGGAAACCATAATAGTGCTACAAACATTTTGGGGGTTATTTAACTGCACTATTCACCAAATAACACTCAATAGCTGTTGCATTCATAGGCTATTTTACCCATTTTAGCTGTCTTTACCTCTCATTAGGTATTATACAGCTTATGCAAAGAAAAAGATGTTTACAATGGTCACGGTCACCCTCAGTCTGGTCTCTGTCTTGGCATCTCCAGAGCCAAGTACTGTGTCCTGAGCACACACCACTCCTCTCCCCTAGCCCTGTAGTGCTATTAACCACCCAGTCTTGCTGAATATTTGCTAATATACCTGCTGTGCCCTGTGGCTGGGGCTGTTCCCACTCATCATCCCCATCTGCAGACTGCCAAACCCCAGAGGATGCAGCGACAACTAGGGAACAGGGAGGCTTGTGGCTGTCTCTCACCTGTGCGGCCTCAAGCAGAGCAGAGAAAATAATAAGGAAATAAGCTGCATCCCACAGAGGGAAAAGCTGTGTGTCCAAGAAGCCAGGCAATGTTCTGCTTTAATACTTGTGTAACCAGCTTCAGGTCTTTGCTGCTTCTTTTTAATGGTTAACTAGAGACCCACTGCAGTTTTGGGGCAGCGATTCATTTGCTCGCCTCAGCAGAATGATAGCTTCCTCTAAAATTAAATTAAGCATCCCTGAATAGAGTACCAGAGCCTGCTGCAGGAAGCTTGCTCCTATGCTGGGGATTTCCCTGCAGGGTGCCACATCACCTATTAACACCCTGGTTGTCTGCAGGGTCCTAGCCCAAAGCAGTTCCAGACATTCAGACTGGGACCTTGTCTTTGAGCAAGCCATGAGTGGAACAGCAGCATTTCCACCCACTTTCTCTCCTCAGAAAACAGGCTTCTTCATCTCACACAGCTGAATGTTCCACATAGATGCCACCCTTCACCCAAGGGGCACTGGGCTGCAAGCACATATATTTAAAAAGTATGCATCAGCATTGAAGAAATGGTGAGGAAAAAGAAGAAAGGTGATTAGGTTTGTTCACAGGAAGGGAAAAAAAGGTACTATCCAGCAAAAATGTATGTGAAAAGGGTAATTCCTTACAATAATTAAATGTTAAAAAAGTAATGCAGTCAAACAAGGCATCAATAGAGGTCCAAATTTGCACAAGACAATGTGTCAACATTAGCACTTTGCATAATTTTAGATATTAGAAAAGAAATCCCCTATGTGCATTTTATAACAATAGAAGCATATTTAACAAGTGCAAGTCATCTAACAGATTCATGAAATGGGCTGGGAATTTGCTATGAACCAGACCGGAGCACTTTTGAATAAACTTTATCTTTATGTGTTTTTAATATATGCTTTTCCTCAGATACAGTTCAAGATTTATTTCTGAGTTTATTTATTAAGTCCAGAAAGATTTTAATGACATTTTCATGCAAAGCTTCCAAATCAGAGAAACAGTTGGTTCTTGGAGGAATATCTTGGCAGTTTGAGAATCTACAGTAGCTATGTTCAGTTGAGTGAACAATGAGCTCACATATCAGTTTGGAAGTCCACGATCAATTCAAAATTTCTTATTTGAGCTTTGGGATCATTATAAAACACAGCAGGAAAGAAAGTACACAAGTGCTTCAAAATTACACTCCTGATCCAGACTATACCACAAACATATACTCACCCTTTGTGTAGTAAAATTAGATTCTCAGGGACAATGAGGAAATAGTCTCACGCTTTGGGCATCTAGATTCACCGTTAGAGGTGGAAACACCTGTTGGTTCTCGAGAACGCCCTCCTGCTATCACCAAACCAGGTAGGTCGCTAGCTACAGTCAGGCCTGTATTTTCCTCTCTCATCATGCAGAAAACTGTTAAAATGGAAAAACTGCCTAATAAATGACTTGAAGATCTCATGCAAGCCAAAGCTGGAGGGCTTCATGTAAGAGAAAATCCCTGGATATCATCAGTAGGACCTACCTTACACCATTTGGGAATTCTTTAGGCAGTGAGATATGATGGGATCTCCCTCTTCATTCCCACTGTTGATAGGAAAACTAGACATAAATAAAAAATTCCAACAGAGAAGACAAAGTAGAAAGGTGATTGTCCATAGGTAACTAGCTTTGTACTGGTATGACTGCTCTGGTTGTCCATATGCTCCAGGATGTAGTCTGCAAATTCATTATATCCTAACTGCCCATACAACAAATCAGTGTTGAGGCTGTTCACAGGTGGGTGAAACAGAACAACTATGGACCTTCTGACAGATCTTATGGCTGTGGCCAAAGTCATTCATCATGTGGAGTGGTCATTTAGTGAGACTGAAGAATTTGACAATCACAGAGCTGTGCCAGGCTGAAGGAAGCAGAAGCTGGTGAGGAAACAGACACAACTGATTTGAAAATACCTACCATGGATTAGCAGAAGCCACAGTGCTTCATAATTTCACACTGACTAGACATATAATGGCATGTCCCTTCCCTGACCTGATCCCCTGTTAGAGATTCCCTCAAAAACAGTAACAAGGATGGTTGGTAGGAGCACTGTACTCTAGACAACACAAATCAGTGTTTCTGCAATATAGTAAGGAAAAGTATATTTTCTATATTCACTTCATTTTATAAAGAGCATACCAGGATGAATGAGATGAGGTGAGCATGTACCCAATGGCTGAACAGAGGAATGAGTAAATGACACGGTGTGTGCTTGCAAACATCCATCTGTCCTTGCAAATATACCCTACCTGCAGAAGGTCATCGCCCACTCATATCCAAATACTGTTTCTTTCTCTATAGTAGTTTAGGACTCTGCTCTCATGTGAGTGATCAGCTTTCTTGCCTCAGCACAGGACTTTTATCCTGCATTCTCTAAGGAATTCTGGTTGTTGAAATTAAGCAAAGAATTTAACCTAGGAGCAGATGACCTAAAAATCTCAATGAGTCTAGTACTGAAGAACTAGTTCAAATTTAACTACAGGCATAGGAATTACACTCAAAACCTTGATTTAAGAGAAACTGAAGAAATTTTCATGTAAATCCATCTATAACTCTTCCAACAGAGTGTATTTGGGAAAACAAAGTGACAGGTGTACATCAGCAGCTGTCACACACACTTACTATCAAACTCCCTTCCTCGTGCCCTTGCTCCAAAGACCTTCACTCCACTAACTACTACACAATATCAGATTCGTGTGAAAAAAAAAATTCCCCAAATATAAAAAGCAGGTATATGAAAAAAATCAGCTTCAGTGAATGTTATTTTCTTTGTTGCTGCTCTTATTTGTGAAAATTCTCAGCTTTCCATTTCTACTCAGACTGTGTGACCCAGAGACAGAGAGGAGATGACAATGAAGCAGGTCAGCTATTTTGTTCAGTGCTTTAAAAAAAAGTTCTAGAGCTCTCTGAACTAATGAAGTCTGGTTGCCTTTTTTTTTCTTTCCTTTTTTTTTTTTTTTTTTTGTCTTTTTGTTGATCTCAAACTCTGATTCAAACTTCTCACAGGGTGGGACACTTAAAAGCACCCTCTACTATACAAGCTCACACTTCAGCCTTCCATTACTCCGGGCACTTCAAGAGTCTCCAATCCATCCAGCTGCCTACTTCCACATTTTTTTTAAGAATGGAACGTCATTATCTTTGAATTCCCTTAATTTATGTTTAATCATCATTCAAATTTCAAAAGCTACTGCCGGCAACAGAGAAGCCCAGGCCACCCCTCCTTCCTTCTCTCTCTCTGTCATGAGTGGATATCACGCACATACTGAGTGAAAACAAAATATATATGAAAACAGCAATGCATATGGAAATAGTTTAACATATGTAAGGATAGAAATGACCCTCAACTGGGCAGGATCTCTCCTACCTGTACTCTCACACCGTGAACTGCAGTGCTTCTCCCTGACGACCTCCCTGAAGTTGATGTTGAGGGCAGCCCCTCTCTGAACATCAGGAGGGGCAAGGAGATGGGAAGAGGAGAACAGCGGAGCGGGGTGGCATCTTTGTCCATTTCTGTACGAATACGCACAGAAATGCAAGGGTAGGTCTATGGAGGGTTGCTTCTGTTGCCATCTCCCACTCAGTGACTTCCTCCCTGCTCTCCTCCAGCGAGGAAAGGGTCTCCATTGCGGATGAGAGATGTCGCAGCAACCACGACTGGAGCAACCTGAACTGCCATGAGCAGTATCAAGCCCTCAAGGCCAGACAAAGCTGAAAGATCCTGCTGTCAATGAATGTGTCAGGAGATTTGACAAGGAGATAAAAATATACCGTGACCTGGGGAAGCATAAGGATGGTGCTAGAAACCTTCACTTCATCTTCCTTTGTTTCATGCTGCTGAGTGTCAGCACAGCTCTCTCTGTGTGTACAGAGGAGCGGAATTAATTTTTTTTTAACTAAATTGCTTCTTTCCTTGGTGTGAAAATAGGTCAAGCACAAATCTAAGGGGTGCGCCTTCGATACATTTGCTGTCACAAACCTAGCTGGTGTTCCACTGTTTGTTGCTGCAGTGCACTAATCTATGCAATCTCTTCATCGCAATGCATTTCATCACAGTCCTATAGCAATTGCTCACAAGTTCTAAAGTGTTGTCTCCATCCTGTGGTAAGACTTTGTAATTGTTGCTTTCCTGGATTTTCGTTTTTTCAGATAACTTGTTAAGTATGAAATGTGTTATCACTAAACTGCCGACCTTAAACTGCAGAACTATTAATTGAATAACTACATTGAAAGATCACATGAGACATAAACATGCCTGATGTGTATAAAAAGCAGGGGGTTTTTTTATTACGATAATCTCAACAACACTAACCATGCCTGATGTGTATAAAAAGTAGTTTTTTTTTATTACGATAATCTCAACAACAAATGTCATGCATTTTCAATTCTTATCCTCCTTCTGTTAACAACTTTCACTGTGAAAGCTGATACTCTCCTGCTAGCATAGCCATGGTTGGTGATAAGGAAACAGGGACTCATCCACCTGCCTGTCCTGTTCCTCCTCCAGGTTAATGCAGCTGCATCAATATCCTCTTCCTCGCTAAAATAACAGAAGAGTATTTCTGGCACCTCACATTTTGCAGAGCTGTGGCTGAACTATGCAGGCAAAAAAACCTGCTACACACTCTGCTGTGTTAGATGGACTAATGTGATTTCACCACCTGAGACTCCATAATTAGTCAAGCTCCTGCTTCACTGCCTTTCTTATGCGCAGTTGATTTTAGAAAAGTAAAGAAGATAAGAAAATGCAGACAGAATCAGCTACCGGGACCCGCAGGGATGACAGGTTTTCTTCCTCCTGTAGCAGCCTTTTCCTTCAGTCTTTTAGGGATAAGATACCTCTGCCTGACTCTTGTGAGGATACATTCTTTTTTTGCCTCCTCTTGTTTTTTGGCAGGGCCTCAGCAAATATTTGGTCCCAGATTCTCTTCACAGAAAAAAAGGAGCTGTTGTCTGAGTAGGGCAACAGCAGCTTTATCAAAAATGGTGTGAAAGGTTAATTTGGACAATAAATGTTCTGTGCTAGACCCTCAGCAATGTTGCATTGACCTGCTCTTGGTTTTGTTTTTCTTTCCGTAATTGGTCTCCAATATGCCAAGGTCTGGCCAATCTCCAGAAAGCAGGAGCAGAGAACAGTGCAACTCCATTTCCATCCCATCTCCTTGGAGTGCCCTCAAGGCAGCACTGGCACAGTCCACGCTTCGGGCCTTTATATTCCGAGGACACCGGTGAAGTCTGCAAAGTTGCACTGTATGTCCTGCGTATGTATAAAGCTGCAGGAGGGGGCCTGGGGAGAAATCATTTTTTTCAGTGTTGCCTTTCAGCAGTTTTAGATCCAGGTACGGTCCCTTGTCTTTTGATGGCATCATAGCTTTGAGGTTGATAAAAAAGAGCTGGCAGTATATCTGTGCCTAAGACTTTTAAAGAGTTTGCTACTCAATGCTCAGTTGCTATTCCCATCGGCCACCAGGTCATACCCTTGATCCCAGAAAGTTTTGAAATTAGCCATGCCAGAAAGTTCAGGAGAGTGCAGACTACTTCCTTGATTTGGATCTGTTCCTAAGTTAGAGCCCTAGAAAACAACTTTGTGCATTCAAATGGTTCAGTTTGTTGCCAAACTGAAGAGCATTGGCAAGACACTCAGAACACATCAAGTTATGTACAAAAATACGCTTAGAATCTAGTTTTAATCTCCCAGTAGGTCAGAATGCAAGCCTGGAAGTAATGAGGGTTTTTCTCCTTTTATTCTTGAAGTGCTAGGAAAACTATTAAGGGAACCAACTTCTCCCAGACAAAGTGCTAGTCTGTAATAAAACTCCCAATTCACATTCTATTTCACATAGATTTCTTTAAACAAAGAATCCAATTCTCTGAAAAGACATGACCTTTTGGATCTCCAAACTCCTGAGACTTTCTAAGATGTTTTCCTGGCCAGCTGGCTATGCGGTTCTCCATTATCTTTAGGTTTAAATTTGCACTTTTAATTTGGGAGAAGTGTCCTTTCTCATAATTCCAGCCTCATGGGATGAAACCTGTTGACTTTTTGCTCAGCACTAGATCCTATAAACTATGTTTTCTGACAAGACACTCTCAGAATGAACAAGACAGTTTGCAGCCTTCAGATTTTTCAATGACATGGTATCTCCTGCTGCAATTGCACCTTAGAAGATGAGATCTGCGCACAGACTACATTACACCACAAAATAGGAGGGTACAACTACCCTTAGCAAAATCACTCCTCACCCCACTCTGAAGGGCATTTTGCTGAAGAGAGGAGCACCTCCAGACAGATCATTCCCTGCACCCAACCCTTCTCAGAATATTAGAGAAGAAAGGCTGTGCATATCTTGGCTTTGGCCTTGGAGTGAAAGCAGATTGAAGAGGCTAATCCACAAGGCATTATAGACACCTAATCATTTTGATATTATCTGGTTTCAGTAGAACTACAAATACCACCTTTCAGTAACCATCACAAACAAGAACATGAAAGTGGTATACTGCCCAAATATGAATAATTCAAGTATATGGAATGTAATAAGTTATTAGAGATTTCTGTACTTAATACTCTTCCAACTGTTGGAACAAGTCGCTTTATACATTCAATTAGATCTTCCACACAGGGTGCTGCTTTGCTCTAGGACTTAGATGTAATAGGCATACCTAACAGACATATTTAAATGGCTTGAGGAAGAAGAGATACTTTCAACAGTTTTCTTATGGCCTCGGTGATGAGGACTACGCTTTGTTGTTGCTAGCTCTTTCACGACGACAGCAGAGGTCGAAGGACACCCACCTTAAAACAGACAGATGAGGGCAGCTGAGAGCAGTCACCTCTGCTCAGTTGTTCTGGAAGTACATCCAGCATGGAAGCAAACCTGTTCCTAAACTCTACTGTTATGTAAATATGCCCCATATGAATTGTGCTGCCCCAGAAGTATGCTGCTTTTTCACTAAGCAATAATCAGAAGGGCTACAATTTTATTATCCTTATGATTAAGGGGAAAAGTATGCTGCCAAGGAGGTGGTTTTATTATTAACTAATTGGGGAACCACAGAATGCAGAATCCTTTCTAACTAGTTGGTGTCCAGTGGGGAGGTGACATCAGGCTATAACCCTTCGCATCGCACTACTGGCCCTCTCTCTCCTGCACTTTCATCTTCTTTAACAAACACATTCTCTTAAATCCTTGACATAAAGACAACCCTGTAATCACCTACCAGCATTTCCAGACAATTACAGTGCTTATAAAGGCATACACTCCTGTAGATGAGGCAGAGGCTGACTACGGTATTGGGCTGATTTATCAGTTCTCAACCTTTCTGCCTGCGATTCACAAATCTTCTCACCCTGTCAGCCTGCAATGACCTCAGAGTTCCCACCATACTTTCCATGGAAGTAATTCTGGACAATTTACAACACCTTAGAGAAGAGCGCCTAAATTGCCCAAACTAAATCATTCACTGTATTTAAATCCTTCAGGACATGGAAATACACCTTCACATCTAGAAGGGGAAGGCCCATATAATGTACTCGTTGTCTAAAGAAAGAAAACTTTAGATGATAAAAGTCCTTTCACAGAAATTTTCCCTTTTCTATTAAAACAAAAAAGGCAAACCTCATCGTCATTGAACAGCATACACAGCTTTCACTGAAGAGTTTCCAATCATCTCGCACACCTACTTATAGGTCAATGACCAAACTTGTAGGGCATTTCAACCACACCAGTGTTATAAGAAATTCCAGAAAAGAATGCACCCAAATACATATTTTTGCTGCTCTTGCTGGTATATTATGAAAGAATACCGACAATACAGCAGGGGTTACTGGGACATCATGAGAGAATATGGACAAAACAGCAAACACTGGTTGAAGAAAAAGATAACGACCACTGTATCTTCAAGGAACAGGCTGAAACTGGGCAGTAGGACCAAAACAGGGCCTTCTGAGCCAAAATGAGGCCATATGTGGAAGTGAGTTACCAGAGGTCAGCGAATAGACATGGAAAGACGGTCACCAGGTGTCTCAAAAACCTCCAGAGACCAATAAAGGGACAGAGGGTGCATGCGTGCAAGGGTGGAGTATACTGTAATTAGTTCCAGGAAACAGAATCAATGTGTATTGATTGGTATTGGTATTGAATGGTATAACCATTCCAAGAATTTAACGCATATGTAGATAACAGAGAAATAAAAGTTTTGGTAAACGCACCTTAGGGCATGCACAATAGGTGGAGCTATGTGAAAAGTGAATGCCTGCTTCTTTATACCACATTGGTGTCAAAAGGTTTATTCCCGGTTTTTGGTGAAACCAGGAATCACCTTTGTCCCTCATCCTTCATGCCACAGTCCCACTGAAATCCTTCCTCTCTGAGTTCCTGCTAGGTCTGATCAATCCACTTCATCTGGCCAACTCATGTGGAGTTGCGTGAATCCCTTTCTATGAACATGCAAAGTGCTGGTGACTTGATACATAGGTGTACTTAGTCAGAAAGCAAGACTTCAGAGGGGCAGCTGAACCCCAGCTGGTTTGTAGCACCATACCAGTTTTGTTCTGAGTAACCAGAAGAACTGGCAGTCACCATGAGCTGCGGGATCCTCACATAGTTTTCTTTCTGAATCATCTCTCTTCCTTATCCTGGCGAATAGCTCTGGGCTCAAGAATAAGCAGAGTTGAAGAGTTTATTTACCTACTTCAGCATTCAGAGGCAGAATGACTTCATCGTTCTTTCCAACCAGCCTGCTAGTGCCTAGGGAGTGCCTTAAAATCTACAGCCTTTTTCCCAGTCCAGCCTTTTAAATAGACACTAGAGGGTACGAATCAGCAACCCTGAATGACCTTCCAAAGTTCATTCCCTCCCTTGGAGTGCTTGCAATATGAAAGCTAAGCTGTCTGTCTGTCTGTCTTTCAGACTGGCACTGCTGTCACTGAGCTGTTCTCTACCAAGTAGAAATACTCCGAGTCTTTCTGGTGTATCATTAGCTACATCATTTGGTAAACATTGACTTCCTTCCTATTCCTAGGGGATTAAAATCTTACAATTACAGTCTACACTAAATAAATGGAACTTGAGAGGGAAAATAAAAAGAAAATCAATTTCTTGTCAGAAATGCTTTCTGACATACCATTATTGTACTGGGAGCTGGGGTTTCTCCACCTCTATTCCAGCATTCAGCAGTTAGGACATAGTGGTTTCTCTCCCTCTCTGCTCAATAGGAGCTCTGAATTCTACGTTCCTCTGCTGGTATCCAGAAAAAAAAATGCTTCTGGACACCCACAGATTTATTTGATTCAGGGGGGAGGAAAAAATGAGGAAAGAGACAGGAGCGTCTATGACATGTATAGATATATTAGTGCTTACAGATTCCGCATCACACAGGTATGGGGTCAGAGTGCAAAGCTTTGCACAGCGACTCCAAGGCCTGACAGGCAGATGGCACGGGGTACAGTGGGTATATGAAGTACAGAGGAAGAGGTCATTTCATTTCAGATGTTTCTTCCAACATTTCAGATGTTTCTGAACAATGCCTATGCTTCACCAGCGTAATCAGTTATAAACAATTTACAAAAGAGTTCTTAAACCTGGATCTTTTCTGTGAAGCTTTTTTATCTATGTATTTGTCTTTTCATAGAGCGTACAATATGTGTATAATTCTAAGAGATATGTAAAGTCTTTGAAAAAAAAAATCCTACTAATACATTAACTGAGGAGGCTGAGGTTCACCTTGGCTGCTAATCTCTGCAGATCAGCTGAAGTCAGATAAGACAGTCCATCGACCAAACCTTTTTAACAGTCTAATTTGACAAGCTAGGACTGGGTATTAAATGGCATGTGATACATAATAAAATTCTGTTCCTGATTTTCTGTCCTCCTGCATAAATATTTCTACAGCAAACTGAAAATATGAGGAATAGAAATAAGACTGAACACTTAAATGGAGAAATGCTCATTTTCTTCATTTTCTTTATTTTTCTGGAACCAACCAGTCCTTTTACTGCAAAAGATATCTACCTTCTCACTACCACTTATGGTCTTAGGCCTCTATCATATCCCCATCTGGTCTACACAATCATTCCTCATATGATTCCCTTTAATTCTCCCATTTGATCATCCTTAACATCATTTTCTGAATCATTTCCAGTTCTAATACAACATCCTGAAAACAAGAGGGACCAAGCTGACCACAGCATTTAAGGGGCAGGTGAACACCAGATTTATACAGGGGTATAATTACATTCTTTCCACTGCTTACTCGTTGCTAATGTTTGCTTTCCTTTGCTCTGGTTGCTCCTGAACATAGAGCTGACAGTTTCCTGGGCCCATTTCCTGTAACTCCCAGATGAGGTTCCTGAGGGATAATGGTCAACTCTAGGCCTATTATTTTATGCACTTTTACCCTGTAAGTGTCACTTTACATTTATCTACTTTGAATTCCATATGCAGTTTAATTGCCCAAGATTCTCAATCAGAATTACTTATCATATAATAAATAGAAGTTAACATTCACACTAGTGGTGTCACTAATGCTATTGGTTTCAAGTGCATAACATAAAAGACAATTCAGAACGATGTTCAGGGAAAATAATTCATATAAATTTTCCATGGTTTTATGTGCTTCAAATTAAAAGTTTTGGTTTTACTCTTGCAAGGTTTTAATATTAATCTGCTTTTGCTTCATAGACCTTTATAGATCAACTGAAAAATTACAATAGGTCTTGCTTCTTGGGATGTTGCTATATTCAGAGGAAGATAAGCTTTCCTAAAGTTACAATATTCACTGGAAGGAACTGCAAATTTACCATGTAAGAAATAACTGTGAAACAATCACTCCCACTGAAGGACTAATCTTTTATGTTTTCAATCCAATCAAAATTTGAAACTTGAAAAGTTATTCACTGTTCATTAAAATGTTTTCAGCAAGAACAAAATAGCATCTGAAGGGATTTTTGAACAGAAGAGCCTTCCCAAAGCAGAATAAATTTTTGGCCAACATTTTGAGTCACATTTTTTGAAATTCGAAATGAAATAACATCTTAAAAATGGCATCTTAAAAATGTTCTGTAAGAAACAATGCCTGTATTTCTAGAATGTGTTGAGTAATATCTTCTCAGTGCCTAATTTGTGTGTTTGTTTATCTTGAAGAGAACTGCATAGACTTAAAAAACCACACCAAAGGATGGCTTGCTATTTATTTCACACGGAAGTACTGCTGTGTGATGTAGTATTCCTGAAGTCTTTAGGCTTCACGGACCGCGAGTAATGAGATTTATGGTATTGTTAGAATAGACTGGAGTTCTCATGAGATGTGACAGCTGTTGTTTTACAGTACTTAAGTTAGTACAAAGTGACAGCCACCTACTGGAAATAATACCTACAGGCATAAATAATGTGAATCTGCATGATTCCTGCAGTAGGTAAGCAGAGTAACGAAGCCACACTCCTCTTCCTAAATTCACTCTCCTTTGCATATTAAGACTTCTTATTGGGTAGCATGAAGTTCCAGGACAAATTGCCTGTTTTTTACACTCTTCCATTCTTTACTGGAGAGCTGAGCCGTTTTCAAATATACCCTTTTGTTGCGCATTCAAGATAGTACGCAAAGTGACCAAATGTCTGGTAAATCCGCACATGTGAAAGTAACCTCCTATTTCTCCTCTATCTAACAAAGTCAATAATCATCATTTGATGCAGCATGTTAATTTGACTGTTAAGGCACTGCATTCAGGCAGTGCATGTTTATATCAAACACACCAAATAAGGTAAGAATAACCCCATGATAAGAGCAAAAAGTGTGGAGCCAAGAAACCTTGCCTCTCCTCCTGGGTCCATCTCAGATTATTTGTGTAACCATGGGTAACTCTGCTCAGGGTTCAGACACTTGAATGAATTATGAGCATCTAACAAGTTACTATGCATCTAAGAGGTGATATCTTGTCATATATATGACTGGAGTGATCGTGAGACTGGATGAGGGGGCAGAGTTCACTCTCAGCAAGTTTGCAGATGAGGGAAAACTGGGTGGAATGGCCAACACTCCAGAGAGTTGTGCTGCCATTCAGAGGGACCTAGACAGGTTGGAGAGTTGGGCAGAGAGGAACCTCGTGAGGTTCAACAAGGGCAAGTGCAGGGTCCTGCGCCTGGGGAGGAACAACCCCAGGCACCAGCACACATTAGGGATTGACCTGCTGGAAAGCAGCACCGCGGAGAAGGATTTGGGAGTCCTGTTTGACAACAGGTTAACCATGAGTCAGCAATGTGCCCTCGTGGCTAAGAAGGTCAATGGGATCCTGGTCCGCATCAGGAGGAGCGTTGCCAGCAGGACGAGGGAGGGGATCCTGCCCTTCTCCTCAGCTCTGGTGAGGACACATCTGGAGTATTGTGTGCAGTTCTGGGATCCCCACTACAAGGACATTGAGCTTCTAGAGCGGATCCAGCAGAGAGCAACAAAGATGATTAAGGGACTGGAGCATCTATCATATGAGGAAAGACTAAGTGAGCTGGGCCTGTTTAGTCTGAAGAAGATAAGATTGAGAGGAGATCTGATCAACATGTATAAGTACCTGAAAGAGCCCTGGAACAGGCTGCCCAGAGAGGTTGTGGAGTCTCCTTCTCCAGAGAACCTCAAAACCCACCTGGATGCCATGTGCTCTAGGTGTCCCTGCTAGAGCAGGGGAGTTGGACTAGATGACCTCTGGAGCTCCCTTCCAACCTCAACTATTCTGTGTGATTCTGTGATAACCATCTGCATTCTCACAGCCAATGAAGGCATTTAAGTTCATCCAAATACCTTGAAATGGCACAGACCTAAGACAGCACTTAGAAACAAACTGAGTACAAATCAGCTGACAAGGGTGTAACATAAGCTACATGTGGCACTTCACAAAGTTAGGTATCGACAAATTGAAATAAATCATTGTTTTTAAGCAAGCAACAAATTAACTGTGGAGGTTTAAATCTTTTAGCAGCTTAGTTCCAGAATCAATTATAGAACCCTATTTATTGACCACACGTTTAAAAAAAAATGTTTCCCTGCACACAGAAGGAATTATATGAGAGAAAGAAAAGATGGCTTGCTCAAGTCAGCCTACACATTTATGTTTTCTTTCCCTCAAAGTTATCATGTAAAGTGCTGCTCTGACAAACTACCAGGTCTTTTTTTTTTCCCCTAAATGTTGATATGTTAAATATATGTTAGCAGACTTTATGAACATTATCTTATGCCAGCACCTGTCTTGATTCATACAAGATTGGGTATCATTTTTCTTGCCACATGAAATAAAAGCAGAAAATGGGATAAAGCATAAACCATACACTTGGCTTACACAACAGGGTATGTGGAAAGAGAGGGAGAAATTAGAGAGGTTGCACTGAAATGGTTTATACCATTTGGAAAGTGTCATTGAGTTGCAAAATGTTTCCGATATGCACAGAGAAAAATAAATCAATGGAGATTTGCAAAGCAAATAGAAACGTAGTAATTATGGCCATTGCCAATATGGAAAATAAAATAGAGACACTGTAGAGCTAAAGACCTCCTAAGAAGAAAGAGGTGCAAAAGGAGAGAGAGAGAGAGAGATACAGAGAGAGAGAGAGAGAGAGAAACAGTCAAGACAGTCATCTTGACTTTGAAGACATTTAACCACAAACTCTATTCATTTCCTAGTAGAAACAACTCTGCAGCATCTGCCTTTGGAAGCCATGAAACCGGGTAAAAGGTGTATATACTCTCCATTTGCATAGCTATTTATCTACGCCGCACGCTGAACTGACTCCAGCAACACACTCCCTCCTTGCTGCCTCCCTGCCCTTTCAGCTACCAAGTTGCTACCCTGAGGCAGTAAAACTGACACCCTGCATGTGAGTTTAACAAAATGCACATCATTTTAGAATGTCTCCCATATCACCAATTTATAAATAAAAGCAAAATGACCGAATAAATGTCATTTGGATTCATTAAGTCATTTGGGCTGAAGAGAGGATATTTGCATTATGCGATGGCAATCTGCATATTTAGTATTAGCTCACTGGCATTTTAAAGGCTCCTGAGCTTCAGCCAGGCAGAGTCTGGAGAAATCTGCCCCAAGACAAGCATTTCAGCTCCGTTTTGTAATTTCATAGTTCTATCATGCAACAATAAGCACTTTACAAAGAACAGAAATGTATGTTATTGCTGCCCCATGAGCATAAAACACAATTTTTCATTAAATTAGTACCTAAAATTCTGTACATCTAAAGCTAAAATCTTGCAAGTGCCAGGTGTTAAATTTAAATGGATTAAAATCAGTTGGACTCCTCAGACGAGTCTCACTTTATCTTTCTTCTGTCCTGTTTAGCATCCTCACCTCCGAGCCAGCGGGAGATGAAGAACAGATGATGGCAGCATCATCAGCAAGCAACCACCTAAAACACATTTTCTTTCCTTCTTATCTGTAGAAGGCATTCGGCTAACAAGCATGGTGGGCTCTGACCCGCTACCTGCCCCTCCACCCCCTCAGGGTAGAGGACACCGTGTGCCCTCAAGTCCCAAGGATCATCAGCTGGCAGGACTCGCACGTCCCCACACTGTGCCCCATGCAGTGTATGATACTAAAACAAGTCTCTGTCTTGCACTGCAGCAGGTTCACGTGTGGATTCACACGTGGCATGAGCAGTTTGTCCCAACAACTAGTGGGGTCTTCCACAATTTCCAGACTTTCTGTAGAGCCAGCCCAACATTTACTCAGCCCTTTTTTTTACCACTCTGGCTTCCTTGCCTAAGTCCTCCATATATTATATATATATATATATCCATTTTCCCTAAACATTCATGAATTTCTCTCCCCGCTTGCATCTGCTAGTCAGGAGGGCCAGGAGCAGTGCTCACAAAGCCCAGACAGACCTATGCGAGGGAAACCCCAGCTAAGTTAGCAGAGGGAACCATTGCTGCTGCCGCTCACATAGACACACTTCTCTGTCCCAAAGACAACTTGTACTTTTTCACTGTACATAATACAGAGCTCTGTGCAGTTCTCCATCTAAGCTACCAGACACAACTGCTTCCGCACTTCTCTGTTCCCTAAATCTGAGTCCCGACAGCTACTGGTGCTTCCTTACTGGACACAATGTAATATAGCCCAGTTCACCACCTCCACAAACAAGACAAAGAAACAGGTGTTCACGCTCCGGAAATGTCTAGTCCGGTTGTATGAATCAGCGCTTGAGTGCAAACCAGCCTGGTTTAATCCATGGCAGGGACCAGAGCCAAATGAAGCCCCACATGGCTCTATTCTGAAGTGCATCCCATACATAAAACCGCCAAGACACTCTATATTGCACAGGAAAACTCTTAATAGACATTCCTGGCACAGATGGGCCATTAACTCTAACACATTTAGGACACAAAATTTGTTTTTAAATTGTTAAATTTGCTTAGGCTTGAGGAAAGCAGGTTCTAATGACAAATGCACCCTGGCACTTTCCCATTGTCTTATTCCTCCTAAGAAAAAGACCAGGTCGACCCTGAAATCAGCACGGCAACATCCCAGCCTTGGCTCCAGACCCCCATTTTACCATGGGAATCCAGATCAAATACTTTTACACCCCGAGATGTAGACAGAGCAAAACAAAGAAGCTCTCAGCTAGTACAACAACTGCCTCTAGGATAGCTTTTTGCAGAGGCTTTTTTACGCCTAATTCCTAAAATCCAACTGATTCCCCATGTCTCTTTCTCTATATGAATAAGAGACTAGAGGGATTTTTTTTTTCTTCTATTTCTCTTTCAACTATCCCCTTGTCTTCCCCCATAACCCCACAGATTCTTCCAGGGAAAATGTGGTGGTCTACAAGTGCTTGAGACCACCTTAATAATAATAATAAAAAAAACATAATGACACATTAACATTTTTTCACATATTTAATGAATGGCACCCTAATTAAGTTTACAGTAGTTTCATCTCTATTAGATACCAACTGTGTTTCAAAAGTGGAAAAAAAAAAAGTAAATCACTCATCTTTCGTGAAGTTTTAGTAACTCAAGCATTTAGAGTTATGTATGCAGAAATATTTTTCAAGAAATTAGTAAAAATTGTATTTTCCACCCTCCAAAAACAAGTTTCTGCTGGGTCCTTCCACAAGACAGAGAAACCAAGGACAACAAACTTGAGAAATGTCTAAGTTAGAGGTGTTGTAGGACTTCTGTTAAAGAGCCCGTCGCGAAGCACACGCTATAAATAGGACAAGAATGTGCAAGAGCTTTGAATAAGTGAGAAGCACAGCAGGTTTTGCCAGCTTGTGCTCCCAGGGAGCTAAAGAATGCTGATGGCAAGTGATCAGCCCATGCTCCTCCAGCAAAAAGACAATTACCTAAAAAACAAGCAACCTCATCATTTTATTAGCAATTTCAGACTTCAAAAAGGAGGAAAAACAAACAAAACCGGCACACGTTGCATTAAGAATGTCAGACATTCTTAAGGAGGAGCTATTTAGAAGCAGCCAAGGACTCCCAGTCTTCACCTAAATTAACCCTGAAAGGCAATGCTCTGGCTCACGCACTAAAAATTGATTTAAATCTGGGGTACAGTTGAGATTTGTACAATTTTCCGAGCTCATTTTAACTTCTACTCCTCTAATTCAGGATTACGCATACAGACCTCTCTTGCAGAACAGACCCAAGTTCACAATGACAGAAAACTACCCTTAAGAGAGATCAGGACCTTCGTTCTAATAAAGACTTTAAACCTTCCTTCACCCAGGCTTAAAAAATGGCTCCAATTCTGTTCTTTCTGGAGGACATTTTTTAAAATATTAATCTGGGGAATATTTTAACTGTTGATCTTTCCATCCTGCCTGTAGGGTTGCCTTGCACTTCTAAATTCCAGCACTTAACCATCTGTAAGGTGACTCTCTGATACTCTTCCATTTTATTATTAAAAGGACACATCTTTCATAGCAAGGCCTACTTATCAGTGGGATTTTTTTATGAGAGGTTTCTGTATCCATTTGTGAGATAAAGTAATTCAGAGTTTAGTGATAATTTGTTCACTTGGATGCCCATGTGGTATGAAACAGACGGACTGATTCATGCATGGGACTGATCTTAAAAAAAGATGCAAAATCTAAATGAATTACACATTTAAATTCAGTCATATATTAATTATAATGGAAGAAACAAAAATCTCTACTTTCTCTGAAAATAGGTGGAAATAACATATACATACACCCCAGCACTTTTCCTACTAAAAGAATATTGCACTTTCCAATAATGTTGCACAAATTACTGGCTTTTTATAAAGACCATATATGAGGTATTAGTCTATTAATAAATAAAAAGAACATGTAAGTGAGAAGAACTTAATACAATGCAGCAATCCATTCTCTAAGTATTTAGTGAACGAAAACTGAACAAGCAATACATACTCATGTGGGGAAGGTTAAAGTTACTTAGCAAATAGGCAGCTTTCATATCAGTCTCAGAAGGAAACGGTTAAATCTCTAATAAACATTAAGAAACCAAAGCCTATTGAAAACACTGCGGTTTAAGATGCTCATTTTGTTCATGCAATCCATCTGAAAGGCAAAGTCTTAACTCCGAATTCTGAGGGGAAATCCTTGTTTGCGGGTGACAGCCATCTTACTAGGGGGAACCAGTTTAATATATTGGACCTATATTACCAGTTAAAAATCAAGTAGATTGCATTTTTTTGGATTGACATCAATTAGAGTATCGCTTTTTTTTAACCTCTTAAGTAGGTTATACTGGTTATAGATTTCCACAGTGCTGAAATTATTACCCATTAGCATTGCCTTTATTATCACATTCCAGCACTATAAAAAAAAAAAAAAACAGATGAATGGCTTTTAATTTTCAGTTTAACTCTGCATTTATACAAATGACAAAGCTGAAACACCTGCTGACAGGTAATAAATCTGTCATTCTAAACACAATATATTTATTCCTTATTTAGAAACTTCGAGAAAGGCAAGGCATCTGGAGCTAAGGTTATCTTGTTCAAGTTCACCAGAGCACTGAGGAGTATTTAAGTTCAATAAATTGAGATATGGAAAATACATTTTGCATCTGGTAATATAATAAGCATAAACAAAAGTATTTGCAGTATGCTCTTTCAGATGGGGTTAAAAAGAAATTTGTATTAAGAAAAAAAAAATAGCCCTAACGTATTAAAGTTTAATCTTTAGAGACCTACGTAAGATTACCTGGATATATAAGCAACTCCTATATCACCTTCTAGGTGGAGTATACTCTCTTCTTACAACCCAACTGAAGCAGAAAAAAAAAAGTGGTTATTTCTAAACAAATTTGCAAGACTGGAGAGAGCAGTCAGGGGAAGACCCAGAGAAGTTGCAATTTCACTTCTATTTTTTTCCGAATTAAGATAAATCACAGGGTAAGTCCATATCAGATTAAAAAAAAAAAAAAAAAAAAAGGCAACACATCAGAATTCAGGAGCTCCTCTCTCCTCTGCTGAAAATTATACACCAGTTACTCAGCAACTCAAACAGCCCTGAACCAGCATATACAAGGAAAAAAAGTTTATATTACATTTCAAAAATTAAAGATATATCATGCGTTGAAATTCAAAATTGCTCAGTGTTCACTAAATTGAAATACAGATCTATCTTCTGTCACATGAGAATTTCTCTCCCCTTCCCATACAAAGTAGCTTTTGAGACGATTATTTTCCAACTGCATGCTGTTTCCATTAGAAGAATGTTTTATGTGAAATTTCTTTATAGCAGTAATGTTAAGTGTTTCTCTAGAACAGTTTAAGGAAATTTCTCCATATTAGCATGAAACCAAGAAAGACTGTGAAGATGTTGAACCAAGAACAGATGAAAAGAGAAAGGAAACATTATTGTCCTGAACAGTCCGTGTAAGTAGTGACCATGTTTCCTCGCCGCTGGGTGACAGTCCTGCAGTGCTTGCTAGATGCATGAAACCTGTTATCAGTCCGCACTGCGTGTCGATGTGCATTTTCAAAGTCACTAAAAGAAAACATTTTTTCCATATTTTCAAACACATCATCAAACAGTCCACCTCCAAATGAGAACTCCTGGAAAGAACGTCTCTGCCGATTGTGAGCTTCCCGGTGACTGCGGAAGTGACTCTCAAAGGGTTTTTTTGACCGTGAGTTTTGACTAAAGAGGTCAAAGTCTTTGAACAAATCATCGAAGTTGAAATTAAATGACTGGCGAAAAGGACTTCCATTACTTTCCTGTCTTCCATGACGGCCGAACTGATCATACTCTCTTCGTTTATTCTCATCTGACAATGTTTCATAGGCTATTTTCATTAAAAAACAAAAAAGTTTTAAAGTTACTGTTTACATTCTCATTAAAAAATAAAATCACATACAAAACAAAAGCCCCCTCTCACTCCCTCCACAAGACATATTTCAGGCAAGACTCATTAGACATGCAAGTCAAATTAAGCTTATTATTTTTTTAGCACTCTAAAATCCAGAATAAGCTGTTTCAAAAGAAACCAAGCTAAAACATTAAGAGGGATTATATTCTCAAAATATTAACTGCACATTATACAATACAGTTCATTAGCCAGCAATAAAAATTAGCATTTATATTTGTAAGATAAAAGCAACGATGGATGGCTAGCAGAAAAAACAGAAGCAGGGAGAAGGGGAGCTCTCCTTAACAAGATGAGCTGCCTGATGCGTTGCCGTCAAAGGAACGCAGCACAACCTCCTGCTCAAAGTAGGGCCAGCTAAGAGACCTGAGCAGGTTACTCAGGGCTTTATCCGATCATTCTTGAAAACCTCCAAGGATGGAGGTACAGTTTCCCTGGGCAACCTGCTTGCCAGTCTTCAATGATGAAAATGTTTTTCCTCATAGCTAGTCTGAGCCTCTTGTGTCTACTACTACTGGTACTGGCACCGTTGAACAGCTTGGCTGTAGTTTCTTGATAACCTCCCCACAGGTACAGGAAAGCTGCAGCTAGGTCCCTCTGAAGCCCTAATAATCCAAGTAATCCTGAGTTGGATTTTACTATACAGGTGAAAAGATAAGAATAATATTTGAAACAGCCTCCTTTGGCCCATTGCCAAGAACTTCTGTGCTCAGAGGCTTGAGCCAAAAAGTCCAATAGGCAGGAATGACTAAGCTGTGTAAAAGGCTTGCCCTGTGCGCAAGGACCAAAAAAGGAATCTGATATTGAGACAGTGCAGTTTACATCGCAGAGGACGGGAGAGGCCGAAGGGCTCTCCACCTTTTATCCAGCAAAGGCACAGTATACTTAAACTACTGTATTTGTTTCCAGGTATAAGCCATGTATCTACTTATTCGCACCACAGCTAGCATGAATTACCTTCAGCAATTTCTCTAAATTTTGCTTCTGCACCAGGACTCTTATTTTTGTCTGGGTGGTATTTCATAGCCAGCTTGTGAAATGCCTTCTTGATCTGGCGGTCAGATGCATTTTTTGGAACTCCTAAGATATCATAATAGCTCTCCGTAGCCAGTATTAATTCAGTTATCATTAAAATGCAGAGAGCAAATGTGAAGACAGATTGCGTAGTTGCCATGCCTGTGGTTCCTAGAAAGAAAAAGAAACATACTTGAAGAACAAGATCTTTTAGTTCCACAGCAACTTAAAGAAAAGGCATAACCATAAGTTATGACCAGAAGATCTGTATGTTTAGAAGTCATCTGGTGGCAGGAATTAAAGCAAGCAGAGTTTCATGCATGCTGATGAATATCTCCCTCCTGGTTTTATAGTTACTGAATACTATAAGAATTACGATTTTGCAAATTCTTATTTCACTTGCATCACAAGTGCACTTCAGTATATTACACAGTACATTCTCCCCACAGTCCTGTTTCCAGCAGTTGAAATAAACACACAATACAATTTACTGCAGCAAATACAGTTCATGCTGGCATATCTGAACTAGCTTGAAACTTAAGTCTTGAGTTCGAGGACCACAGACATGTCAGCTCTAAATTAAGTTAGTTGCAGGCTGCAAAACCAGTTCAAAAAACTAGCTGAATAATTCATTCACTAACCTGTGCAACAGTAAGTCTGAAAGCATAACAGGCCTAAAGACTGTGTGTGAGTTGTAGGGCAGTAAGATGTAATACACTCAGGCACAACTTAAGAAAGTCCTTTAACTGGACTAAGGTGAAAACGAAAATCCTCATTTAGAGTACAGAGTTCAGTCAAGCAAGGCGTATTTTCTTTTACAATGGGTTGGGCTGAAGACATTTTCATAACATGGTGTTTTGAATAAAAACATCTGCCACGCATCTTTTATACCAAAGAATATATCTGATAAGTATCACTATGTAACTGTTTAGAAATGGCACTCAATGTCTGAATTGTCCTCAAAAAAAGGAAAGTCTTCTACACAAAGATAAAATTATCTTCAACAATGTAATGAAGAATTTTTAGCAATTTACAAACACAGTGCTGATGATAAGGGAGTTAAACTTAAAAACAAGCTGATGGTTGAAGCCAGGGTAAAATAGCACAAACAGTAGTCATTAGAAAACCAACCCCACGAGGTCACACTACCTTTCATGAATTATATTAACAGACAGAAAGTCGGCTCTTCTTGTCCGGAAAAGAAATCAGATGCTATTTGAGTGCCTTTGCATATTAGAAGTGGTATTTTAAAAACATACAGTAAAGAAACATTAACCTTCAAAAACAGAATGCTGGCTGTCACCCCAACAGCATAATGTTTCACAATGTCCTAAAGTAACATGCCCCCCTTTACCGGGTAAGTCTGATTTGAGATTATCAGAAGTAACTCAAGGAGAATAACCTATATATATATATATGTATATATATGTTTATATATAAGACAAAGTATAGCGATAGTTTCCCAGTTAAGTCATTCTGGGAAAACTGAATAAACTAACATTTTTTTTCTGATCAGCATTAAAGTACTTTTGATATATCACAATGAGATGACTATGCATCTAGTAGAAAGTATAACCTCTAAGGAAGATTAACATTCAAACATTTAAAATAAATAAATAAATAAAGGAGAGAGAGAACGTTCTTCCAAAGGGAAAAAACAGGGCTAAAACGAACATTGTGACATCAGACCATAAAGCTCATAGAAGATTAAACATACCCATGCCCTCTTAAGCATTTGTTTGGCTGTCAGCCTGCACGATATCAAGTGTTAAGGGGTAGCAGTTGAAACAAACTGTATTTTGATCAGTGTATTTAGATACCAAATGGACAATTCTTTTCAGAATTCTTCCAGTATGATCCTAATAACATTTTTATTACAATAGATTTTCTATGGAGTTCCTCCCACCAGTTCATTAATGTCAATCATTGCCACTCAGGTACTACTCAGTCACAGAACCTTTCATTCCCTTTCCACTTTCTTCCTCTTTGCGCTCTGCAGATAGAGATTTACATCTTAATCTCACAGCAGAGATTGCGTCTTGCTTAAATAATTGCCTGCTCCCTTCTCTCAATGGCTAACCTCTGTACTTCTACCGTATAACACTCTTCTTAGCATCTTTTCAACTTTTATTTCCTTCACTAAGAGCCAAAACCTCTCCTGTAACTCCCAAAATTGTCAGCACACAATACCAAAAACCACTCCTTTCAAGTTTTTTGCTCTGCCCAAGCTTTTCAACTTCTATTACTGTAATAATGAATTATACTTAACTTTCCTAATTTCTGCAGGTTTCTGGTAATGGAATTCTATGTTCTACTGCCTATAGTTTTATCTGAAATTCCAAAGCATTTTTGATGACTTAGTATTGAAAAACTTTTAATTAAACCCGATAAAAATGATGATGGATATATTCACATTTTACAAAGAAATTCCTGAAAGCCTCTTCATCAAACCAGTCAAAATTTATACAAACAAGCCTTCAGAATGTAGACACATTTAATGCTGCCCTTAATCTTTATATTTCACCTTATTTTATTTTCATTTCATTGCTATATTTGGAGTTTTACTGTTTTATTTTAGGCACCATCATCAATTACTGAACTTTAAACTTATTTTACTTACTGCAAGTATCTTAGTATTGCTACTATCATCTAAAATGCTAAAGACCCGTTCTCTCCCATGCAGATACCACTCCCAGCTCTTTCCACAATCATTTTCAAAATAAAGTCTCTGCACTCTTACTCTGCAAACCTCTCTTCTCCTTCAGTGCACAGAACAGAGACAGGCAGGTTTCACTTAGCAGGCTTTACACATTGGTTGTTTATGCCATTTTCTGCCCCAGAACTCCTAAGTTCTATGTACACCTACACACCAAGCTCAAACTACAAAACCACCCCTCCAAACATTTTTTTAAGGAATACTAGAATAACCTACAGTCCACGTTTTATTTGGCTTCATCTAGCAATAAAATTGGAGATTTTGGTAACACAAATTAATTATTCTGTTGTGTTGGGTAAGTAGGTCCAGATCTCAACTGCTACAAGGTTGAGTATAAAAAGCACCCTTGTATAACATTTATCAGAAGCATAAAGGGGGTGATAACACCAACTCTCATCAGTTCTTCAACAGTTTATCAAAATATTTCAATTACAACACCACAGAGTGAAGCCTAAAGCAGCAAGCTATATATGGATGAAGGGCTGTCACAAAGAAAAGCAGTTACTTGCAGAAGAGCATCTTGCTGCCAACACACTGTTCTAGCCCTCTCGGGGGGGGCTCAAAATTTTCCATCAAAAGGCTTGTGCCCAATGAGTCTCATGTCCTCTGAAAGTCCACAACAGCAGCACCGCTGTGACCAAATAAGTCACATTGCGCTACCAAATGGAAACATGATGACTTTCACGTTATTTTCACTGATATTTTATTATTAGCAACTAAGACACAAAAGTTTTCCATCAGTTCTCACATCAAAATTAACCCAATGCGTAGGCAAGTTTCCTTTACCACAAATAGCTGCAGAAAAGCCAGTATCGGGGCTGGCACTTTCCCAGACCTGCCCTACAGACACCAGAAAGTAAAACTCAGAAAGTGCCGTTTCTCTCTTTCGAGAGCAGCGAAGCAAGACCGAGCCTCCCCTGAGCCCT
>NW_010578762.1:196665-225949 GCF_000705375.1 Tinamus guttatus
GGGCGGGGGACGGGCTTTGGTCAGACCTGCCATCTCCGGGGCCCGGGGCGGGTGGGAGGCAGCCCTGACGGGAACGCGGCCCCTCAGGGGCCGGGAAGGGCGAAACGGGGCAGCTTTGAGGAAAAATGGGGACATTTGCGTCCGAAAAGCTTAACTTCTGGTGAGGCGAGGCATGCGCAGCCCCACGGAGGGGGCAGGGAGCTGGAGGGAGGTGCGTATTTGGGGGAGGAGAAGCGCAAGGGTCATGGTTAACCGGTTTTTTGGTTTTTATTTTACTTATTTTATTTTTGCAAGCCTGGCTGCCTCTGCAGGAGGGGTGTTTTAGCCAGACCAGCACTTCTGTTTGGTGGTGGAGTAGCTGAGTGCGGCTGCTCTGTCTGACAGACCAAGGAAGGGCTTGATGGACTGGAGAAGTAAATAGACTCTGACCTTCCAAAGCAATAATGTACCCACTTAAATTAATGTCCCGCATGCACTGCTGTTTTGTAGGGAGGCATTTCAGCTAGACACCAGCTAACTAGGTTCATCGCTAAAAATCTGTTGGTAGCTGCAGAGCCCTGGGCACTGACAGCTTGGGTCTGCAATGTCCCCTGCACTGATGTGGTTATGTGGCCGATCAGCAGTTTAAAACCAAGTTTCTCAACGTGTAGATAGGTAGGTAGCATGTTGAGACATTTCTGCTAAATAAAAGTGCCATAGCATTCGTTGACGGGAAGAATTTATTAGCATTTAAGAAGCATTCGAGGAATAAACTTCACAATCAAGCTGCAAGGCAAAAAGTCATTTTGGTAAAACTTTACTGTAAGCTAAGCTGCAAGTTTAGTTCCATTTAGTTTTGGGCTGAGTAGTAATCGCTATTCCCAGATCAGGAAGGCTGTGTAGAAAGACTCTCAGGAAGACTATTGCTTTGAAAGGGATTTTGGTTTAGATGGAAGGAAACCTCCTTAGTCTGGCATAAATATGTCTCCTGTATGTGATTTAGTAGTATATGTGATAATCATAAATCAGTAATGAAAATGAGGAGAAATAAATTATTTGTAGTCCTTTAGAGGAAGCTCACACCACATGGATGATCAGAACATCTTTGAGTGCTGATATATATTTATATTCAAATGTATGGCATTAGTGTAAGGATGATTTCAAAAACAGCTGTCTTACCTAGCCATAGATTTGTGCTGTGCACCTAGTAATATAGTCGTGTGGAAGGACTGCTAAAACTGGATTTACAGAGAACAGTAGCCCTCCATGAGCAACGGCTACTGATACGAAATCCAGTGATATGTTTCCTTGCCTTGTAACATCCCAAAGAAATCCTCTGCTGCACTGTGGTCTTCGGTCCAAGCCCTTGAACTTAATTCCCTATGTCATAATTTCAGATGGTCTGAGTGCCCTTTCCTATCGTTCTTCATCTCTCTGACTTCTGTGGGTGTAAATTCTGTATAGTCCTTCTTTCTATTTTTCATTTTATCTGCTTTAGAGAACAGACTCTGACGACGAGTAAGGCCATATGAGAGCAGAAGCAGGTTTTGGTGAACTCGCTCTTTATCTGAAATAAAGAGTTTGGCTACCAGACATTTTCGCTCACCTCAGATTTGTGTTTCCCAGTGTGCAGCAGACTGACTGAGATGAAGGCAGCGAGAGCTGTGTCACAAGGATAATGGCAATGGAAGCAAATGCTCTCAAGGCTTTCTTGAAGAGGAAGGTGCAGTTCTGCCAGTTTGTAAGAGACTGACCTCTCACTGAGTGGTCCCTTCAGAGCTGTATCGTAACATCCCGCGCTGCGCTCTGCTGTTCATGGGACGTGCTCTGTAGTGCTTGGAAGGCTGCCATTGGGTGCACACTATCTAAGTAGGCAGAGTTTGAAAGGCTGAGCTCCTAATCTGTCCTTGAGAGGTTATCTTGTTCTCTCCAGCATTATTCTTTTCATTCCTACATATATTCAGAGTTTGTGGCATCAAATGTTTATTCTATTTCCTTGGTGCTTGAAAGCTTAAATGGCAAAAAAAAAAAAAAAATCAATATGGGGGAAGAGGGAAGAAAGAAATGCACATTTACCTGTGAGTTTCAGGTGTCACCATCCAAATTTGCAGTTTTGGAGGTGTAGTCCTGCTGCAGAAGAGCCGCTGCCGTGTGCGGGTGTGCGGAGCAGAGCTGCAGCAGAGGGGGCTGAGGAGGAGATTCGGGGTTCACTGTCAAGGTGCCGGCTGTGGGGTCCGGGCACCACGGGGCTCCCGTGCGGGTCAGCATCTCGCCACAGCTGCCCCGTGTGAGAAGATGCCAGAACGGACCCAAACTGTGTGTGCGCTGCAGGCCCATGGATGTTACTGTGGTCTATTAATGTTGATTAAGGAATGGTAATAACTATTATCAGAAGAAGCAATTGTTGATCACAAGGGAAAAAGAGCTAGGGGAAGAGGAATGGGGTTAGGAGCATCTGCTCGTGCTTGGGGAGTAGATGGAAGTGGTCTTTAAAGGAGGCTTTAGGCTGTTATTCACCTCTGGATGAAGTGAAGAAAGACCTGAAGAAATCAATAGAACCTGAAGAAAGCAACAGAACTTCTGGTGTTGAGCTCTCGCACCAAAAGTAATTCGGATTTTACTGCAACATAATGATAGGCACTTTGTATTGAAAAGAAAAGGAGAGAGAGAGAGTTCATTTGATTCCTTTTGTAAGGAAAGACTTCTTAGTATGGAGGAATGGGATATCCTTAAAAACATAAACAAATCTAGTGTTGTCTTTTTTCCCCGTGACTGTTTTAAACAAGGTTTCCGCTTCACGATAAGGAGAGGCTGGAGAAGTGGCTGCGGAACATGAAGCGAGACGCGTGGACCCCGAGCAAGCACCAGCTCCTGTGCAGCGATCACTTCACCCCCGACTCGCTGGACGTGCGCTGGGGCATCCGCTACCTGAAGCACAGCGCCGTGCCCACCATCTTCGCCTCCCCGGGGGATGAGGTGATGTGGAGGCGGGGCAGGGGGGTGTTCATTTGTTTTATTATTTTTATTTTTAGTGTGGGGTAAAGCTAACCAGCTATTTATGTAATAGAGCCGTTCATTTAACTGTAAGATAGTCATACTTGATTTTTAAAGTAGAAATCTGGTCCGTCAAAATATTTTGTCAGTAGGATTGACACAAAATGAATATGTAATTGCATAGTGAATAGATAGAAGGAAGAACATCTTTCCCTTCTTCCACTGAAGGTTCGGTTTTTCTTTTAAACTGGCGATCACAGAAGATTTCTCCTAAGTTTATTTCTCGTGAGAATACTATTATTACGCCTATTTTTTTCCCTCTGTACAGCTACTCTTGATAACCTAATGTTCTTTTAAGGCTTCTGTTAACTGTACCTAAATACTGGATATAGAATGTTTTGGCTTCAAAGTACACATTTCTCTTTTTTTTGTCTCTAACCTCTCTAATACGTAAGTGCTCTGGAGTGTAGGCTGCAATGGGTGTGCCAAGAAGGATATTCTGTCTTCTTTTGCACAGAGTTTTGCAACTGGTTCCATAAAAGCACTGTTCAATGCAGGCACCTAGTTTTCAAGAAAACTATGCCAGTTCTCTGGTGGCACATGGTTGTCTTCCACTAGATCATCAGGAGAAGAACAATATTGGAAGTGGGAGAAATGCAAGGGCTGAAGTGGAGGAATTACTGAAACTGAAATTTGTGACACATTAATTTAACAAAATAGTTTCTCTTAGTCATCAAGCTCTATATCAGACTGTCTGGAATGAAAAGTTAATTTTGATGAATTTCCCCCAAAACAAAAAATATATAAAATTCTGCATATGTGATTGTACATATGCATATATTGGATACAGTGTTTCAAACTGTAATAAGAGGTGCTACCCAATTGGGCAGATTTGAACAGCTGCTTCTCCTCATTGCTTTTAAAATTATTATGACTCATTTAAATCAATAAAGTAATCAATAAACTGAGCTTGAAAAAGAGAAAGATAATGTTTTTGTCTTTAGCCTCCGAATAATGTTTGAGCACGTCAGACCTCTAAAAAAGGTCATAATAAACTTATTGAAGACCATTATGCCATTAGTTATAACATAGAATGATAAAATGAGGATTGTGCCCTTTTTTCTTTTCTTCCTGTCCTTCCTCCCCCCCGCCTCATAGGAAGAAGACTCTTCTCAGCAGAAGCCACAAGAGCTAAAGAGAGAAGATCAGGAAGAAACAAGTGCAAATGGAGAGTCAGATAAAGTATCTGTATCATTTGAACCTTGTACACCAAAGAAGAATCCTGAAGTTGCAGAAAATACAGATGAAAAAGCAGTAGTAATTTGCTCAACTGCATTGAGTAAACCTCTGCAAATGGAAAAACTGCAACCTCAAAACAGAGAAGACTTTCAAGCTGGCAGTGTAATTCTTAATAATTCATTTAAACAGCCTATAAATCAACCTATGCACATTTTAATGACAACAGCAGTCCAGAACATGGAATCTACCAGTGTTCATGATTCTGAAGAGAATCCAGTAAGTTGTGCAGCTACAGTCTTGCAGCTTGCAGACCCTGAGTACTTGAATTCAACTCTGACATTGAAAAATTCTTTAGGTTCAATTACTGCCTATCCAATTGAAAATCCTGACTGTCACATGGCCGGCTGCTCTGTCGAAGTACAGCCAGCCAGTGAAAATGCCATTTTAGTCAGTTCAGTCACACAAACTTTTGAACAATTTAATGGAAGTGAAGAATCTGTCATTGCTATCGTTGTACCAGCTGAGAGTCCTCAGGAGCCTGAAATACTAAACGGCTCTTTCCTGCCCATTAACCAAGAGTTTCTTGACATGGAAGATACAGAAATGGAAACAGAAAAATCTGCATTAGTGAATGCATATAGTGGGATTGAAGTATTTCAAACTGAACATTCATACTGCAAACAAGAGCTAGACAGAGATCACCTTTGGCAAAAATTTTCGAAACTCCACTCTAAGGTAAGTTTACTTGAAATGCAGGAGATAAAAACTTCGGGGAGGCTCAGATCCTTGGAAGCTCTTATTGGACAACTGAAGCAAGAAAACCTGCTTTCTGAAGAAAAGCTCAAGATAGTAGAAAATTGCTTCACAACACTTGAAGTCACTATGATACAGTAAAGGCTTTAAATAACTGTTCTAAAATAATTTTTTTAGTATCTCTGATTGCTGTTTTGTATAAATTAACTTTTGTTTCAGTGATATCTTAAGAGTCTAATTGTGTGAACAGCAAACATTCTTAAAAAACAACCACTACCAAAATAGGTGGTAAAATGGTGTCCTTATCTTAATCTACAAGGAAGGTTTAAAAAAAAACTGCCAAAGTTTTGTTTGCGTTATATAAGGTGGGTAAATAAAATAAGTTAAGCATTTCCAGGTACAGACTTCCTGAAACATGTGAGCTCAGCACTCAGTGCAGCAGCAGAAGGGATAACGTAACTGTGTAGGATGAATGATTGTAAAACAATTGTAAAATTGATTTGTCCTAATTCTCTCAAATGAGTGAGGAAGTGTGTAATATACATTGTCCCGTGAGGCCACAGTTGCTTCTTAGTCTTTTTTTAGCGTTCATTCTGGTTCCTTTTTTTACACTTTGACCTTACTGCAGTTATTTCTGCAATAAAAGATGTATCCTTTTACTTGCTGTAAGTTGAAGAGTCTTTTTGTGTCTTGCTGAATATTACAATGGTCTATTCCCTGTTTTTAGAATGATGCTGCAGTTGTTTCTGCAATAAAAGATGTATCATTTTACTTGCTGTAAGTTAAAGAGTCTTTTTGTGTCTTGTTGAATATTACAATGACCAGGTCTATTCCCTGTTTTTAGAATGATGGAATATTAAGCTCAAGTGGTAAGATCTATCTTCAACAGTGATACTTTAGCTGATAAGTAAAAGGGAAAGTTCTAACAATTAGTGCTAGCTGCTCAAAAGTGTGTTTGATTCTTAAATAACTTTGCCTTAAATAACTTCTTCTTAAATAACTTTGGATAGTGCATCTCCCCATGATAGTATGTTGAAAGAAAAGATTCTTTGCAGAGTAAATTATTTGTGAAAGTAGCAGAATCTGGCTTGCTAGTCTCCATGGTTAACTGTTTCTAGTGCCCAGGTTGTCACTACACTGGGAAGATTAGAAGGATACTGACAGTAATTTTGAGGGAAGTGAAGTGATGGGCTTAAGTACTGTGCTCACACCATCTGCATCCTCCTCCTCTTTCTATCTAAATCTTGCTTTGCAGTGATTAGATTACTAGAGGACTTGTTTGTATCTTCTTTTACTCCCCAAGCTTAGTATATGTTTAGAGCAAAGGGGTTCCTTTGGAGCCCCTGTTATGTACTGTCATAGAATGCTTAGGGTTGGAAGGGACCTCTAGAGGTCATCTAGTCCAACCCCCCTGCACAGGCAGGGTCACCTAGAGCACGTGGCACAGGACTGCATCCAAGCGGGTTTTGAAGATCTCCAGAGAAGGAGACTCCACAACCTCTCTGGGAAGCCTGTTCCAGTGCTCTGTCACCCTCACTGTTAAGAAATTTTTCCTTAAGTTCCTATGGAATTTTTGATGTTTCAGTTTCCGGCCATTTCCTCTAGTCCTATCAGTGGCCACCACTGAAAAGAGACCATCCCTGTCCTCTGCACTCCCTCCCTTGAGGTATTTATAGACACTGATTAGATCCCCTCTGAGCCTTCTCTTCTCCAGGCTGAACAGGCCCAGCTCCCTCAGCCTCTCCTCATAGGGCAGATGTTCCAGGCCCCTGATCATCCTTGTGGCCCTGCGCTGGACTCTCTCCAGCAGCTCCACATCCCTCTTGTACTGTGGAGCCCAGAACTGGACACAGTACTCCAGATGCGGCCTCACCAGGGCTGAGTAGAGGGGCAGGATCACCTCCCTCGACGACCTGTTGGAGACGCTCTTAATGCAGCCCAGGATTCCATTGGCCTTCTTGGCCACGAGGGCACACTGCTGCCTCATGGTCAACTTGTCGTCCACCATGACACCCAGGTCTTTCTCCGCAGAGCTGCTCTCCAGGAGGTCGGTCCCCAGCCTGTACTGGTGTCTGGGGTTATTCCTCCCCAGGTGCAGGACCTTGCACTTGGCCTTGTTGAATTGCATGAGGTTTTTCACCGCCCAGTTGTCCAGTCTGTCCAGGTCCCTCTGGATGGCAGCACAGCCCTCTGGGGTATCAGCTACTCCTCCCGGTTTGGTATCATCAGCAAACTTGCTGAGGGAGCACTCTGTGCCTTCATCCAGGTCATTGATGAATAAATTGAACAGGACTGAAGCTATTCTGAGCTATTCTGTGACACTTTTTGATAAGGGATTGAGATCAAGCAACACTGAATGCAGAGTACACTTCCAACTAGATATGAAAAAATTACAGAGAATTTCTGAGAATCATAGAGTAGCTGTCTGGAACCTAATCTACTAAAGTACATGATGTAAGAGTTAAGGCTTGTTCCGAGTTTAGAAACTACCTTCCTAGGCTCCTTTTAACTTCAACAAGTATCTTTCAATGGTTAACCTTCTTTAGTGCATAAGCGTAGGATGTGGTTAGAAAAATTCCCCAAGAGGAAAGAGTTCAGTTGTGATTAGCTTTTTACTTGGACTCCGTGACCCATGTGTGAAAACTCTTCAGCGTCCAGTTCCTGTCACACAAGGGCTGTAGACTCTGAACCACTGTGGCTACACAAGGTCCTGTCTTATGCAAGTTGTCCAAATGACCTACTTGAATAGTGTATTTTGTAGTTCTTGTAAAGCAAGGGATCTTTCAAAACAATCTACAAAATACCAAATGAGATTGCTGAATGATTTAACGATTTGGGGGGCTTCATTAATATGTCTTTATAAACCTGCTAACGTTATATATTTTAAGACTTGCCAGCCCAGTTCAAAAGTTTAAGGCAGTTCTCAAATGGAAGTGAGAATTAAGATATTGCATAAGAGTTTTTGAAATCCATTAGCTTTAATTCAGCAATATAATACCCCTTGCAACACTTGAAGCTGCTGTCCAAGCAAACTTGCTTGTCTAGAAAATACTTTGAAATATCATTGAAAAACCACTTGAATACCATTGAAAAATGGTATTTAAAGTCATGAAATATTTTTTAACTGACAATTCACAGTATTAATACTGAGAATATTATTTGTTATATAGTTTTCTTTAATTTTGGCAGGAGAGGGGTGTTCAATTTTCTTTACTAGAGATTCAGGAATATATAAAAAAAAATCTCAAGTCTCTCTATAAAAATGTCACCAACCCTAAAGATTTCCCTCCCGTAGAGGTGTTTTGGGCCTAGTGTGGACTTTCAAGGCTTGCAGTGCCTTCAGGGGCATCTGAATACTGCATTACTCAGGCTAATCATTAAGAGGAAGGAAAAAAACCCTATGTTAAAAATTGCCACACCTCCCTGAATTCGAGGTTGCCTATCTGTGGTGGTCTCAGTGTTTCCTCATCATGAATCTGTATGGCCTTGGCACACAATTCTGCTTTCACAAAATTTTACTGACTCAAAAATGCTCTGTTACTCATTGGGATCCAGTGCACAAACAGCTCTTGCACCATTGCCACCCAGCATCCAATTAGCACTTCGAGTCATTTTCCTCCACATTTTGTGAAGTTTACCTTGAATGTAGTTATGTTTCTTACTTTTTTTTTCCTATATTTTTGCATTTGTATCATTTTTTCTAACTTTTGATTTTGTTTCAGTGATCTCCTTAATCATTTAAATACTTTCCAGATTCAACCAGTCAGCTGTTTTCTTAATTCACCTGGGATATTTTCAGTTGTATTTAATTTCCCTGGCAACTGTAGGGATTCGCCCAAGTAGCTTCCACATGGATCTTGATTTAAATTACGGCAATTTTATCTGTTTGGAACAAACTGGTGCCCACTTCCATTTGCTTTTCCTCTTCTTTACAAAGGTGACTGTGAAGTTTTATTAAACTGGTTCTGAATTCCAGGACAGATAGAAGGGGGTTTTTACCAAGTGGAGTATCCAGGATCTGTTCTGCACATCTGGCTCTTCCCGCGGGGCATCGTCCCCTGTTGCAGCAGCCCCTTCTTCAGGATCAGGATCACACGCCTGGCACAGCCCGGAGCTACACAGAAAACTCAGCAAAGTGCTGGACACGCATGAAATACCAGCACATATTTTTTCTTTCCTCATTTCCCAGAGAATTTTATGACTTTCTCTCACAACCTGATTTACATTTTTGCAAACTGCACCGTATCTCACGAAATTCTTTTTCACGCTAGATAATATAAAAAATATCACTGCTCTATTTTCTCCTCCACTGAAATCAACATAATGATTGTCTAATTTGCCAGGCCACATGCTGCTTCGGTGGAGACAGGAGATTTTGCCAAAATACTTTCAACAAATACGACATTGAGGTTCAGGTCTCTAAACAGACATCCTTCCACTATTCCACCTCCTGGCACTATTAAACATTAAGAGACATGGAGCAGAAAGTTTATCACTGTTTTAATATCTATAATATCTACCTTGCCTGCACAGAACCACAGAATCCTTAGAATAGCATATCTGAAAGCATAAAAGCAATTTGGAAGCCCATATCTCATCTCTTCTAAAAGAGATTAAACTTTATAGGTGCTATAAAAGAGGTAGAGTGATTCTGTGTGTGTGCGTGTGTATATATATAGGAAGAGAATATATATCTGTATACACAGAGTTTATAAATGCATTTGCTGTTTAGATATAAATATATATATACAGTCATGCTTCATACAAACAGCAGGTGGTGCTACTGGATTGCTCTGTAGATATCTCATAAAGCCTTTCATTTTATTTTCATTCTGTTGGCCTTTAAACACATGCAAACAAATTATAGATTAAGTATGCGTTGTTTTTCCTTGTGTTTTAAATGTATCTGAAAAAAGTAAGGAGTATCTGCATAAACCAGCACGACCAATTCTCCTCAAGCTTACAGATGTAGAGCTTCAGATAACTCTTTGATATTCTGAGCGCAAAACATGAAATTCAAGAGCCTTCTGCTCAAGTGAGCAGTGAAAAGAGACATATTCTCTATCCTTACATGGAGCATGATTGCATCCCTTATTTGTTGAAGGGGGTCAGGGATTAAAGTGTGAATCCCGTAAACAACCTACACTGCTTATTTGCATTTTAATCGGGGTAATTGTACGAGTGTTCAGTCGTCCCTGTCGTCCCTCCATCGGGAGTGTGAGCTTTGCTACATGAGTGCTGCAGACGTGTTTGAAACTGGGAAGGCCACAGAAGAGCTTTATTCTTGGCATAGTCCCCCCTTAAAATGCCGTGGGATGGACTTGGAGAATCTGCAGCTTCACAGGATCCCAACAGCACTGCGCTAGAGGAGCGCCTTTGAACGCCTATGAGGGGGGCACCGAGTTTCGATGCTTGATTTATACAGGTCCAGTTTTTTTCCTGAAGACTTTGAAAGCCACTTCTTTGCATATAGGAAATTCATCCAAGTAAGAAAAGCGATTCACCAGCTGCCTAAACCAGACAGGGCGGATCTCAGCCACGGCCCTCAGTGCTGCCTAGCATCCCCGTACGGTACACACGAGGCACGAAGAGCTCTCCGCTACTTCATAAGAGGAGAGCAACATCCATCGATAGTAGTTACCTTTACCCTTTTACAGACCCTTGGGATTATAAGCAACCCTGTGGCTGCTACCGCCTGACTCTGGAGCAGCAGCTAACACCACAAAAAGGCTTTCTCAGTGGTACCTGCTAGGGTAAGCACATTATAGTTCATAAATGCCAGTAGTTTGAACTTCGGTCTGAGTTAATAGACCATAAGGCCACATAGGAACTGGCTTCAGAGGCCTTGAATGACCAACTAGCTGCTATTGGGAGATGAGGGGACAATAAACATGAGTAATGTAGTTTCACAGCATCCAAAAAAAGGGGGGGTGGGAGGAAATAGCTTTTCACAGATCTCGTGCAAAAAATCTAGCAGAAGACTAGATAAAATCTGGCAGTTCCTACTCTGCTTTGGTTCTGACGCAGAGAGAGGCCAGGGGTTGAAGGAGAAGTACGTCTGGCTGCTGCCGGAGGGACCACTGGCTGCCTTGTGAAATCCTCAGCCTCACGTACGCGCTGCCGGGTCGGCTTTTCCCTCCTCTTCCTCCCACTTCGGGTTACTTAGTGCAGTGGAAGAGGGACTAATAACCCAAGGTCCCAAGATTTGCCGGGGTGAGAAAAAGCTGCAAGAAGAAAAACAGGCAGATAATGAGCAGAGCGCTACATTTCATTGAAGAAGATTAATTAGAGGCAATAACAAATCCCAATTAGATTTTTAATTAAATTTTTATTAGAAACTGACATTTATCTAAGAGTTGCTACAGAAACATGAGCTCTGCTGTGACTGTATTTGAGTTGACTAATTTCACAACTTTTAAACACATAATTCACCCTAATGAGATCATGGTCATAAATCCAAGTGAAATTGCATTTCACCTCTTTGGTGTTAGACCCATCAATTCATTTCTTTAAGTATACATTTTGTGAGACTCCAGTGAAAATATTTTTATGTTTGCTTTGTGAAAATTGAGGTATTTTATTTTTTTCTTAGCAAATGAATTTGCATCTCTACCCGCAGTTTTCAGAGAGTACCAATGTCCTGGTCCTACCTTCTCATAGCCTCAGTCTCACAAATAAGAGGAATTTTTCATTTAGGGAGACTCCACAATGGGGGATTTTAGTCACTCTTTACTCACCTCTATTAAAGGCACAATCATTAAAAAAAGTCAGAGCCATGATTTTGGTGTGGTGGCTCACCTTATGCACTATGCGCTAATCTTATCTCGGGACTACAAAACACAGCTTCCCGTAGAATATCCCTGCCTGAATTGCTAGGTGCCAGCTGCTTGTGCCTTCCTTTTCAGCCTATATTTCCTTGTCCAACATCACCCCACTCATTAAAACCATGTGGCAAGAACAGGCACATGCCTAATTACTCTGAAATCCTCGACTTCATGTTGCCTGGAAAGGGTCTTATCCACCAGCTCACGCAAATAGATTGGGGATTGTCTTTTCTAATGAATGGGGCATCTTTTTAACCTGCTTCATTTCAAAGGAACTACCTGTCTCGTCTAAAAGGATTTTGCTAGTAATGATCTGTTTGCTACCTGTTGGATGCAGCTCCAGGCCCTGCATGGATACAGTAGATAACATGTGGCAATGGCAGAACAGTAATTAAGAAAGGCTTTTTTATTGATTTGACCTGATTCTTTGACAAATTATGTTTTCAAAATGGTCACACCTTCATTCCTCCCTTAACAACTGAGAAAATAGCGTAACGGTGGAAGCCATTGCTCCAGCTCCCAGCATTAAGAGACATAAAAATGGAAAGATATGGGGACTATTGCGAGAGCTGGCTGTTTTAGACACCTGCAGGTTTGATTAATTTTGTAGCTACTGGCCCTACACATATACTCCAGAAAAAAATAAAAATTGGCAGTTAAATAAATATGCTAAGCCTCCTGAATGATGTCTTTGCTAGCCATGTTTTTTGTTTGTTTGTTTTGTTTTTGTCTCTGGGTTTTAAATAGATATATTTAAGAACAACTAAAAATGTGAGTTTATAGCTTTTACAGTTTATAAGTTTTGTTGTATATTAAGTGGTACAATGAGCATCATTGATAAGATGACAACGCAAAACTGATGTGAACTGACAGAAACACAAGTAGTAAAAGCTCCCTGCCTTTCTATCTCACATGTGTTACCACAAAACACTCAAACCACTATATTTTCCTTAAATAATGGAAATTTGAAATAGCATTGCCAGAACATGTCCCAGATATGTTAACACCTTCTTCTGAGCATACAGTGTATTGTTTCCCAAGCTTGTGGTAAATATGTACTTTTTTCTTTCTACAGCATTTGTCAACAAAGAAACATCAAGCACTAACGAAAAGTTATATGACAGAAGAATATGGCCTGTTTTTTCTTCCAGGAGTGTGTCTCATACTAAGAAATGCGTGAAATCCCTCTTTAAAGTTACTTCAGCATTTGACAGGCTTGATAGCCTGCTGGGGAATTCTCTCCTCACTGCAGCCTAGTCAGCAAAATGGATGGCTGCTGCAACAGTGGAAGTTATTTTTAGACAAACTATAGCTGTGAATTCCCAATCAGAAGTTAATATTGACACCTGCTGAGCAGTCCATGTTTCTCTAGAGAGGAAGCAGAAGCCAAGGATATCCAAGAACTGCAGGGGTACCAAAACCATTAGGTCCTGCTCATTTTTTTTCCCTTCACAGGAGATTTGTAGTTTTCAAGGGAACCGAAGACTATAACCAAAGAAGTGCCACGAGTTTTTTAAGTCTAAATCAATTTCGGTATTTTCCACTTGCAGCGACTTGCCCGTTCCCTGCAGTAGGGCTTCTGAAAGAAACTCCACGGGGCGGTTCAGTAACATGGTGGTGTGTGGGATCAGGTGGCGCTGGGATGTGCATGGGAGAGCAGCAGGCACTATGCGACTGCTGGCTGCTGTTCCAGTGCATGGCCTTGCCAAAGCTCACACAGGCAAAATAAGGACGAGGTATTTCTCCCCTCCAGTCCTCTTACCCTCTCGCAGAGATTAAGCTATAGGTAACCCAGGCATATAACATGCAGGGTTTTTTCATATTGTTGCCCCATCACCAAATATTTACACTTTTTAAAAAGAAGCTAAAGGTCTGATTTTTAAAGGTCTTTAGATGCATGGGTGTTACGCATCAGGCTACCTTTACGAACCAGGCCACTGATCTTCTTCTTTCACAGATGACCTGAGATGCTTGGCCAGAGGCTGCCCCTCCTGTCCCAAGGCTGTGGCCACGGCCTGGAGGCTGCTGCTTTGGGGACCTCCCCAGGCACCAGACATGCCTTGTGCTTCTCCAGACAGAGCTGCTGAGAGAAGGTAACAAAACCTGTGCAGCCTCAGGGCTGGGGAGACCCTGCAAACACAAATATAGCTGTTTATCTATCTGTATATATGTTTATGTACGAGTTGCAAGATTTTTTTCTGCAGTCAAAGTAAAAAGCAAAAAAAAAGTAAAATGCCAAAAAAGTAAAAATGCAAAAAAAGAAAGCAAAAATGAAAAAATAAAAAAAAAAGAGGCCAGCCTGCCACTTCTACAGAGATCACATGAAAGCAATGCCACCACTTTCCTGACTTTATTATGTATTTTGACATTCTCCTCTGATACGAGGCAGTCTCGGTATATTCTGACTGTAAGTGTGAAAACATGTTCTCGGGGTAAGAAAAAAAAAGGTCAAATCCTTTCCCCAGGGAAACTGAAACTAATTAGCACTGTATTTGCCCAGAAATGACTGAGACATACCAGAGACCTTTAATGATGGAAAGGGAAAGATCCCATCATTGATAAATCCGCTTATTTCTCATGTGCCATTCCAATTATTTCATTGGGTCACACACCTACAAAGATTAATAACTCTTTGTTGTCTCTGACCACTTGATTTTCAAAGAAACCTCTGATTTTAGCAGCATGGATGTTATAATATGCAAGCTGTTTTGCTCCACAGATTGAGTAACCCTTACTATGCCTGCTAGGCTGCAGAAGGATGCTATTTTCCACACAAAGAGACAAAAGCCATCTTTCTGCTTGAGCAGCTCTTCTCAGATGTCACCACCAGCAGCACAACATGATTTTCAAGTCGGCGGCTGCCAAGCTGATCAATAAGACATGGATTTAATGCTCAAGTACACAGAGCAAAAAGTATCTTACCACCCCCACCAGACTAAGGGACCTGTGCTGGGATGATGCCACTAGAGTTCAGCTTTAGGCAATCTGCAAGCCCATAAGAAATGATGTTTCAGTGGAAACTAATCATTAGGTCATTTTCAGTTTGAGTTTTCACTGAGAATGAATTGCCTTGCAGATGTTTTCCCCTTCTGTAAGGTTTCACTTATTTCTCTCTGTCTTTTTTTTTTTTTCTTTTCCTATTCATTGCTATTAATATTGAAGTGTAAATAAACTTTCTACCATGATAGAGATTTCCTACAAAATACCTTTGGGGCACATTTTCCTCTACCATCTCCAGCACACTTTCCAGAATCAAAAACGGGTTGCCGACTTGCTAAATCTTACGATTGCTACTTTTTTAACTAATCTTCTTATTTGGTTTCCCCAGCTGTCGTCATACTCAATGAGATTTAATTTTTGTCGCAACTCGCTTATCTTTGAAGTCAGTGTTATCCCTTCACAAAATCCTTTGTGTGCCAAAGCTCAGGGGAGCTGCTCTTCAGCAGACTCAGCTTTTGCAGCTCCTGCAGCCGACCCAGATGCTCTTTTCTAACCACCGTAGCCAGGATCATGTAAATTCTGCTCTAGGGATCAAATAGGCTCTTCAGCAGCCTAACTTAGCTGGGAAGGCTAAAATAAAAACAGTTTTGGACAGTGCTGCCAGCCAACTACATTCTTCAGAATTGAAGGGAAATGAAGATCCCTTTTGACTAAACTAAACACCCCTGCATTACTACTGAGGCCATTTGGATCACACTCAGCAGTCTGAACTAATTTACTTACTTGCCTTAAAATCTCCTGCAAAAAGTCCATTGCATTCAGATAGCATGTTTCAGCACTATGGGGCCTTATTTGAGGCACTTCTTTTTGAGTGACATATTTGTCTAGAAAATTAAGAAGGCAAACTTTATTTAGTGTGGTACTTTCATTTGAATGTCTAAGGGCAGACTTGGTGTTGAAGGAGTTGTTACTTTATGTGATACGGAGTCTATCGGTCTGGCTTACAACTAGTTTGATGATAGCTTCTAATCAGACCAGAACAGCTGCCATCTTCAGCAGAACATTTGCATGCCAGGATGATTCCAACTTTCTTTGTAATTTCCCAGGCAGAGAATTAAAGTACAGCTCTGGAGGCTACCAGGTCCATATCTCTTGCATCTGAATCTCATGGCCAAAGAATAACAACTGTAAGAACTGTGTATTAACACACATTTTGAAGTGAGAGTTTTTAAATTTTCAGTGCTATCCACCTGGAAAGGAGAGCGTTTGTTAATAACCTTTCTGTTAGTTCCAGTATCCAAGTTTCCTTCACAGCAGGGGAGCCCCAGCCCCAGAGGGGCAGCAGCACCTGCACGGCAGAAGCCTTGGGAGAGAGCCAGCCTTTTCCATCTGCGTGAGGAAGAGCAAAGAGCGAGACAGACCCCCTCCACGTGGCGTTATAAACCCTATGGCTTATTTCCCAAATGGCTCAATCCTTACTTTCTGGGCCCACTTTCTTCCCCTTGCTAAAATCGAGGAGCCGCTCAGATATTATGTTGACCACAGAGGTACATACTGGGTCAGTTTGTTCTACAGTGTCATGTCTTTAATACAGATTGCTGCAAACAAATACACAGGCATGTAATATAGAAGGAACAGGATATTCTAAACATTTTTTTTATTGAATTATCTCTAGAGCAGCCGTTCTTTTCATATCTCACATTCCAAACCCATCAAAAGGAGGTACTTTTCATGTAGTTGGTAGAAGTGTTTTGGAAAAGGGGAGTTTTGTGAAACTTAGCCAGAGGAACTGTGGACTCAAGAGGAGGCTGGACAACGTATTGGAAAGAGCCTCACTAGGAGTTACTAAGTGGTCAAATTATATCCAGGAGGGTGGGAGTGACGTGTCACATACATTTGTACTTCAAATTTGCATTTTCAAACTTCTCACCATTGCTGGAGACAGGATACCAGGCTAGATGGGTATTTGGTCTTATAGCCATTATGATGATCTGATATTACGCTGTACTAGTTACAATGGTAACTTCTTAGTTATTTTTTAAATGAAATGCATTTGAAAGGGCTTTGTGTACATTAAAATAGAAATTCTTGGTTAATTACACTTAAGGATGACTGCAATAGGACCATATGTGACAATATGTACTACCCCTGCAAGAATATTTGTCAGGATCAAAGCCTTATTTTGAGCTTTTTCCACATCTTCCAAGCTTTTTAATGGGAAAAAAAATGTTTTATAAGTGTCTTGTAAAAGCAATAATTTTGAAACCACTTGGCAAAGGAGTTACCAAGCATATTTTTCTTTCCCCCAGGAATAAATAATTCAGTCTTGATCTAGCTTCTTTAAAATATGGGGAAAAATAGTGACGTGCACAGATTTGAACCCAATGTCTTAAGTCTTAAAGTCTCCACAAACCATCAGCACAAATATCTCCCGAAACTTAAACCAAATTGGCAGCAGAGGAAAAAAGAAAGGGATGCCAGGAGATTGACCATTAATAAGCTCATAGCTCTGTGTTCTGCGTCAGCTCCCCACAGATCTTCATTGATGCACATCCACAGGGATGAAGATCTCTTCTCTCCCATGGGGTACATTCTTGTCAATTTTCCATTTAGATTTTGCTGACAGGGAACAAGCTCGGTGAACTAAAGTAGAATTTTAATGTTCCCTACAGTCACTTTTAAATTCCAAGTTGTCCTTTAACTTTGCTTTGTTAATACAGTCTATCATGAGATTGTAAGAGATTAAAGACCACTAGCTAATCAAAACTCATTCGCCTATAAAAATCACTTTCCCCAGGACAAAAGCACAGTATTCTTACACAGTCTGCTACAGTGCTAAATTCATTCGTTAAATGAATTCGTAATTCTTGGTGAAGAAGGTAGACCATAAAGTCTGCTTTGCCTGATTGCTTTTCTAATTTTCATTTTATGCTGACAGGAGTCTTGAAGCTCTCTATTACAGAGACAAAGAATGTGAATTGATTCTCAGAAGAATAGAACTGCCACCTTCTTTCACCTTCCAACCCTAGAAAACCAAGCAGAAAAGTTCAAGCAGAAAAGCTCAAACACCCACCAAATACCCTGTAACTACTGCAGATAGCTACACAGAGCACAAACGAGATGATCAACAGCGGATTGCTTCCAAACCCTTCATTTTACCTAAATCATTTCACCATCAAGGTGCGCCTTTCACCGGCAAATTGCCTTGCACCCTCCTGCATGCAATTCATCTTCATCACGGATGTGGTGTAGTGCACGGTGAGGCAATGTAGCCCAGGGTATCGCAGCGCTCAGGCAGCCTATCCTACACCTGGATTTAACCTCTTCTGGACTCTCCAGTGCCCTGCACCAGTCTATGTCTCTTCCATAGCCGATTAAACTTCTTTTCTTCATTATTTACTTCAAACATTTTTTTAAGGTTCTTCCTAAGATGGTAACTCTCTGTCTCAATTTATTATTTTCTTCATTCCTTCCAGTCTGATCACTCATTATCACTTTTTGTGATTTACAGAAAAAGTTGGGCTTTTGCTTTGCATCCTAATTTCTTATATTCTCTTTAAATTTCTAGCAATTAATTTATACAATAATACTATTTCATTGAGGATACGTATCAAAGGCCATAAAATGCAATCTTTTAATAAAATGTTCTATGCTCCTATCCAGGACTCTAGGTATTTTTCAGCTTCAAAGCAAGTGTTTATCTCAAACTGTGGAAGCCATAAAGACATGTGGCCAAAGACACCAGTTTCAGTAAGCAATTTAGTTGATGATGTGATGTGATGATAGATGCTGAGAAGGTGTTATCTTTGATCTATCATCCTTGAAAGGATGGCACACCTGCTGCTTCTTATTCAAGATAACATAAGAAAGTCGCTCTTTTTCAGCAGTTGAACAGTAGCAGCCACCACCCAAGTGACCGGCACACAAGCTTTGGTTGGCTAAAATTGAAGGTGAGTCAAGTACTCAAAGATGTTTCTAGTGGTCTGTAAAAAGCTGGAGCTGTGACACTTAGTGCCTTCGGTCTTGGCGCTTCAGAAAGATGAAATAAGGAAGACAGCCTCTGTGATATGGATAGTGCCATCCTAAAAGAAGCCAACAGAGATCTTTTCTGGGACACAGGTTTGGCAGGGAAGAGTCTCCAGTTTCTGAAATAGAAACCTGCCTCCTGCTGCTTGTCCCCTCTGTGCTCCAGGAAGTGCACTGCTGACTGCTACAAATACCGATGGGGAAATGAAATACCAAATCCCACATGAGAAGTCAAAGAATAGGGAGCACAAAATATGCTTGGCCTATATTCTAATTTCTCCTATTTTCACCCAATTAATGCCAAAGCGACCTGGTGGTGATTGTATTAATGTGACCATCTGGATCTTTTTGGCCTAAAGGAAGTGTATACCAAGCAAGACAAAGGTCAAAGATTACAGAGGGAAGTAATCAAATACTGTAGTTAAAAAATATGTTATCTTATATATTCATTCGATTACTTTCTTACAAATTGCAAAAATGTTAAGGAGAATTTTTATGGAGAAAATCTTGGCTGATAGCTAAAATAAAAAAGTACTGTAAAAAATCTATTCTTCCTGCTGTAGCTTTGTCTCTAGATATCGTAGAGTGCAGAAGATTTTAGGCATGGAAACCAGCTTATCCTGTCCATTGCATGGAAGACTGCCAGGGAAAAGGAACCTGAGGAGAATGAAAAATAACCAAGAGGCTCTTCTTGTCTTGGAGGTCTTAGGTTCCTAAAGTACACTGATGAAGCTCCAAAAATATGAGAGAAATTCGGCAGGGATATGCAACAGGAACTTCACTGATGTCCTCATTTCTGAGTTATTTTCCGCTTTCCAATTGCTGTTGTCTGCTAGAAGTAGTAGATCTTGACCTAGTGTTATATTGAACAGATCGTTCTTTCTGAATTGTTATAAAAGAATGTATCATTCTCCCAAAACCACAGTATGGGTCTAATTAGAGTGAACGGCAAATCTCTGCAAAGGAGATATCCTTGTTTCCCATCACAAACAGTTTAAAATTTCTAGGACATGGTTCAGTTGCTGGACATGTGGATGTAACGCAGCATTCACCTTGGGAATTCCAGTAATTTTTTTTCTGGAGGAACGAGGAACGTTGATTTTGTCAATGCAAACCCACAAATTGGAATGAGAAAAAAATCTGATTCAAAACACCAGACCATAGTGAATTTTTCTTTTAAGCATGCTCACACAGAATTGAATTAAATAGGCATTACTGGCAATTGCTAATCTGTTTCACTCAGTATAATATTTTGTTCCTACTCAGAGATTTTAATGCCCTTGCAATCAATCCTTACAGTTTAACCCCCATTCAATATTTTTTTCAATTTTTAAAGTTTTCCTCCAACATACTAGCAGATACTAATAAATGCGGTCTGTTGACTAAATTAAATTCTCTTCTTTGTACTTTCAGCTCTGTAACAATCTAGAGGCCAATCAAGAGCCGTGTTCAGAGCCTGGATGGATTCTCTCACCAGGCAGAGCCCAGCAACATACTGTTCCTTATTATATCCATCCAGGGGTAGCATACAGGCAGTGCTTTGAGTCCGATAGGACGTTAATGCAGTACACCAAGTGCCTTGGCTTTATGTTTGACAACTTGTCATCAAAACAAACTGCTGCAAATACCCTAAAAACATTTTATATATAAAAGCATTCGAACAGATTTGTATCCAGGCAACAGTTGTAAGCTTTAGAAAGATTGCCCATTGCTTATTGCTTGTAAATTAGTTGCAGTTAATTTCCCTTAGCAAATGAGGTCTGCAGAGCCCTGATAACAGGAATTGATGAAAGCTGGTTTTAGGACAGCTGGAAGAACAGGTATTGTTTTACTAGACCCTAGCTTCTTCTTTGTGGATTATAAACCCCAGAAATACCCCACGGATGCTTATTAGTGATGTGATTCTGGCTATTGCAGAGTTATTGAGAAGGCTGCATGCATATGTCTTCTTTTGTAGATGAAATGCTGACTATTATTTGCTCCTAGTAATTTTAATGATAACACAAGTGAAACACAAACCAGTGAAAAAGCACTGAAACAGAAAACAAGTGACAAGACAATCTCAAGCTCGCAAGACTTTTGTGATGGCACGAAGACCTGCCCGGGTGTCCTGCAGCTGCTTACCTGTAAACTGGGCTAAGGCAGGGCTTTGCCATGAGCTCATCACAGTTATCTCTAATTTCAGCATCTGGCCCGTGGCACCCACCTTCAGAAGTTAATACAAGTTAATGCAAAGTATTTTAGAAATCACTGCTTTACATATAGATCAGGTCCCCAGTGGCTGACCTCACTTGGTGGTCACATCTACATGGACTCAGTGGTCAAAGCTGCATTGGTAAGTAAAACAGCCTGGCAGCTGTTGCCTGCTTCGGAGACCAAAACGTCCGAACAAGCATAGCCAAATGCTCTTACCACCCCAAACAAAGCAGCTATAGTAAAAACTGCTGTTTGGGAATAGTCTCTGGCTTGTGCTAAGCCCATAACCCTGCTTAGAAATTGCTTGAGGTGCACAAGTTGATCAAGGCCAAAAGAGAGCCAAAGCCTGTGCAAATGGTTTAACAGATGGCAAGCACCTACCAGGGCTCGGACATGTGCCCTGGCCAAGTGAATTTGCTGTTATGCCGAGAACAGACATCTTGAGTCACCTGCCCAACAGTTCTGGGCAGCAGCCAGGGAGAAGGGCCCCAGCACAGAAATGTGGCATCTCCTGCTTCCCAGGCAAAGCAGGTGAGAGGACGTTCAGCCCATGGCTGTGTTTGAAACCAGCCACTCCTGACTTGTGGAGGAAGCCACATTACAGATGGACAACAGCTTGAATCTTTTTGTCTGGAGCTGGTGAACGCGTGTTTGACACTATTTGCACTTCAGAGGACCCAAAAAGGAGCAATAGAGTGTTTCTGCATATTTTCGGTCTTCTGTTCCCCTGTGCCAGCTCCCTAGGCAGACATTTCATATTGAAAACACTAATCTGTAGGAACTTTTGGCAGAAAAAAAAACTCCCTTGACAACAAATCCACTTCAATCTACATTAAAATGCAATCATGGAAGACGGTAAGAATGAGTGTCCTTAAGTGGGTTGGAACATATTTAGCTAATTCCTTCCCTCTCTTGAATTAATATCCATTAGTATTCACCATGTATTCTAACAGTATATGCTTTTTCTATCTTCCAACATTTGATTCCTGCAATTATTCAGGTATAAACCATTTAAATGTATAAATCTGAATGTAAATCTATGCCTAGAACCTCAGCTAAAACCTATAATTCAGGAAATATACACTGAAAAGCCTATGAACTGTTAAAATACAGAAAAACTATCCACTTATACAGAATGCACATGCATGCTGTTGTCCCACAATAGCTCTGATTATAATCAAGGCATTTTGGCGTTTCATTAGGACAATCTGATTTTTAAACATCTTATTTTCTTTCAGCTCTCTAGGTGTTTCATGTTGCTTTGCCTTCTGCTAATAGTTTTGTACAAAGTTGCAGTAGAAAAAGTCTTGACTTAGAAGAGCATTCTTAAATATGCCCAAGATCTGGATCTGAATGTCAAGTGATTTGTTTATTCTCTTCCAGCACAATCTTACTAATGCCTAACTGTTTCAGTCAGAAGTATTTCCACTGACATTAGTTAGATTTGGATCAAGGTTTAAGTTAGAAGACAAGAACATGTTTTGTATAGAAATTATTTGTTCTCTTCACAATTCTACATTGATCCAATGAACATATGCATAAGAAGAGAACTAATTTACCTGTGTCTTTACCACTGAAGGTGAATAAGCACAAGAATGTCATCGGGCCATTGCAAATGGGGAAGCGCATCCTAGAAAAGGGGAATATCAACACAAGCCAACAGCTAGACACAAAAAAGAGTGTATAATTCACCCGCTAAAGTATACCACAGCATGCTTTTCGTAGCTGGCCATATGTCCTGAGTAGAGCTATCATCCTCTTCCTTGGCTTGCCTTGCATCATGGAATGGATAAAAGCTGATGTTTGGCTTCTTACTGTTTCTCAGGAAAATTCTGGAAGATTTTCAGTCTTCTCATATCTTGGAGGTGTGTATGTATATATGGTGTGCAAGCAGCTGAAAGGCTTGGTCATTAGGACATGAGGAAGGAATGAATGCTGGTGACTGGCTGCACAGAAGGTCTCACTAGGCTGTTGGTAACAAAACCCCTTTTAGCCACCCTTTGCCAGGGTTCCCAAGGCATTGCTGTCCTTAGGGGTGACATGAAAAATGCCTCCATGCTGAGTAGTCCTAAACTTTTGTTTTGGTTTGGTTTGTTTGTTTGATCCTAATAATTTTTGTCCTAATAATTTGTTTTAATCAGAGGCAAATCTTTCACTAGGTTTTTGAAAAAGAAGACCAGCTAGGAATGAGCTATTTAAGGTATTATGTAAAGAAATATGACATTTAGACCATGTTTTGCAGACAGTTATTCAGCAAGGTTTCCCTAAAATGAGACACTTGAAGGTCCTGTCTGCCTAATCAAAAGTTCTGTCCAACCCATAGACGAAATTCTTGATGTCTTAACAAATATGAAACTAAGTCCGTGACAGTAAAATTGACCATTAATGCCATCTTTAAATGTCTTCTGTATAGCAGAGAACAAATCCAAAAGAGCTCACAGTCAGCCATAAGCTGTGTTTTATTCTCCTTGCCATAAAGCAGAGGCTGAAGAGGAGCTGAAGTTAATTGCTCAGTAAGCTGCAAAGTCATTCTTTCTTTTTTCTTCACTGGAAAATTCCTATATCTTCTGGTAGAATGACTCTCAATTCTTTCCCTGAACAAAATTAGTACTAGTAACAGTACTGGTAAGTTGAAGCGTTTCTAAAGTCCACGTACTCACCTATCTGTTCCAGTAATGTCAGCACACATACATCCATTAGGAAAGGTTCTTTGTGGACCACTTGCCTAACTTGTCAATCACTATAACAGAACTTCAAGTAAATTCACCAAAACTTTAGTGCACAGGCACCTCATAACAGAGCTTTAGGGCCTATGCTGCATCCAACCACCTAACTCATGGCTAGGTGTACAAGGTCCCTCAGTGCATCTTGCTCTTACTTCCTACCTGCACGTGTTAAACTGGGTACTCTTCTTGTATATTCAGCTTGCTAATTTTAGAGCATTTGTGCAGCCATGAAAAAACAACCTAGACAATGAAATTGCAGTAATTCCTGATGACATAAAGTTCAGAAATGACATATTTGATCCTTCTGGAACCTTTTAGTTATATATCATTTCTTCTAATCATCCCTCTGTATATTTGTCCAGTCTTCTTTTATACTGTCCACATTAAAATGCATTCACTGCAGAAGTGAATTATACCATCTGGTGTAGATGACAAAAACCTTTTTAGATAAGAGCACTTTCCATCTAATGGGTACTAAAAGATGCAACTGTGAGACAACTTATTGTCAAAATGGCATCAGAGTTTACAAAGTGTTGAAGCAAGCGTGAAAAGAAAGTGATGTATGTTGAGCAGTTCAACTCCTTTTGTACCCGTGAATGAAATCATGTCTTCTTAACCATCCCCGTCAGCAAAAGGAACAGATGAATTTAGATGAATTACTGATCCTGGAACATGCTCCAGCACAGGGCAGGATTCCCACTGCTTTTCTAGGGTGGAGATGAGCTTGTTCCCATGTCCAGATTTGCTTCTCACCACTGCGCTTATTGATCAGAGGATAACCAGAAGCATACTCACAGGGTGACAAGGACAGATGCTTCCTATCTTCTGAAATGTGAGAAAACCTTGTCACCTCTCAAGGAGTGCTGCTGAGCATGCACATTAACTTTGAGAGCAGTTTGCAAGTCCCTAATGAATCTAACCAGATCATTCTAATGGGAAACGCTGCATTTACATACTTGTATATCATATGTCTTATAAAAATATCATGCAGTGGTACCACTGCATCCCAGTATTTATTGCAAGGATGACACGTGGAATTTCTCAGCAAAGAGGCAGGTTACCATAGGTAGGTTAATCTTTAATGTAAACAAAGGCATAAACTAATAAAAGAATAGGCTAGAGAAAACAAGCTGCTCTTCTCATGAAATATAAAGGATGATCAAAGATGATTTTTTTAGTCCTACAAAATGGAAAGATGATATATCTTGGAAATAAAATGTGTAAAGATTGAAATGGCATCAGGAGATAGAAGGGAGACTATTTTAGAGTTCCTCGACAGTAGTGTCTCTGCAAATCTTATAAAGCTGGTGTTCATCATTTGAAAGTCTATTTTCCCTCTGTTCAATGAGCCGTTGCAGAGAGCCATGTCAAGACTCTGGGATCAGTGTGTTTATCTCTAAGGCAGGCAAGCGTTAGCAGAAACTCTGTTTTCTCCCTCTGCTTCATTTTCCTCTTGAGCCCATAGAGAAATCCCCTATAAATGACCCTGACCTAAACTAAATGCGTAGTATAATAGAGTTTTATGTCATAGTTTTATGCACATATTTGTGGCAGAAACTGTGAAGGAAAGTAGTTGTACATAAAATAATAATAATAATAATAATAATAATAATAATAAAATCTTGCAGTACACCTTCCTTGTTTTCATGTAATTACTTTCATCCTGTTATTTCTTCAGCTATACTGAAGAACATCCATCTTGAACTCTATCATTCTCTATATCATTCTGAATATAGCTATTTCTAAATCAATACAGTTAAAGCAGAAAAAGTGTGCAGCTCAGCCATATGAAAATGTTTTCCATCTTCCTTGAGCTTACAGAGATGCATAGTTAGTAACTCCAGCATAAACTCACTTGTAAAGAAGCAGCAAAAGATTATTCCAGTCCTTGGTGGTAAGCACCCTATTAGTACGAACATTAGTCAGGTGCTATAAGACATGAAGGATAAATTTCTCATTTTCTGTGTTACATCTCCTATGCCTGAGACAAGCCATCTGGCTCTGTAAGACCAGCTTCTGTGATCCCAGCCCATTTAGGATAGCAATAAAATTGGCTTTGACAGCTATCCCAAAAATGGGAGAGCTAAATACAGAATACATTCATTCTGTCTCAAATTAAAAGGGTTCCGACACCAAGCTCAGCACAGTTTCAAAACTAAAGCAGTAAGGAGAATTTTGCCAGCCCATGATTACCAACATTATACAATAAAATGTTGCTAAGAAGGTTTCCAACTAGCACAGTAGTCAAGCTGTGTACCGACGTGTTGTAGAATGGGATGGGTGTAAAACCTAAACCAGCATTTTCCTCCGTGCTTCAAGGTACAACCTTCTTTGAAGTACCATGCAATGGCTCCCTACCGGTTCTGCCTCCTGGCAGCTTCCTTCATGTCTGCTTTGTAGATGCAGCAAGGCATGTGTTGAATATGGATGGCCGTGCACCGCGCAGTAGCTCTGGAGGCAGGAATAATGTGCCCACTGCTCAGCAGCTGCGCCCCCTCCTCAGGGTGGGATGGCTTGTCATTCCTCTGATGAATGCTGCATTTTGGTTTCATTTGTCTCCAGAGAAATTATCTTGCATTTGTCATAAATATCTCAAATAACATTCTTTTTCCTTTTCCTTAATTGCATATTAGAAGGAAAGGCAAAGAAGGAAAAGGTAATTTATTTCCTGATGCAGCTCCTCTAAAAATAACCTTTTCAAAACCTTTAGAAATGCTCCAGACTTAAAAGGGTACATTCTTTCCCTGCATTCACCCCCAAGTTATTAACTTCTCAAAGATTTATCCGATTTATTTTTCAAAAAATAATAGTTCATCCTATCCTCAGACCTGTTCCATAGCTTTGTTCAGAGTCATTGCAGTGGTCTTCAGAGCAAAACAAGCTTATTCCTATTCCTGTTCTTATTTACTGCCAAGTGGACAGAGCTGTCTGAATGATCTGAACCCCACTGCATATCATTGTTTATTATCAACAAAATGGCTTATTCATGCCAAGATTCTGTGGCAGGATGCTTTTACATCTTCTTTTTCCTTTTCTTTTTCGTTCTCCTTAAACATCAACAATCCTATTTTCAAAAACGCATGAAATAAGAGCTGCTTTGTGCTGACTGCTTGGGAAAACCAGACTATCCAATTAAGGAACAAAATGAATCCTTGTGAGCTTTATCTTTAGGATCTTATTTATCAGAATTCAGCTTTCCAGTTATTGCACAGTATCCGTATTAACTATATTCTGCTGCATGTGAGCACCCTGTTGGAAAACAGCAAGGTTCCTTGGCTGGCACTTAACAGAAGAACTCACCCTACAAAAAGTCTTTGCGGCTAATGATGATGGTGATGATGGTGATGAGTAAGCAGGAGAGCATCCATCTTATTTTTTACATTTTCCGTCTTTAAAATACTCATTCAAGCACATCTGTGTGCCTCTGAATGCACCACAACGTTGGATGACGGGTCTGTTGCTAGGCTACTAACAACATGTCCTTTTATACGGCTAAAAATACATTTAACTTCTGAATTTAATGATGATAGTTCCTCTGTATTCTAAAGCAAACATGATTATTGCGGAGCACCTTGGGTCATTAGAAAGATGAATGTTTTATTCTTCGCTACACAACCCTATTGTTAAGATTGTTACAGAACAGGAATAGGGCACAAGTGCTCCTATTTCCTGGTTCATACACTGTGTTCATTTCTTGGCAATCACAGTTAATAGAGCTAGAGAGGACTTTAAAGGTCATCTTGCTTATCTGCCTGTAAAAGACAGGATTATTTAAATAACTCCAAGGGACATTCATCAAACAAGATTTTGAAAGTTTCCAGTGATGGAGATTCCACAACTTCCCTAGGCTACTTAATCCAGTGCCTAAATATTCCCACTTGAAGGTGTCTCCTCATTCTCCAAACTAGATTTCCCTCACTGATCTTTAAATTATTTACTGCTTTTATAACATGAAGTTCATGGAAGTTACCTGACTAGACAAATTGAAAAAACACATCCAGCAACAGCAAGATTAGATATCGGGCTTTTTGCAGACTACAAAAACAGAGATATTTCTAATAAATAGAAGAAATGCAGATGTCACTCCTGATTCTGACTGAGATAATAACATTGTAAAAGTTTTGTTATGTTTAGAGTCATGAATCTTGTTTCGTTTCAGACTGTGGGAAAGAAGCCCACAGGCAGAGATCAGACCCAAAGCCCGAAGAAGAGATCAGATTTGATTTGGAGGGATTATTAAGGGAGGTCAGGCTGGAGGTGCTAATGCAAAACTACGTGAAGCCTTAAGGCGTTATGCCACTCCAGCCTTCTTCAAAGAGACAGCTGCTCAAAGCCTGGGGGCGTGAACAGAGTCACTGGGGGCACCCATAAACCAGTGGAGCTTGATTTTTCTTTTTTTATATAACTATAAATTTACATCTTAGGTGTAGGTATTCTCCACAGCCTTTCCAGGCCACAGAAAGGATCTTTCCTCTATTAATCTACCAACTTTCATGAAATGTGTAAGTCCCTATTCTGCTTTCAGATTTGACCAATCAAAAATTATGTCAACCACAGACACAGATAGCTCACATATACACTGATCAGGCAGACCTGTAAAATTAGGTTCATATTAAACAAAAATGTTGCTCTTACCTTATAATAAGAGCTGCATTTTGAAAATGTCACAATGAAATGGTATGATATTTTAAAAAATGAAAATGACACGCGCAGCCTCAGAACACATTAAAAATGCTAAACTGAGTCCTTTGTTTAAAAAAAAAAAAGAAGGAAAAAATAAAATTTTTTTAAAAACACTAAAAAAGTGGCATGGTCTAGCTCTCGCAAACTGACATCCCTGCCCTGAAGAGTGAGAAAAGGTAGAAAGAACATGCACAGTACCAGAAAACCTGAGAGAGGAAGAAAAAAAAATCAACAAAAACAAAAAGAAATCTGTTGGAGGATTTGAAGAGGTGACCTCATCTTTTGATGTGATTTAGTGGATTATTTACTTTTTTTTTTTTAGATTCACAAAAGAGTCTATTCCTGAGAGACTTTAAGATTAATTAAGCCTTTTACTCAGCAAAGATAGTTCTTGACGCAGAATTTTATGCAGTGACCTCTTCACTCTCAGCATGGTACTGATCTTATCAGCCGCTCAAAAACATCTTCATTCACACTTCCCCATCCATGCTTCCCCAGGCAGAAAGCAATATAAACCCTAAGGAAGCAAATCTCTTTTGCTTGTTAGCTATTTGCCCTTTACAGGGCCATTTGAGCTAGAAATTTGCCTTTATTTGCCTACATAAGCAGAACTCTCCTACAAGACAGAGACTGTCAGAGGTGCTAGAAACAAGAACATAGGAAAGAAATAACTTCATGTTTCTTCTGTATTCTTCAAGGTGCTCATGTCAAAATCTCCTACCAGGACAGATGATATAGTAATTAATGCAGTAATAACAACCTCAATAATGGTCCAACATAACTTTAAATAAGAACTCCTCCTGTTCCCTGGGCAGTAGCAAGAAGGTGCTATATATCAGTTGCAACGTTTAGCTGTATGTTTACAGTAAGAAAAAGGACAGTGTCAGCTGGGGGGTGTCATGAGACCATGATTCAGTCTTACTA
>NW_010578763.1:0-14760 GCF_000705375.1 Tinamus guttatus
TCTTTCTTTCTTTCTTTCTTTTAAAGAAGATTTGAAGCACTGGTGCACTTCCATGAATTTGTCTCTTAGCTGAAGCCAACTAAATATCTATGCATTATTATTTTTGGAAGACAAATGCTGCTTTCAATCACTATGTTCTGGAAAGAATTATATGAAAAGCAATTAGTACCTAGTTTTCCATGAAAGTAACGGGGAGGCAGAGAAGACAGTTGACTGGGCATATTCAAACATGAAGAAGCAGAGCAACAGAAATGACTGTTTGAGACTCAATTAAATTAAAATCACTGAGAAAAAAAAAAGAAAAGAAAAGAAAATTCATGTAGTTCCATGTATGAATATCAAGCAAAATTGAAGGAAGAAGGAAGGCTGGCATTTTCATGGTGGGAATTACTGTCAAAAAATCAAAATCCGCACACACATCTACAACCTGCACAACATGCACAAAAATGACTGGTTCAGCTACAAGATGAGAACACTGCAGTGCCCTGTGCCCCAGCATATTAGCTAGCAGCAAGTCAGCTCACGGGCAGGAAAACCTGACTTAGCTAAGTACTCCACCCAGAGTAAGTTGCATGCATGCAGACAGACAGACATTTACACATATATTCACACCCTTGCCAATGGAGCAATGATTTGTCTTTCAGAATAGGATTTCAAGGATTATTTGTTTCTCGTTATCATAATCAGGCTGTAAATCTCATGAATCTAGATTCCAGCTAGGGTATTTCTTCAAAACCTCCCACAAAGGTGGTAGCTCACTTTATGCCCAGATCTGGTCAGAAAGTCATTCGCTTCCATAGCTCCTTCAGCACAAAAACATTTTCAGTTCTCCACTGAAGCTAGTATTTGAGCAAAGTCTGAATAATATATGTGCCTATTTAATCCATGGCCCCATTGCTCCTCCAGTTGTACCTCTACATTGCTCATGTTTTCCTGTAGCATTTTGAATCACAGTGGATTATGCATGAGACCTTCAACCAAGAAGTTACTTGAGAGCTGCTTAAGTCCTCTAGCTTAATTAACCTCCCGAGTTGATAAATGCCATGTCATCATGTTGCAAAGGAGGTTTATGACCACCCTAATAACACACATTTAAGCATAAATTTCCTGAGTTGTGGTGATAAAAGTATCATTTCCCTTACTTCACTAATACAATTAGGTGTTAACTCACATTACAGGCTCTACAGAGAGGTTTAGGAGAGAAACAGCAGCTTTGCTGCATTCACATACCCAAGACACTCAGCTAATGACTGTGAGATTTAAAGCTTGTCATAGCTTCTTTAAGAACCTAAACAAAGAAAATCCTTAACTGATAGAGCACCTGAGAAATTTTTAACACTGCTACTCTGCTGGGATGAAAATATATCAAAAGAAAGTGATTTTAAAAGTACAGTGCAGCTAAATAATTCAGCAAGAAAAAAAAAGCATGCAATACTGTTATCATTAAGGTGGAATGAGAAGAGGTCACATGAAGAGGTCACTTATGCAAAATGAACAGTTTTAGATCAATTCAAATGGGAGACTTTGATATAGTACCGTAATACAGCAAAGGCAATAGACTTTAAAATGAGAAAATAAAATGCTTTTTTGTATAGTTGTCCTGTGGAAATATTGACTAGAAAATTTGTCAAGACAAAAGGTTAACAGGATTAAAAATATACATGAATAAGATTTACATAGCAATAGCCAGAGAATTATGTTAGGATAGCTTTGCTTTGTATCAGAAAAACATATCTAGGCTAAGCTAAATATGTCTGCGTGTGCCCATGTGTGTACGTGAGTATATTGCAGTAAGGGAGAAGAAGAGAATGTAATTAATGGATAATTATCTTGACGATATTTTGACCTTCGTGTAGTATCTCTTTATCTCATCTTCCAAATCTTCTGAGGCAGGTGTTTATTTTCTTTAGATGCTACAGCTTTTTGTAAATACAGAATATACTTTCTTAATGCAAAGATTCACAGAAGATTTCTGCTATAGAAGAAAATGGCAAGAAATTTTTCTTACGGCTTTGTCATTACTGCTAATTCTACTGCCTTTGACTTCTTCCAGATAGCCTGTCCTCTCGCTTTGGGGAATGGATATGTTCTAATGTTCTAAAACATAGTTGTGAGATGGGCCTGCAGAAAGAGGACGCATTATGAATTTCACAAGAAGTGAAAAACATTCTGATGATATTAGTGCTGTCAAAATCCTTTAACAAATACAAGTGTTATTTTTACTTTTCCAAGGAATATTTAATAAGCAACAAATATTCACAGAGGGCAGATAATATTTAAACGACATCTTTAAATGATTAAAAATGTGCAACTCTGATAGGGATTCCAACAGGCCTGCAATACATTTTCATTAGGCACAAACTGCCTCCATCATGATATCAAAAGAAAACGATTAGAGAGTTTTTTCTGCTGTTCCTAAGGAAGTCCACATCCAAGCCTTTGTTTTCAGGATGAAAAATTAGTGTCCCAATCACTAATAGATGGTAAGATGATAGATAAAATTAATAAAGTTGTAAAGCAAGGCAAATAAAGTTTCATTCAGCACTTCATTTTCCCCAGCCCGTGTTCCCTTTGGCTAGCCTCAGCAGCAGCCTGCTCCTCAGGTGAACAGCAGCAGCTATGCCATTCTTAGCCATGATCCTATTCAAATAGGCTAAGCTGGACACAAATGAATCTACTATTGTGATATAAAGCCATAGGAAATGGCATAAGAGATTTAATAATGACTATGTAGTTATGTAGTGTTTTAAGATGGTGCTAGGATAAGACAATTCTGTTCAAGGTCACCTTTTGATATAATAGAATGCTGTGGTTTTCTTAAGGAAAATAAGCTGTAAAGAGCTCCAAAAACTATCACCGTAATTTTCCTTCCTACATTTCTTCTATACCTTCTGTCAAATTGCTGCTTTGAAATGCCCTAGAAAGTTACTGTGTACAGTGGAAAAGAACTGCCAGGTTCCAAGTACATGAAGTGCTGTGAAGGCAGCTACAAGAAGAATCAGAAGCCCAGGCAATGTAAGCTGTAGCACACAGAAATATAAGCCTGCTTGTTTGTATAACAGATGCCTCAAGAATTCACTGTAACTACTAAAGGACTCAACTGTAAATAAATGAATACTGTGAATTAATAAGTATCATTAATATATACAGTGCAAGCTAATACTTCATAAAAAACACTTTTCAGTACAGTTAATAATTGGGATTAATTTCAGTTTATATTCCTTCTTGTATTAACAGATTTATCATTATTTCAGAAAGCAAACAAACAAAAAGTTTGATACAAAATTTATGCTGAAAAATATAAAGAAAAAAAAAATTAGAAGATCAGATAATCACACAGGTTTACATAGTACCACCCCCACAAAATACAGAGTAAATATCTTCCGCATACCAAAGCTAAAGTTTTAACAAGCTTCTCACAAAACTTAGTTTTCTTTTTTTATTTCTTTCTTATAAGCGTAAACAGAGGAAGGCCTGAATTTAAAGACATCTTCATCTTGTTCTACTGCAGTTCATTCATATTTTTCTGGTTCCTCCCCTCTCATGTCTATATGTAGATAAAGTAAGATTAGCTATGTATGTCATTTTAAAACATCTATTTTCAATGGTAAAAGATAAAGTCAGGTCTACCCTACTCTGTCTGCTTAAGAGAAAAGTTGAGAATCAGGCTAAATGACTTAGCTAATTACGTCATTAAATTTTGGAGCAAGCACATCTATCTCAGAAGTGTTTATTTCATTGTTTAATAAACCAAAATTCATAAAGCAACGAGGAAGAGGGACAGTCTCCAGAATGACCTGCCAAAGACTTGATTATGCTACTACAAGAGACGCTGAGAAAACTCTTCCTGATAGGACTGCGACACAGGAGAGCATTTAGTCAGCCTTTGGCTTAGATCTGTTTTTATCTCCAGATGTCGAGAACAGAGGAGCACTCAGCAAGGCAAAGCCCTCGCCTGAGAACACTCTGTTTCTCTTACATTCCTGGAGAGAAAAGTGAGAATCCCAAAAGTGCCTTGTTAAGTACTTGTTTTCTACAAGTACAGAGAGGTGAAGGAAGACACACAAGAGCATGTAAGGAAAATCCCGCAGAGAAGTCTCTGGTCCATGCAGTGGACAGAAACCTTTTCATTTCTGGAACAATTATCAAAAGTGCTTTTCCCACAGTGCCAGAAGCAGGATTACAGTTCTGTCCTTCAGAGGTATTCAGAAAAGTGCAGGTACAGAGAACATGTTTTCACCACCAGAGTTAACTCAGCATTTTGTCTAGGAGATTAATTAGACCAAAACCATAGCTTGCTTGAACAGAGTTTGAGTTATACAGCTCCCTCATCACATGGCTATTTTTTTCCTACATCATTTTGTTGTATATGGTAGGCTCCTAGCAGAAAAAAAATGCATTCACAGAAAATCTGGGAAACTAAGATATGGGAGGGCTAGCTGGTTAAACTGTCCAGTCCACAGGGATACTAGAGGCACCTGACGCAGATGAGAAAATGGAACAAGCCTACCCAAAAAGGAAAAAAAAAAAAAGTTCTTCTGAGGCAAGTACATCCTTTGATGGGAAGCAAAGGAAGACTGGAAGTTTACTGTTTGTCCTTTCTTGTTGGTTTTTGTGGGTTCTTGGTTACAGATTTCATTAACTGCAGGGGTAGCAGTACTGAACACTGGCTGTGCATTTTTTCTTTTTTAACCAGTAACACCCAAGAACTCTTCCAACTGTTGCTCCAATTCTACCTAAAGATAAATTTTAAAGGTTAAAACCTGTTAATTTGCAGTCTCCTTTCATGCCTAGGGCTGTGTCAAAATATGGATTTAAGTATATATGTGTAATACATAACAAAAGTAAAGTATTTCAGGTCTTTGAGTCATATCCTGATTCCTCGATTAATTGACACTGATCACTTTTACATTATTCCTCTGATCCTCTGACATTTTGACCTAGTAGTTGGTTTCTTTGTTTTCTTCAGTGTTGTTTCACCTAATTAGTTCAGATGTCTTTAACAATCTGTGGGTGTTTAAGAAGCAGACTCAGAGTGAAACACCGACAATAAAGGAATATGGCCAACAGACAGCAGGAAAGACATTTTTTTTTATTTTACTAAGAAGTCCTTTTTGAAAGCAGACTGCTGCCCTTCTTTGTCATCTGGAATTAAATATTAGCCATCAAGACTATTAAGTCCATTTTTATTAGCTGATCTTCCTTGGAGTGAGAAGACTCGAAAAATCTTACATGGAGATGAGCAGGGAATGTTTCAAAGGCAGATTTTTTTTTTTTTTGTCTTGCAAGCCTGGATACCATCAGAGTTTTTATGGATGCAGAGATTGTCTGAGGACTACAGCAGCACTTGAAGATGAACTATATGAATTCACTCTCCTTACACGCCAACAGGATAAATAAATAAATGGGTAGCCTTCAACATAAAGGTGAGGGAAAGAAGAGGAGAATGGGAATTCATCAAACTGATGACAAAAACAAACATCTCAACAGCATTTCACAAGACTGATGTATTTTCTAAATAACACTCTAACAGGGAATGGGTCAAAAAGCTACACTTCACCATTTTTGGGCTTACCCCTTTTGTGACAGATTTTGTGGTAAAGCCACAATAAAAAGGTATTGCTGTGCTGCTTTTTTAAAAAGCTCTTAGCACATTTTACCATATATTTTGTTTTGTGCTTCTCCATGGGGTCAACATGCAGATAAAGAAAAATCACAGAAATGTGAAGAGCCAATTTCCCACTAGCAATTACTGGCTTTTCTAGCAGGAATTCTCATGGATCCTAAATGTCAAAGAAAAGTAGATGGGTAAAAATACATCTGCATTTAGGCCTGAGGCAGTTATAAATGTGTCTCTTACACAGTTTATAATTTTCTTACTTTCTTATCTAAGTTCTTCCTCTGCCACTGGCCCAGAAACCCTCCTTTATGCCTAAACAGAGGCAAATAACTGCGAAATGCTGAATTTCATAAATCTCATCCTACCAACGTTATCTCTAGTTCACTGAGATTTCACATCTGATTATTGTGACAGCCAGATTCTCCCATAGATCTTTTCAGGAAGGAAGAATCTAGAAACTCCCAAATATTGTCCCTTCTGCCATAGGCCACTCTCAGAGAAACTGCCATAAGTTGGATTTATTTTTAACCTAATTCTAAGAACTTCGCCAGAGTGTGAGAATATTGTTGGAAGTGATTGTTCATTTGTTTCTATTTAACTAGCTTTTAGGAAAGGAAGACACCATACACTTCCTTTGCTATGTAATAGGGAGCACATATTAACAACAATGTCAAATGAAGAACAGCAGGGAGCTGGACAAGGCATACAGAATGCACACAAAGAAACGGTAGGTCTTGTAGCCTCTGTGACCTACTCCTTGCAACCTCAATCTCCATGATATCTAAATACAATCAAAAATATGGAGCATTAAGTTTACATTTTTCTCTGAGATATGTTTAGGTTCTTGTTTTTCCACTGAATCCATCAGAAGATTTCCTGGAATGCTGTATAGGGAGGAAATTTCATGGCCAAGATATGTGCAAAGAAGCCTTTGTTTAACATCGAATTCAGGGGTGAAATTATACTAAGCAAATTCACAACCTCATTGAGCTTCAGCTCATACATCTTCACTCAGAGATAATAAGATCTTTTATGGGCTGTGAAACTAAACTAATGAATTAAAATGCGCTCAGCTGACTTGGGCACTTCTGTGCCTCGACTTAATTCAGTGTATATTAATTGCTCGGAGATGTTCAAACACGTACATGCTCCACAATTTATTTTCTTCTTCAATGTGTTTAGATAACATAAATTATTCTTCAACAATATGGACTTCTGTGATTTGTGCTACCTGCAGCCCTAAAATATCACTGCAAGGATTAATGTTCCAACTTCAAGAACAGAACGTTTAGACATATGACAACATTCTGTGATAGCACAGAGTTCAATTACACCCAAACTTTCTTCACCCTACTAAGTGAACATGCATATGTAAAAAATAATTACATATCAATGACATGGAGTTGATAGCTTACACAGGGTAAAAAAAAACAGGCTCCATTTTCACAATGAGCTTTTAAGTATGCTTTAACAGCAGCTAAGGTAAAATTGTTACCTTTCTTAAAAACAGTTAATGACATTGATGGCTTCTCATTATTAGGTGTAGAACTACACATTGTCTCAATGCTATAGAGCTGTAGGAGAATTTTCCTGTCAGTTCTATTATGTTCAGCTCCAAACTAACATATAACAAATAATAATGGTAGTAGAAACCTGCATTCAACAAGAGTAAAAAAGGAACTATGAAAATAAGCCAAGCTTGAACAAATCATATTTATCATCTTTAAATAAAAATTTGCATTGCAAAATGGAGAAGAAAGTTTCATTCATAGCTGCTGACAAGAGAAAAACTGTATTTTATTTTTCATGTGAGATGCAGTTATGTGCAAATAAATCACATTCCAGTGGCATTTCAGTGGAAGACTCTAGGGTCTTCCATATTTCCTGTTCTTCAGATTTTATCCCCTTCACATACCTAGGTGCATACACATACATAAAACTGGTAAAGAGTTTCCAGAAAAAAAAAACATGAATACAAATGAAGACAGGGTAAAATAAAGACAGACATAATGCAGGCAAATGTGTAATTAATCATATGACCTTAGGGAGTTTAGTTAACTTGTTCAAGGATACCACTAAGCCACATAATAAATGTAAATAAATGTATTGTCTTTATTCACTTTGTCTTTCTCAAAGTTCATGTATAAGTGCCCACACTAATCATACCACTAAAGAACATGTAGTCTTGAAAAGGATATCTTCTCTACAAGAATGTTCCTGCAGGGCATATTTGGGAATCATTAGATTAGGCTCACCCTAATAAAACAAGAAACAGGGGTAGGATTAGTTAAGTGTGTGAGGAGCACAAACACTGATGCTGCCTTTGCAGTAGAATGGCAAGTAAATTGTCAAAGAAAGACTTATGCCAAAAAAAAATTAAATGAGGGATAATAGCTTTTTCCTCTGGACCACTGGCCCTGACACTTACAAAAGGTCTTTAGTGACCACAGCCCTTATCATGTTTGGCTCACTTAAGCCATGGAATCACACAATATTTGGAGCTAAAAGCAACTTCTTGACACAGTCTATAGTCCTAACACTCTGCTCAAAGGACAGTCCAACCGATCGGGTTTCTTGGGACTGTGTCAATTGGGGGTTTCAGTATTTCCACAGATGGAAACTGCAACATCTCTGGGAAATCTGTTCCGGTATTCTAAAACCCCCCAAAAAGGCTTTTGTTTGTTTATGCTTCTCTATTATTATGAAAATATTTCAAAGGCTAAATGTGCAATGGTGTATCACTATAACTGTGGTGAGTGTCAAACAACTAACTAAAAAGACAGCACAATCCCCAGGTGCTTATGATAACCATTCCTCTGTTGCTTTCCTCTCAAAGACGCCCTGATGTTGTAGTTACAGGGAAAGGACAAATGCTAAGGATTCGCAAAAACTTGCATCAAAAATTTATGTTTTACTTTCCTGCTTTCCCCAAAATATTACTGCAGCTCTTTTGACATTTTCAGAGCCCATTTTCTAAAAATTACATATGAAATGCTGTTTAGCATTTTATTTCTAGCTAAATGTAAGGTAGAAGTCTCAGAAGAACTGAAGTTTTCAGAGAATTTACTCTGATGACCAAAAAAGGCCATATGGACCTCCAAGAGTAATTCGCAAATGCAAATTCATCCATCTGACAACCACTCGCCATAACTCCTTGGGGCACTGCAAAAACAGTCTGATTATCACGGAAGTGTATGACATCAGGGATACAGTCAAACAGAGATTGGTTGGAGCATTCTTACAATCTTAAAGGGGAGAATAGATCTATCCCATGTAAAAACTGAATTACATAAGGAGGGCAGGATCAGGCAGCAAATACTGAAATGGGAGACAGTTTAAAGCACTGATCAAGTTTGATGTGTATGACCATTTGCAGATGCAAGGCTACAGCTAATGATGTTGAAAGCAAGTTTTATTCAGGCTATAAACATTCAGCTATACACATTCAATAGATAAGTTCTTTTTCTTCCCTAGAGACTACAGCAATATTTAGAAATGAATTAACAAATTTCCAATAACAGATGGGTTTAATTTCCAATAACAAATTTCCAATAACAGATGGGTTTCATTTCCTTTAATCTCTTTATCCATATTATCTACGTGATATTTACTCTTAGTACCTAAATCAACAGTAATTGTGGTGGCATGAGAAATTTCTGCCCATTGATTTCCCATGGCACAGAAATGTCATATTATCTCAAGACAAAAAAGCTAATAGGACGAGAATAATAACAACAATAATCAGAATAATTATGGAAAGAATTATGCATCTACATATAAGAAGTTAGAATTTAATCTTTGGGTTCTTCTGAAATTTTATACTTCAAAAGTATAAACCATTCAAAAATGGTAACAAAGTCAATGTTGAATCATTCTCTTATTGACAAAATGGACATACTTATGTATGTTTGTATATGAAATAAGTCGGAACAAAACAAACTATTGTTTACTAACATTAGTTAACTCTCCTTATGATCTGCATAATACTGTTCTTCTATTGTTTGTTATTCCTCCCTCCTAGAAACAATTGTGGGTAGGCGGGATGGAGAAGAAGCGGATCTTAATACTTGCTAGACAAGAATATCCTGAATCAGATCTTGTAGCACTCATGGCTGTGATTTCACAGTGTCAAAAGTGAAAGATGAATGCTTTCAAATTCATAGCATATCAATATGAATATACTCCATTAACAATGGAGTATTTCTTTGGGATGTAACTCCAGACATCTTTTTATTGTTTAAAGCATGAGTTTAGCCATGTAAAGATAGTGAGCTTGCTGCTGATTATAAAGAATGTGCCTTGGTTATCATGCTAGCTTGGAGTCAAGCTTGCACTCAAGTCCAAATTATCCAGTTACTCACAATGCAACATTAATTTGTCATCTCACTTACATTTAAGTGAGCCCAGGCATTGTTAAAAAAATGTCCAAATGCCACCTCTCACAGCCACCTAGGCAACAACACCTCTGTCTCGAGATGCAAGATAGTGGGCACATGTTGCTTTTCCTAACACCTACAGCATTTGGCAAAGCTGGTAATTCCAACAGACGAGTTGGAATGAGCCTTCACGAGGACCAGAAGGACCTTCACGAGGACCACATACAAACCAGAAGACAACTGCATAATAAAGCAAAAAGGCAGACTTTGAGGCATAGGATTTATGAACTTAAAATCAAACTACCTTAATAAAGCCAAAAGTTCTGTTGTCATTTAAAACCAGGTTTGGTATTTCAGCATTACAAAATTAACTACTGTAGTGACCTGGGTGCACACTATTCTTAATTGATCTGTGAGGTTAACTTATTTGACTATGTGTGAAAATTAATATAAATACCCATGCCTAACATCATAAACACATGCCAGTATGAGGCACAAAGCATCATCTAACTCTGTATAATTTGACATTATCTTGAGAAATGCTGACTGTAAACAAATTGGCCAGTTATGGGATATTCAGCTCCACTACATATGTTAGGTAATATGAATGTATATGACATATGGGCATAAATGGCAGTATAACCATTGCAGTAACAAATTTCAAAGTAATGAACTAATCACAGGAATTCCAAAAATCCAAACTAAATTCTATTGTTTTCCCTTCAGCTTCAAGTTACTGAAAACAAGATGAAATTGGCCCTAAGAACCAAGATAGGTAGGAAATAGAACTAATCGTATCTGACTAGAGAAACTAAAAAAAGTTAAACCAACTATGTGAGTCCACAGGCCTTATCACTATGGCCACATCTCACATGATCTGATTTCTGATTCTATGCTCAAATGATTCAATTGTGCTTTCTTTTTATTTGTTATTATCAAATTTTAAACAACATGGTGTTAGAAAAAAGTACTGGATGCTGATAAAATTGTTAACTTTGTTGGATAATTATGTTGTATTGTAAATAATTAACAGGTTCCAAATTAAGAGAACTGAGCCTGATTATCCTGAAATTATCTATTGCAGACAGTAGAGGCAAATAGGGGTCTTTGTGCTTTGTTCTGAGGCTTCCTGAAGTAATCACTTAGTAAAGAGGAAATCAGATGAGAAATACATGGCAATGGACTCAATTGACTTTGGTGACATGCACACTAATGGCTCCAACTGAGAGTGGTGAGCAGGGCAGTCAATTTAATTCTCAGAGTCAGAGAGCAATTAAATTTGCTAATTACCCAATAATTTATGCAAATGCTCAAAGGCAAGCAGGAGCAGTGATTATCCATTTTGCAAAGAAATTCTTCCTTCCTTCTTTCCTCCTCTTAGCAGCTCTTCCCAAAACAGGATCAGCTTCACCTAACTTAATGCCACACTAATGACTATTGTAGCTTGTGCTCTCTGCCTGGAGATGGTCTACCTAATGATCCCCAAATGACAGGTTGGGATAGTGGACACTGTATTTAACACATGGTCATAACGATTATGATAAGAAAATTTAGATCAATTAATTAACCATAGAAATCTCCCCTGAGGGAGGAAAGGCGAAGTAAATGTTGCAGTCTTGTTTTGCAAAGGCGTAGAGAAAAAAAAATGTCATAACAGAAAATTTGCTGTCTGTAACTGTTAAAAGGAAACCAGCAAAATCTTGGGTGCTGTAAGAACAAAATAGGCCCAAGAGTCTGTACTACCAGAACAAGAATAAATAAAATCTGATCATCAGGTTTCTTTTGCAGTTACTTTAGGATACTATCATGTCTCTTCTTGTTTATAAACTGAAATATACCAGGCTGCTAACTCTATAGATAGGCACTTCTTTCCTTTTTGTATCAGGTTTTCTCACAGACTCCTAAGTCATAAAGCACTCAACCCCTTGAGGGTTATCTAATCTGACTTCTTCATGTTAGTGGAAATTTGAAATACAGTCTATCTTTCAGAAAACTATAAAGCTTAACATTAAAATACTTCGTGTTGGAGCAAACAAGCTGTGGGCCCCTTATTGTGTGCATGTATATATATATATGCATATTGCTGCACTCGTTCATAGCCTTGGAGCACTTCCTGTTTAACTCACCTGGCAGCTGTCTACAGTTCAAGGGATGGCCATGTCGTAGGGCTGTAAAGGATCTAAATTAACACTAAGTCCTCATTTTGTAGTTGATCTATAGTATCCATGTGTTGAATGAGGCTCCATAACAAAAGAGGACAGACAACTGTCATGTTGTGTGTCAGCCTGTCACTTGGCTCCAAGAGGTCCTTGAATCCAAGGCCTAAACAGAACCAAGATTGCACTGCTTAGATTTAACATTTCTTGGAAAAGTTTGTTTAAATAGATATATGACAAAAAAGATACATTATTTGCTTCTAAACAGTCATAAAAACAGTCCTTGTAGAATACCTAATAACTTTTTAACGTTTCCTTTTTTTTTTTTTTTAAGTTTTGATGAGACTGTCAAAACACATTCAGATTATTTTGACCATTTATGTTTCTAACTTTATATACTTAAAAGGCAAATTTTACATTTGGCTCAAATTTTGAACTTAAATTCCTCACACTTTCTCAGCTGCTCTCACAAATTCTTATGGTCTATTGATGTAGTAGGATAATATTCAATGGGAGTTGATTGTCACTGAATAAGTGGTATCATGCCATAAATAATAGGTGGCATAAGGAACAAATAATAAGTGGATTGTCTTCACTAGCAAATTAAGAGTTAATTTGTGGCTTTACCATTTTTGCATAATCATAATGATTTTTCTTATATTCACACTCCTATATGTGGCAATGATACCTCTTCTGTCCTTTCTTGGCCATTTCCAGAATTTCTGCCTTTCTTCTCTACCTTTAAATTTAAAATGTCTCTAGGCTTCCACAGAAGTTAAGAGAATTAATTAGCATTTGAAAAGTATTTGCATACAAAGTTCTTGGGTACAAAGATGGGCTACCTTCTTTTATCTATCTATCTTCATTGATAAACAGCTCACAGTCAAAAGTATAAGGAAGAAAATGCTTTTGTAAAACAAACAAAACCAAACAAAAACAAGTGCACTAAGAGAAAATGGAAACAGGGCAGAGATTGACCAGACTGAAGACAACAAAGTTCTTTCACAGTAAGAGTGTAACAATTAGAGATGGAGTTTCTCAAAACAAGAGTAATACTAAGACTGGATTTCTTCACAAAGCAAAAGATGGGTAGTGACTCTTTGAATTCTTACCTGATGAAGGCAATCAGTACATCTGAAAATGACAGCTCCTGAAAGTATTTCACCTTCTTAGCCATTATAATTCCATAGAAGAACCTTTTATTGCTATACAGCAGAGTGACACAATATGTAATATCTTTCAGCTTAGCATGTGTTTTTCCTCTCAATGTTAAATAATGTGGGACAGCAGTTGGCTCATTTTATCAGGGCTATCCTGCAATTGCCTTTTGATTCTCATTTTATTGGCTATGCACAGTTAAGAAGCCATTTAAAACTTTGATTGCCAAGGAGAACTGTGAAATATTCACTGGGATTTATTCCTTTCCCTTTGTGACGTACCTTCACAGCAAAGTGACCCTAGTGACTAGGAAGCATATTGTATGAACAGCAATTTAACGAGGTCTTGGAGACTGTGAGGTCTCCAAAGAAAACTTCATTTTGAAATTTCCCTGCGATTGAGTCTTTTATGAATAAATGCCCCCAGGAATTCCAATGAAGATAACCTGGACCATTACCCTAGGGACAGATTGGGAAAAATATAACAAAATCATGATGTAATACCTTAAACCCTGGTAAACTACAGATCTACGTAAATCCAAACTAGCTTAAGTGATGAAATGAGGCACTGAAAGGAAGACAGGTCTCTATTTAAACAAGTCTGTGTATTTTGCAAGATTTGGCAACATAGTCACAGTTTGCATAATTCACAGTAAGAATAACAGTCCAGAATGTAACAAGGATATTGATAGCTTTCATCTTCTAAAGAGTGCCTATACAATAGATGTATTGCATAATCTAGTGCACAGCAGATTTTTTCTTAATTCACATTTTGCTGATACTCCACTTGCAGTCTCCATGAGAGTGATTTGAACTGCCTCATTTTATCACTTGTTAACTTTGAAACATAAAAATGACCACTGATGTCAACATTAAATATTTCATGGCTGATCAGTTTTAGGAAGAACTTACTTTAACATGCTCAAATCCAACCTTGCATTCATTCCCCACTTTACTGATGTGTCAGTCACCTGCGGTCTTTTTAAAATATTCTGGTTCTTCCTCCTTTCTGTGTGACCATTCTGGAGATGTTCTTCTGTGTTGTCAAAACAACTAGCATCAGCATATTAAAAAATGGATAAATCAAATGCAACTTGGAATGACACAGTCACTCATAGCGTATAACCATTAGCAGCACCACAACTGCTTTGAGCAGGCAGCCTGTGTCAAACAGAAATACAGCACGCAGATTACGAAATTAAATGACTAGGTTGTATCTGCAATGGATTGCAGTGGGGGCAAACAGGACGATCGTTTTTTTAGCCTTTGAAACTGTTGTGAGCTGCTCCCTCAGTCCCGCTGACAGCAGCTACCTTCGCCAGCCCTCTGCCCGCCAAGCACGAGGGGAGCTCCCGAGGCCTCAGCGCTGCGGTGGGAAGCGCCCTCCGGGAGGCGCCGCGGCAGCACGCGCAGCCGTTGGCGCGGCCGTTGGAGCGGCCGTTGGCGCGGCC
>NW_010578763.1:14791-45286 GCF_000705375.1 Tinamus guttatus
GGTGCCCGCGGTGCGCGGTAGCTTACGGGAGGGTGGCTTCTCGCAGCTGCACGAAGGGAAAAAGGCGAGGGAGGGCCTTTGGTTGCTGCCGTCTCCTGTAGCGACCCTGTGCGCTTGCAGACCCGACCTAACATCCCAGGAGATCCGCTGCTTGCCTAGAACTAGGGATGCTCCAGAGACACTGCTAGGCCTCAGACTAGTTGCCTTTTGCTGTTCTTCCATTAGGGCACCGCCAATGCCTCCAGGAGCAAGCCTGGAGTGTGCCTAGAGCAACTGCAGAGCTCTGGGGGCAAGAGAAAGGCAGTGAGGTGAGTGGTGCCATTCTCAGTTCTGCCAGTGACGGGGGACATGGCTGGTGTCACAGGTGAATTCTCACAGTGCAATAAGGACTTTTCAGCCACAAGGGAGTCTGTCCCACTAAGTGGAATAAGAGTGTCTCTGCAAACAGGCCTGCTAAACTAGTGATAAAAACTTAAAAGCAGATGACAGGGGCTTTTTACCATAACAGGAGCAGAAACAAGGGCTCAGGAGATAGTGACGTGGTTGCACTTGCACCGCTCAGGGACTGTCTTCGTAAGTGACTCAATTGACAGGCTGAAGTGCACCCTCAGCAAGTTTGGAAGGAGTGGACAATATGCTATTCAAGGGACCTGGGCAGGGCAGAGTAGTTGGCTGACAGGAACCCCATAAATTCAACAAAAGCAAATCCAAAGTCCTGCTCCTGGAGAGGAATAACCCCATAAAACAGTACAGTCTGGAGGCAACTACAAAGGAACTCCGCAGGGATCCTGGTGGAGAGCAAACTGAACATGAGCCAGAAGTGCAGCCTGGCAACAAAGAGAATCAACAGCATCCTGGGGTGTGTTAGTGAGGCTATTGCCAGTAGGTCCAGAGAAGTGAACCCGCGCCTCCATTCAGCACTTGTGAAGTGGCATCTGGAGTGCAGTGTCCAGTTCGGAGTTCCTTAGGCTGCAATGCAACATCAAATGTCTGCATGCATGGCCGAGGTGTGCATTGCTGCTTTCTTCAAAAAAGGCGGGTCACTGATGTGCCGTAAGCCAGACTGACCTTGGTGGTAGGAGGACAAGGCTTGCCCAGCAGTAGAGCTGACAAGATGGCAGCACCTGTCGCACAGGGAATGCAGCAGTGGCAGCTGGAGGGGCAGCCTGTTGTCTCCAGGACTGCTGAGCAGAATTTGGCTCCGTATGGCAGTTTTCAAGGCTTGATGGTGCGGGCATGTGGCCTATGAGGGAAGACAGATGGTAAGTGTGGCATGCTAAAGACTCTTTGGATAAGTAGGCACAGTGGCTCCCGGAATACGTTCTCAGCCAAGGATTACTCCAAGCGCTATGTAGTGTGGCTTTTGCAAATCAATTTTAGAAGGGGCTAGCCATGAACAGCCTGGATACACACTGTTGCAGATTAATTGGCTAGGGGAAACAGCAATCATTCCCTAAAGTAGATCATAAGAACAGTATAGATACAGCCAGAAAAATGCAAAATTGTTTCTTAGAGCTGTGACCCAAGATGAGATTAATTATTCCATTGCTTTATATACTAGATGATTAAAAATTAAGTGACTGTTTTGAAACTTCATTTTTTTCTAGGACTTTCTCTTTTATGATGTTATACATATCATATTTTATTATGTTGTTTGGATTACTTTTAATTTTTTCATCGACTTTAGTTTCATAAAAATGTGTTTGCATTGTTTGGAAGACCATCCTTAGATCAAAACACTTGCCTGGATCTCATCATGTCTCTAACCTTTTTCCATTTTGGGTTAAAATACATCAGAATCTATGCTAGGAAAAGTCAGCCTGTCTTTATTTCCTCGCCCCCATTGTAATAGCAGTTACTGTGAAAATGTTGATCAGAACTTTTTATAACACTATATTGAATTTTAGTGACACATTTAGTCCAGATTCAGATTAAAATTCATTTTTTGGATTGCAAACCATTCTTTTCAGAAATCAATACATTTTATTTGGAGCCTTCCTTTCAGGGCCCTTGAAGAAGCAAGAAATATCAGTATGATGCAGAATATTCTTCCTTAAGAAGAATTAACATATTTAATATTTTTCACACTATTTACTAAATGCACTAAAGAGTCTACCAGTGTTACCAGTGTTAAAGAGTCTACCAGAATCAAAATGAAAGGCAGAACTAGAGGTTCCCTCTGATGAATGCTAATATTTTGATGGTACTAATGTAATAATCAAGTTGCTGTTGTTTTAAACCTGACATCGATTTCTGGTTCTAGATTAACTGAGTATATTTCCAAAGGGAAGCCAGCTGTTGTTCATGGACAGTTGTTTTTTTGACTGGTATAAAATCTAATTAGGATGAATGTATTTCTGGTCTTTTCGATGTCTTGAGCATGTGGTGTTTGTCTGTTATCTCTTAGAATTGGACTGAAGCAATAACCTAGCAAAAATCACCTGCTATGTCATCTGTTTCCATATCCTATTCCAATAGGGATAACAGCCACGTAGTTCTTCAGAAAAAGACTAACTTGTGAGCTCTATACATTTGGGAGATTTTTTTTTCTGGCTTCTGCCATGGCAATTGAACATGTGGCATAAAATTAATTTGAAGAATTATATCTATCAGTCTTTTTTATAGTAAAACATGGCCAAGGATGAAGAACCAGTTGCAAATTGTGTGACTGTTGTGATCCAAATTTTTATCCAAACTTTAAGGCTAAGATTTCATGATGGAGTCAAGGGCACAGTAAAAAAAAAAAAAAAAAAAGGTGAGATTCCTGGCATTTCAGCCCTAAACTGAAACATTCTTTCAAAAGTTGCCAATCTTTTGAATTTCACATTAAGAACTAAATTCATTAGGTAAAGCACATTTTTACCACATTGGACTTATTTTTTTTTTTCAATAAACAAGTTTTTGTTACACCCGAATAAACACAATGTACTGTGTTTACACCTTTTTTGGGGGGTTTTGGATTGAAAAGTAAATACTACCAAAGAACTTGACTTTAGGGATTTTAAAGGATCACTGTTACCCATACAAATCAAGTTATGAATTAAGATGAGAATTCTGGCCTCTCTTAGCCTGTTGTTTATCATAAATTTGCCTTTGCTCTGTAACAAACACTATATACCCAGGTGGCTGAGAAGTGATACTGTGCCCCTTGAAACATGAGAGTAGTTGTAGGTTAGAATGATTTGCAGTAGGTTGAGTTAGAGGATAGTTAGTGTGAGCAATTTGAAACAAAGATCTTGCTTATTAAAATCCTTTATTCTTAAGAAAGTTTCCTTGTGTAGTGCTTTTGAATTTTATAGATAGTACATTTTATGAGGTTTTTATTAAGATGCTTTAGAAGTTCTGCTTGAGAAATGAAAATAGTGACTCTTTCTGCTGGTTGTGTATAAAGACTTTTTTTTTTGCTTGATTGGTTTCATCATTCATGCAGAATGCATTTTAGCGAGTGCAGGCTTTGCAGAATAACAGGGAGATTTGTGAATATTGTGTGCTGATGTTCAGCCTATTAAGAGACTTTTGCATTCAAGGAGCTTATTCAGAATGCCTAGAAGACACAAAGTTTCAGGACTAAAAAGATGCTTTTGCAGCTTCATTTGGTTCTGTGCTTCAGTCTGTCCATTAACAATGGAATGTCTTCAGCTCTCTCCATGCCTATCAAATGGTATAGGAGCTCACATGGAGAGGCTAGTACAACCAGTACTTTAGCTCTTCATGAGTCCTTGCTGTGACAGGATTCTTCTCTAAGTATTCGTCATAGTGGTTCACCTCCATAAGAATTTTAAGTTGTCTGTGAAATCTCCATGTTTTAGAAGCTAGCACATGGATTGGTATTCCACTAACAACTACATCTAGGCGGGAGTGTATGGGAAACATGTGCATATATACGCATATGCATGCATACATTCTGGCAAACGAATCCACTGAGACTTTATTGAAATTTAGCTCAGTCTTATTTTCAGTAGTGTAAGAAGAACATGCTTCTCCTTTCCTTTTTATTATTCAGTAAGACCTTCCAGTATGCCCAGCACTACTTACTAAAAAAAAAAAAAAAAAAAAGGTCTACTATTCTGAAATTCTTGTGATGTGGAAGCAGACAAGGGAAGGAAACCGCAGAAAAAGATGAAAGGAAATAGAACAAAACTGGAACGTTTTTGTTTCAGTCCATTTGTAGAGAATTGGGTGGAGAAAGCAAGTAGCTTGTATAGATAAGAGTTCATGTCCATGACAGAAGAACTGAGTCTCCAGTATGACTCAGATATGATCCAAGAGGACAGGTCTCTGTACAAAGAACGTCCACAGTGTATTGAATGTGGAAAAGATAACAGGACAGTGGAACACAGAGGATCTCTAGACAGGTGGCATTATTCAGGAAAAAAAAAAAAGTTGGAGAAGAAACTTAAATGATGTAATGTCTTCTATTTTGAGGAAAGTATAAAGATATGAGAAGACTTGATCAGATCAGCATACATTCTAGAGATAGGGAAATTCAATCTTGATGTTATTGCTAATGTGCCTGTGCATGTGTTGGCAGGGAGGAACATGTTATTGTCAGGCATAGGAGGAAAATAAGGAAGAGGAATTTTGCACCCTGTAATTCCTGTACTTTTACCACACTGAGACCTGTAATGCTTTCATCCAAAACACATTCATGATTCTCATAAACTGCAGATACAAAAAAAAAAAAACTTTTCCTAAAAACACCCCCATACTAATTTGCTTCTATGTTACAGGTTTCTTAAAATCTCTCTAGTTTTCTTCAGATTGTTTTCTTTCAGATAATTTTGTTATTGTATGCACATTTTTAGTATAATTTTTCCATGCAGTTAACAAAGCCCATTTTAAAGTGGAATTTGCAGTAAGCAAACCATTCCAACACAAATATTTTTGATGATGCATGTTCTCCAAAGTTAACTCTATTGTCACTCAGCATGAAAGGTGTATTGATTCTGGCCTCAGGAACTGCATTCCATTCTTCTCCAACTTCAGGAGGTGATAAATCAGATGTGACACAGCAAAAGTGAACAAGAAATGGGACCCTAGGGAGAGGGATAAGGTAATCCCTCTCAGCTAGCTGGAAAAAAACAGCTTATGAACAACTGTGTTTTGTACTTAAGAAAGTTATTCAATGTTTAAACGAATGCTCAAGAAGTTCATAAGGTTAATGTTTTTTCCTTAAGAAGTTGTTTCTTCTTAAGAAAAGATGTAGTTTAGGAAAAGTGTCAGTGCTCTTTGTATGATTTATTTACTTATATTTGATAGTCCTTCCGTTGTCTTCATGAGCACCTTATTTTGATATCTGTGCTTGTTTGATCACAGTGCAGTAATAGAGATGGAAGTGACTTCTTAACTTAGTCTAGGTTTTTTGTCTGCCTGCAAGGAGCTATCCTAAGAGGTCTGTCCCAGGCTGCCAATAGAGGTAAATAAATGGCAAGTCTTACATTGAAGCATGATAGCACTCACTTATTCACTTCAAAAATACCCTTATTTGCATGAAAATTTAAAAGAAGAAAAAAGGTGAACACCAAATTTGTTTGTGCTGCTTAATCAGGTATTCATACCATCTGCATTGCACAGTGACTTAGAATAGAACAGATAGGTAAATAAATAGATAAAAGAGGGATGGAAAATATGTTTTAAAAATATACTATTTCTTTTCAATTGCCCTCTATAGTATCTATTTTCTTGGTGAGTACTTTATACATTTCAAGTCACTACAAGGTTGTCTGAGCAGTTGACTGAAGGGGCTGTGCTAGGCGATTGTTCCTGCTGTTTTAATCAATACAGTGTAAGAGAAAACATACAAGAAGCCCAACACATCCTTGAGCACTATTTACCTTCCCGTAAACCCAGTTATAGAAATAAAACAAAGTCAATCAGATTCTCTGAACTGCTGTGACTTCACAAGAGCAATGTAACGTTCTATATTGTAGCTGCTGAGCTCTGAGACATGATAAGTTTGAGAAGAGGCACTCACTGTCTTTGCCAGTGCAACACTTTGATGGATAAGCAATTGAGAAAAGAGAGACTGGGCACTCACAGTGGAATATCATCTCTTATGGGAAGGCATTGCCTGTGCCAAGCAGGTGCTGTCTGGTATTTGTGCTCTTTTATATTTTCTCCAGAGTTCTCCCTTTTTCTCACCAATTTCAAATTATGAATTGCCTCAAGTTGCCACTCTAACCCATTACCAGCTGAATAGCTTACTCTTCCTCAGCTTTTCTTTCTAAAGTAGGTCCTCTTCTCCTGTGCATACCGGTCACCAAGCCTCCTGTAATAACCTAGCACCAGTCACAATCCTTCTTTTTCTTCCAGATTTACATCTTCTGTTCTCACTGGTTTACATCTTTCTTCAGCATCCCATAATAAGGTGTCACAATTAATGATATAACTTTGAGTCTTGTATTCCTTTTTTTAAGGTACATACGTTTTTTAAGGTGCATATGGTTTAGGTCTTTAACTTTCTATTGAAGAATCCCCACTTCCCTTTCTCGAGATAGGTTTTTTCCTAGACCCAAAGACTTGAGTTTACTTCAGCTTGTGGAAAGAACTTCTGTACAGCTGCTTTGAAAATCTACATCCACTAATGAAAAGGCTACTTTACAGCTGAGAAAGTTTCACAGACTGAAGCAGTATTCATCCAGAAGAAAGGCATTTTGGAGAAAAGCCCCCGTCTGTTTACTTTAATTGTTAAATGCACATTTCCTACATAGGACTTTGCCAATACTAAGCTAATGTAGGCCTCAGAGGGCCAATGTTCTTTGCCCATAATCTCAGGACTATCAATTTTCAATTATATTTCAAATCAGGGATGTTATCTTTAGTCATTCATAAAGCTTTCAATCATTGACAACCAACCTATGTATTTCCCTCCGGCTGTCCCAGACTAAGTAAAACTTCAGGTTGTTATCTACCTTTTTTTTTTTTTTTTAACTTCTGGAGATTATTTTAGTAGTCTCTCATTCTTTTCATTTCTTCCAGGAAGCAGTTCTTATTTTGCTGGTTTAACTGAAAATACAATTCTATTAAGTCTGAAAAAAGTTATACTGTGTAGAATATTAATACCATTGCTTTAAGATTTCTGTAGCCATTTTTATTCATAGTTTCTGTCTTTGCATTCCACTGAAATTGTTTGTTCTGTAGAGTCCCTGTGGGCAAGGGTTCTTCTTTGCATTTATTCTTCTTAATCTTTGACTTCAAAGAAGTAATACGTTACTACTTCTTACCAATGTGTTTCTGGAACTCAGCTTCTTCAGACATACCTCCCATAATATTATTTTAATCACATTTAATCACAGTTTAAGAATTTGCGCCTTGTATTTTCCTTTTAGTTTCTCTGTCATAACCTGCAAGTCCAATTTCCTGTTCTTTTTTCTTTTCTTTTTTTTTTCTTTTCCTTTTTCCTGTTAACTCTATTTCCAAAGGACTCTAGACACATTGTGACACCTTCAGTTACATTTTCAAATCTACGACTCCTAACTTCTGTCTGTGCTTAATGCTGCTTAACCTAACTAGTTTTCAAGGGCTTTCTACCATTGTCAGTTACTAAATTAGTGAAAAATGGGCTCCTCTGTTTTTATTCGTGTATATTTTAAAAAAACTTGGTGGAGGGAATAATGCCAGAAAACTGAATAATACCTGTTGTAACTTGATTTCAGTGATCAGTTCTATGATTGGTACAGACTGGATGAAAAAGTTTAGGTGGACTGTAAGATTGAGGAGTTTCTTGTCTATGAAAAGCAGGAGAGTTTTCTCCTGCTCTGATCTTCACTGCCATTAAATATTCATTTGCTTTCAAATTCCTAGCTTGTTAAGGGATTCAAATTCCTTGAAATTAATTCCACTATCAAAGCCGTATAGTACTTAATGTAAAATGAGCGACTGTGATGCTACTATCACTGACGGTGGAGAAGAGGAGGGGAATTTGGAAGTTAGTGGTGTTTTATGTTCTTGACAAAGTTATTTATACAGGTACTTCTGTTTTGAATGAAGTTTTTGAGGAAAATGTAAATATTTTACTGTTACCTAAGCTTTGGTGAGCAGAGCACTGCCCTTGAACACCAGAGAGAGAAAGATTCTGTTCTGAACTCTGCCACTGATATTCTTAACAGCCTTAGGAATTAATTTCACAAGTCTGTGCCTCGGTTTCCCCGAGACAAAAATAGGGAAGACTTTTTATAAAATAATTGGAGGGCTACTGATGAAGCGTACTTGGCATTATTTTTATTTTATTTTAAAAGGTCATGCTACTCATTATTCACATCATGCATAGACATTACTTTGTTCCTGAAAGCAGCCAGTAATTAAGTGAAGAATGGTGACTGTGTAATAGTACAAGTCAAAACCATGAACACTTTACATTAGAAGAGAAATTAAAACTGCAGGAGCAGTTTTGGGATAGCATCATTCAGTGTCTTTCTAATAACTGTTGTTCAGGGGGCCTGCTCACTTCAAGCCAAAAGAAACTGGAGCAGTTTCCAGTCAATGTACAGACTGGAATATGGATAACATATACTTTTCCTAGATGGAAACAAAGGAAAGCCCTGACTGACCTAGAAATGTGTCTGATTTAGGAAGCGTGTCTAGCCCTCCTTGCATAAGAGAAGACAGAAGTGATATAAAGAACTCCTTTAAGGGAAGAGAAATTAGGCATATAAGGAGTAGAAAATTAAGATACAAGAGTATCCTTTACAAAATTATTATCACATACCAGCTCTTCATTTCCTTTTTTTGTTACAGAAATATTCACAATCTCCTACCCTCATATTTTCCTATTGAACTGCAGTTTTGTGCTTGAGTCCCAATACTCCGCTCTCTCCAACCTGTGTATTTATTAGTCCTCTGTGTGCCTGTCCATATTTGGCAGGTGCTAAATGGATTTAGCACTTTTACCTGCAATCACTGGAGAAAAATTGAACCCTTGGTTAATTGATGTATTGAAAATTACAAGAGAGTTGTGTTTTCATGAAGGAAACAGTTTGATGTGAGGACCATTAAAGTCCCAAGTGAGCTTGGTCCCATCCTCCTCTGTATTCATTATTTACATGCTGAGCTGCAAATGGCTATTGTCTTTAGCAGTAGAAGAAAAAAGAGGAAAGAAATCACCTGTGAAGCAGAAATAAAGTGTTATAATGGAGCTTGAGGAAGTAGCAGAGCAATCGGGACAGTAGAATCACTGGTGATTACAGAAACAAGTCGTGTCAATTAAAGTGGCATGCCAGCCTTCATTAATTCTGATCCATTATCAGTATGCTACCTACCAAATGCTTTATCCTGAGGAATGACCCTGATGGATCATAAAGCCTTTGTCTTCCTTGCACTGTGTCTTTGTACCAAGCCTGTTAGCTAAAGAAAGGCACATTTTCACAGATTGATCAGACACACATTAACATAGAAACAGATTTCATCCATTACTGAATGTATGTTCATTCCAAAGTTGGCTGCAACTCTGTGGGATGATTATTAACGTCACATGCACAATAGCAAACCTTACCAGTTTTGCAAGTCCTTCATGGAAATTAAAAGAACAGAAGTCAGAATGAAAGGCTTGTGAATAAAAGGTAAACAAATAATGGAAGTATAAAAGGGTATTGTGTCTGAAATGAAAATAGCAAGGCTTTGGGTTTGTGAACACAGCCCTAGGGAGCCACAGAGATGGACTCCTTTTTTCCACTCTGTCCCATAACTAAAAATACACTGAAGAGGCAGATAGCTAAGAAGAAAGAAAATCAGGAGATGATTGCATAAGGGAGGCATGGAGATTGAGAAAGGTGGAACAGAACCCTTGAGATTTGTCCAAAGAGAAAGACCTAAAACTCTATAAAAAGGATAGTAAAAAGTAGATCACTGGTAGTAACACTTCTAGATGACTTTTCATTTGAAAACAATGAATAGATAATGTGACAACAATCTTGTTGTCAAAGTGTGGATGGATATATAGATATAGCAATATGGTTTCGTGCTTCAGATAAGCTGACTTGGCCAAACTTAGGCTTAGGACCAGGCGCTCAGAAGATCTCGCGATGTTACAGCAAGCAAAGGGTCAGCAGAAATGAAGGCGAGTCAGCTGTCTTACTCTGAAGAATCAGTACATAGCCATATAAGGTAACATTATTGCTAATTGGTGGCAGAGCAAGCTTCCGCATTTGCAAGGAGTGTAACTGTAGTGAGCAGCAAGCAATAAACGGCACTCCACTTCAACCAGATTGGTGTTACGTGGTTTGTCCCCTAGCGGGGGAGGATGGCCCCGGAGAGCCCGACCTCCGGGTGAACAGGTTATGTTGCTGAGAGCTGAGACCGGAGACCACACGGCCGGAGACAGCGAACGGCAACATCAAAGAGAAAAGGAATATGAATTCTTACAATAAATAATTTATTCTGCTTGCCAGTACTTCAGTTTCACAGCTTCAAATAGTAAAAAATTCTGGTGCTAAAATCTATTTTTCTACATTTAGAAGTCGAAATTGACGCTTTTTGCTTTGGCAAGAACTTTTCCCGCCTCCCGTCTTACCATACACTGCCATTCCTTTACTATACTCCATCTGTGGAGAAACAACAGATTTTTGTAGTTTGTATGTTTACTTATGTCAGAGGCACTTAACATGATGCTTTGGGTGCTTTTAAAAGAATTGAAGTACATCAGTAAGTAATTATATTTTTAAATGTTATTATACTACTTTACATCAGTGTTTCAAGCACTATCTTCATTTCAGAAATTAAAAATGGAAAACAGTGACTACTATGGTTCCATTATTGCAATTATTTTGTAATGAATATAATGGATCTGAATCTTCATTCTGAAGATGTATGTAGGGGACAGACAGAGTGGTTTAATTTCAGCTTGTCTCTTTTTTTTTTTTTCCACAATTCTGCAATTAGCTTTTCTTTTCCTCATGTAATTTATTATATATCCAGATCACAGTGTATTTTCAGTATAGCTGGTTCCAGTTTAGACTCAAATATAAATATATTTCTTTTACTAGAAAGAAAATCTACTGGTCTTAGACTTTAATATAATTTCTAGTTGGAAAGATTGAAATCCAACCCCATTAGACAACAGCTTTGTTGTTCAGGCATTCACTCATGATAAAGTGAAGTTAAAGCCCCAACTGCAAATCCAGAACTCAGCTCTCATATGTGAATGACTCAGGGTAGTGAGTTGTTTTCTTGCTCCAGTAATGCTTAAATATTTTATGTATCTGAAACAGCTCCAAAAGGGAGACTGAAAAAAATGAAACATTTGTCTCCTTAAACTGTACACTCTCAATTCAATGTGTGGCACTGAAATTTCAAGGTTCTGCTTTTAATTCCTTAGAAAGTGTGTTCCTCTTCTCTGCAGTAGCGCTCTAGGCACTGGGCTGTTAGTAAACTAATCTTTCTCTCTTTTCCAACATTATCTTATACATAGATTGGGTTGTTTCTGTGCATTAGAATTAAACAGGTTTCAACTCCCAAGTTTTTACCTGCTATGGCTAACAGAGACCCTTACTTCACGAAGGTTGCTCTAAGACAATAGAGGGGAGAAACTTATAGTAGGCTATATTGTTGTGACATTAGGAACTTGCTGGGAGTTTGTCTTGGGACTAAAGCCTTGCATACAGTATGCCTTCATAAACCCTTTATAAGTCCACACCTCCCAAGGAGTGATTCGTTAGCCATTTTTTGCCTGAAGAGACTGAATATGTGCTGATCACAGACATGTTTGATAAAAACAACCAGTCATGAGACTGAGATGCCCAAAAGTCTTTTCTAACTGTTTTAGGTAGAAGTGGTTAGAGGACTGGAGCTATCACCAGGTAAGAACTGGAAGGAGCCAGAGCCTGTTAATTGAGCATTATTTTTCTGAAGTTTTTCTTTGTATCTTGCCTGTATCCTGATAGCCCAGCAATTATATGTGCTCATTTGCCATTATGGTAATGTCAGAGAACCAAAGATCCTTCCAAGAAAGTTCCTGACATGTTCTGCTGAGTGCAAATAAGAGATAATCTGCAAAAGCCAAGATGAGCGTGGGTAATAATGGCTTTTTTGCCGCAACATTCTCCAAAATTCACCTCCAAGCCTCCTACTGAGCTTGTAGCCCAGCAGTGTGAGTTCAAAGCAACTTCAGCTGTGAATGTGTTTACTCAAAATGCTGTATAGACACTGACAGAGATTTTGGCGGAAGCTCAGAACTGCCTCAGATTTCTGAGTCAGTAGATGGATAGTGTGATGAAGTCAGAGACAAACTAGGAATGTTTTTCTCCTTACTTTTAACATCTTAAGAATGCACTATCTTTAAGTACAATATAGAGGAAGTTCTCTGAAGATTAAGAGGATGCATTAGCATCACACCTCTTTCACGTATCTTGTGTGAGTTTTAAATAGGCTGGATATTCGGCCAGCATATCAGTGCATCATTCAGAAGGCTGGTTCTGCAGTCATACTTAGCCTCTCAGAGATTTTGACTTGTGTATTTAAAGCACTTCATGTATATATGACTTGGTATTCCATATGGGTTCGGGATTCGGCAATAACCACATAGAACGAAATGGCTACGTCAAGCATTTATTCAGGTGAGAACACACAGAAGAAACAAAACATGGGTAACTACTCAGAAGACAATGCCCACCAGTGGGATACTGAAACTGAACATCCTCTCGAGCGGGCAGATGAGAGAGGGTTGCTGACCAGCTGCTGCCGAGACCACGCAGGCCTCAGAGTTAGGAGTTTCCCCTTCCCTGCTCTGCTCTCTCCACACTGTCCTATCTAGGCCCAGTGCATCCTGGCAGGTAGGGTCAGTACGACGCAGGAGGCAGGCTGGGGGCAGGCTGGGGCAGACAAACTCCACCTTTAGTTGCACAACTCTCTCTCCAGGGTGTGCGTGCACACATACCAGTTCAGGGGGAAGGGGTCCCACCCTCAATTCAAGGGTCTTGCCTGCCTCATCATCTTCCTCCTTCCGGGGTGTTTGACCTCCAAAGCTGCTTTAGAGGACACCTGAGGTTAAGTTGGCTGCAAGCCCGATCAAGCAGCTGGCCTCAACTGTTTTTTAGAGGAGGTTGGCTGTGAACCTGGCTAAGCAGCCGCCTCCTTATCACTCAGGCCAGGTGGACAAACACCTTCTGTCTCAAGATCTGTGTTCTACTTCCCCCAAGAAATTTTTATGGCCTTACGGATCATAAAAATATCCACCTCCTATACACTTGGGTCTCCTCTTTTATCGTGTGTTTTGTAGTGAGTCAATTTTATACCCCAGGGCCTGCTCAGGTAACAGTCTCCTTCACACAGTACATATTTATTTCCCCTTGGAAGTAAAAACTTTGCTTGTGTATTGTCCATACCAACGCTGAAATTGGGATCTGTATTTGCCTCTGTAATCCTGTTACCATCTCTCTAAGTCAGCCAGCTCACATCATTACATTAAGATGGATGGGTAGGTCAGGTCCAGGCCTAATCAATTCTAATAAATACCTACATATTACTTCCAGTGATACTATTTGCTTTTGTGGACTAGAGAAATATAGAAAATGAGCCACCACTAAAAGCTGATTTAAAAAAATATAATTCCCTCAATTCAAAATCTTAAAGGCTTCCAACAGCAGGGCTGTAGTTTTCCTAAAATCCTAATTATAGTGAATTAAATGACTAAAATGCTGCTAATTACTTTTTAATTTCAAGAGAGATGTTTACAAAGCACAGTGTAATGAGTAATACAGTACTTCAAATGATTACTAATGTTGCCATTTTGTCTAACTTAATCTCAATTAGTATAAATCACAATGTCGTCATTGCTAATTGCCATTCCTTTTGAGCAAAATGCTAATTTCTCTTTACAATCATACAATTGCTGTTTGTTTTTCCCTTAAATTATTCCATTTGAGAAGCCCCGATAAACAGAATGTTTAGAATCTTTTATGTTCTAGAGCTCAAGCAGAGGAAACTATGGGTTGAGGATTTTTGCTTCTATTTTATTTTTCAGTTTTATTTTTCTTTTTTCTGTTCATTTTTTTCCTATAAAAAAGAAGAAAGCTTTCATATCTGAAATGAGTCATCAAGCAGGTATAAATTCCTATCACCCTACTTTTACTGTCCATTAGAAATTCTTTATGTCAGACATGATTATTTTTTTTCCAAAAGGAAAAGTAATATTTTATGCGTGTTTTATCTCCTTTCTTACAAGAATCTGGCTGTGCTTTGAGATATTAAATATCAGCAGAGAAAGTTAAAATGATTTGCCCAAGGTCAGAGAATGTAACAAGGGAGCAACAGTGGAAATAAAACACAGATCTCCTTATGCTGCTTGGTGCACTTAGTAGTGGTCAGTGCTTCTGCTCTGTGAAAGACTCACTGAAGTGGATCTCGTACTTAGGTGCTTTGAGCAGCATATGCTTTACAATGCCTATGTATTATCCTGTCAGTGTAGAAATGAATGAGAATAGAACACAAGACTTTAGTACTGCTAGTTTTACTGCTAGTTCAGTGAGACCAACTGCTACCCTGAGTCATCAGAAATGCTTAAAGCTCAATCTCTATGCTCTGGCACTGGCCTTCCTCTTCAAAGCGCTTGGTAGAATCAGACCCAGCCAAGCCATAGCATTTCTTCTTCTTTCTATCAGCAAGGCTTATGAAACTGAATGGAGCTGGAAAGAGTCTGTAGAGTATGCCAAAGTTAATATTCTTTGCTATAGAAGAGTCTTGATGATTTTAGATCAAAATTAATACCTTAGAACATGGTTAACATTTCCAATTCTTAGTATCAGGAATATGTTTGAAGGACAATGAGAAAAAATAATTCCTCTTTACTGAAAGATGATGGAAACAGAATAGATCTACTAAGCTTGTACTGATACCTTTCAGCCTTCTTTCATTGAGAAAATGACTTGCAGGCCACATTTGCAGTGCTGCATCCAGTTTTTCTATATTTAGAATTTAGAAAATCCCCTCTGTGGACAGGGATTTTCCAGATTTGAGACTGTTTCAGTCTGTTGAAGCAATGGCAGAATTAACAAGGCAGATCATCCAGGTCAGCTTGATGAGCACATTTTCATCCACTTTAACCTTCTCAGTCTGGTGCTCATCTCCTGAAACAGCAGAAAGATCCCTCCAGATAGAGCCATAGGCTTGGTTTTCACATTGAATAACGTGTTGTCAAAATGAGTCTGTTACTGAAAATTGCTCCTCACTCAATAGTAGGAGACATCAGTGTCATATCTTATCAGATGGCATAACTTCAGAAGCAGGCTCAAGCATTACCTTTTAAACTTTATTTTAAATCCATCCCCTAGTGAGTGCCAGTGCTGATTTCTAAAAGACACAAATGCTTTGCATTCTGTTTTCTAGTCTGGATAGTAGTTGAACTGTGGAGAATATTTTACAACTGACTCTGACAAAACACAGCAATGAGGATGAGTTCCTGTCTCATGGGAGGTCAGTTAACTGGGTGAACATAAGGCAGTATGATTGCCATTACCAGTAGTGAAAAGTAATCTATAGAAAACAGGAAAAACGATCACTGACAATCCCCAGCACTGTAAATTTGCTGCTTGGTGATGCTTCAACCCTTCCTGGAGCTTTGATTTTTTATTCTAAAAGCAGCTGTTATTTTAGCAAATAACAATCTCTAAACTATGCATCCTTAAAATCACATTTGGGTTTTTAGAGTGTTGGTTAAATTGGGAGTTGTATTGTAATCATGAGACATGATAATCTGATAGCATTTTTTTTTATTTCATGGTTACTTTCTTTGTTTCTTTGTTTTCCTGCTATGACAATGGGATGGTGTAAATGCAATGGTTTTTTTGCACGTATAACTGAATGGATGACAAAGACTCTTGATTTACTTCTCTCTTTTAACAGAGTCATTAGAACTACACAATGGCTGAGCTACGCATGCTATAAAAGGTCTAAGTTCTTTAATAAACTCTTAGAATATGCAATTTTTGTACCAAATCAGGTCACTGAACTGTTAAGTTATGATTCTGTCTTTGGCAGTAGTAATAACAACACATGTTCTAATGCAACGTCATTTTGCTTCATCTTACTAACCCTTCCTTGACCTCTGTGTAAATCCAGACTGATGCATAAGATCTTATCATCCTGTTTTAGCTGTTCTGGCCATAAGTGACATAATTATTAATGTCCATTAAATCAATGAGTTCTTTTTAAACTATAACCACAGTATAAATGTTCAAGAATTGCTGTGTGAATTTGAAATATGCTTCCGTTACTCAGTCCTTCTATCTCTGTTACCTATCATCAGTAAATGTTTCTAACATTGTTGCAGTAAGTTACACGTGAGTCCAACTAGGTGTGAGCTGACTTACTCCCTGTAGAGATCTTGTGCTCATCTCAGTAATAGAAGATTTCTTTAACTGCCATAGTTCCTTAAAAGCATTAAGGCATTCTTTCTTCCAAAAATCTTTTTTTTATTAACACATTCCTGCAGACTGAAGATGTTCTGAGCATCAGTAAAACACGGTGCCATTCTTACATGTAGCATTAAAGGTCCATGCAGTAATTACGACAAAAGATCTTTTGTTAATTAGAAGTAGCTATCTTTCTAAATCGTCTAGGATAATGCTTTGCTTAGAACAGGGGCGACATATTTTTTGAACTGTGTACTAGGGTTTGGTGGTTGTTACTAAAATGTCAACCATTGATCCAAAGTTAATATTATCTGAAACTCCATTACAGTGGATCAATGTTGGCTTTTTAACAATAACCTTTGGAACATGCTGGGCAGCATAGAAAATATATCTTGCTCCATGCACCTAGTACCAATTGACAGCAGTGGCACTGTTAACATAGATGAATGGGGAAAGAACAAACCATTTGAGAATCAGCTTTGAAAAATTTAAGAAAGTTTGCGCACTAAAGTATGCCTAGCATAAATACTGGGGGGGAAATAAAAGTTATATATTATGGTAGGACTACTTAACAATACTGATTAGCTTGTTATAGACATGAACTGAAGTTTGAACTATCCTCATACATTTGTCCACATATTTTCTATTCTACATATTCACTCACCAGAGAAGAGATCCTGACTTAGAAATGGAAAGCCATTTGTATTTTCTTAGAGTCCTTGATGTTACACTGAGCTTTGTTTTTCTAGCAGTTCCCTACCCCCCCAAAAAAAATCTGTTTTCTTCAAGTAACACCATTCAGTATGGCTTTTACTTGTAAGTTTATTCTTTTCTTTATAGAAATGGTAGAATGAATCACAGCACCTAGACTCATGTCCAGTTTGTGATGCAAGGTTCATGAGTAATGAGAAATCCTTTTTTTTTTTCTGTCAAAGAGAGACTGTTTACCCCCTCATTCTGTCTTTCTGAACTGTGGTTTTGCGCAAAGCATGTATAGAACCTCAGGCTATTCCTGGAAACAAAGTCCTTATTTCAACTCATAGGCATTTAAATAGGATTATGATCCAGTGAGAGAAATAAAGAATTCTCCCAGTTTTAGAGGGAAGTTAACACAGGTTTATAGCAGATAGATAATCAGAGCAGGCAATTTTTTCCTGATTTATGTGTTTTTTTTCACAAAAGCTCTGTGAGTCTACTTAATTATTTATCTTTCTGGCGAAATTTTTTCTTAGTCCATAAGTATGCTGAAAAAATGTACTCTCCTGTTGTGCATGTTCAGCTGCACATTGCTTTTAATAGCTAATGAAGACCTCTGAAATTCAAATAATAGAAGAAAGAGGATAATGTGTCAGGAAAACCTCCCTTACATTTTGGATTATCTGATTATGGAAATGTAAGGGGTGAGTGTTAAAGCATGCCTAGCTTTATCCATACTTCTTTTCTTACTGTCCCAAAAGAGTCAGAAATTGTTCAAAAATCCAAGCTTTCTCATTAACTATTGTTGCTATAGAAATAGTATTGGAACTCTGTTATTTAGGGTTTTTTTTTTCTTCTTGTTCTTGTTTTTTTGCAATAGTCTTCAGATTCCACTGAGGAAGATGATTAACAGCTTTTGATTTTTTTTTTTTTTTTAAATCTGGCATCAATCTCTGTCACCTCCTATGGCCACTAAAATAAAAACCACCAGAACTACCCTCTTTCATTGAACTAAATGACTTAAAAACAAAAATAACAGTTCAATAAAGTGCAGCTGTGCAGCTGTTGCTGAGCCCACTTACAACACCCAGGATATATATTAAAGAGAACCTAAGATGAGGACTAGATTAGTGTCAGTGGTGGCAGGCAGAGAGCACTATAGGGTATGGGACGTGGGGATAATATGTCAGAAAAGATACCCCATTCTCCCTAATCTTCCTGTTATTCATCCTCAGAATGAGGTCATATGGTCTGAGTCTCAACATCTTCACAGATCAGGATGCAATCAGTGGTCAGTAATTATATACACACAGCTAACCACACATGAAGTTTAAGAGAGTTGCATGGCAATAGCTCCTTATAGGCACTTACTGCAAGTGCAGGTAACATGTATGTGTTGGCTCAGGTAAAGGGCACTGCTTGCACAGAGTGGCTACTTCAATATATCACTTGGAAACAATTTTGCCTCTCTCTAGAATGGCATAATAAATAGAAAAGTTGAAACTGAGCAATATAGGAATTTTTAGGAAATGTGTTTCATACAAATTTAATGGTGTTTTGAGGCAAGTGAGGGAAAATTACCTGTAGTACACCATTCTTTGCATATCTCCATTCCCAGTGAGGAAGCATGAAAGGATCTAGTTCTCATGTCAGTATGTCAGTGCCTTTCTGCTGGGTGTACTCAGCTATATAGCTTTAAAATTGTTTTATTTGACAAAGGACTATTTAAGGATTGGGTGCAAATTAGTTCTAATTCATACTCTCTACTGTTACTAGATTTAAAGAGGAAAAATAAGAGAAGGCACAGAGCATTTTCAAAGACCTACTCTCAAAGTTGTTTGAGTTGGTGATCAAAATCTGGATTTATAGATCATCCTAGATCTCCAGCCACAGAAGTTGCAGCTGAAAGGCCGTAGAAGCCTGATCTGTCCTGCCATATTCTGCACATCTGGAGGAGGGGAAGACTGAATGTTTTCGATGCCCAAGGCATTACCCTTTGCTCAGAATTTTCAGGCTCTCATCTTTTCCTGCACTGACTCTTTGTATATGCAGAAAGTAACATATTGGATTGAAAATTATCACAGAACTTTTTGAGTGTATCATCTGAGCTCCCTCCTGCCTGAAGGAAGAATGATCCACCTCTGGATTTAAGGGACAAGATTTTTTAGGGAACTGAGTCTTAAATCATACAATCATCCTTGGTCAAGAAGTAATAAATGATAGAAACTCCTTCAAACACTGGTGAATAGGAAGCCCTAAGCTGGTGACAGGTCAGTGTGTGGTTTATCATATTGAAGAAAGCCTGGCCATTAAAAGATAACTGATAACAGTGACATGTTTGAGAATATAGTCTTGGCAGAAATGAATACTGAGTAACTGAAACACACCAAGAGACAATTCTGTTGCTAGCTTCAAACAGTTGAAATTCCACAAACAGGTATTACTGGTGTAAAAGAGATCAGACTTGAGCCCAGTATCTCCCTCATAAGTAAGTTCACAAGGTGACTAATGCTAGGAATTTGACAGTAAAGTCCAGGATAGCCAACACTTGCATTCTGACATCTTCTTCTTGTACTGTACAAGTGAATGGAATAGTTACATTTGCAGATGTCCAGGTGGCACTAATTCAAGAATCATGCATCACTGACACCGCTCACCAAGTACTACTCAGTATTTGAGAAGTAGGGGCAGGACAAGCCCTCCATTTCACTTTCAACTCATTCTCTAAACCGAGCTTGTCATTAAAATAAAAAAAAGAAGAAAGAGAAAGAGCTATGCCCTGGAGATTTCTGTAACCTTTAACAAATGCATTAAAGACAAGTAAATGACTCCAAAGGAGTCACACTTAAGGCTGTTGTTTGCTTGGAGGTTCCAGCTATCTGTAAGAATTAGTTAATGTAATTAACAGTTTGATCTTTTTGCCTGGGAAAGTGTCCATTAGGGAGAAGAGTCCTTCTAGGCTGTTAATTTACAGGCAAAATTTGCCCTTGTGCTAGTTGCAGAGGGAGTATCATCTTGCTCTTTAAGAAGTCAAACTTGAAATTGAAAAACAAGTTCTTAGATGAATTTGGACAATCATTTAGCTTTTCTGTAGAATGCATTGAGATAGAAACCTCTCAATTACTTGAAATTTAAGCTCTTCACAGAAGGTAACATTTTAAAATTTCGTACTGGCTTTGTACAGTGCATGGAACAGCTGGGTTTCAGTGACCACTGTGTTCCAAATGTACATCAGGAGTAGCTGCTCCTAGTCTGTTGGATTAAGTGTGAATAAATGATACAAACAAGGCAGTGGCTACCATCAGTACAACTGAATTTCATTCTTTGGGCAAATTTTACAGTTCTAGTTTCCACTTAATACATAGCTGAGAAGTTAAAGCATCTGTGGAAAATCAAGAATGCAAACATGTTCAAAATCCAGCCATTTTAAATTACCAGCGTTATAATTATAGGGAGATTTCAGCCCTCCACCAAACTGTAATGAGATGTTGCATATTTTGTTCCATATGCTGAAGCTGATATAGCTGTTTGGAAGAGAAAGTAGAGATTTCTGAAGTCTATTTCTATATATAGCTTTGGAGGGAAAACACCTGCTGTAGGTAAAGTTAAAAGGAACTTGGAATCCAGATACAGCTTTAGGAGTTATCTGTGCCAAACAGATTAGAATTCTTAGTAGTTCTTTGGAACAGACCAAACTTGAGAGTATTATGTGTTGAAAATAAGTCAGGATCACCATCAGGAAAAAAAAGAAAAAAAAAAAAGAAAAAGAAAATTCAAGTCTTTGTATTTATTAGTCCATGAAATGTATTTCTTTGCTTAGTCATTAATTAGATGGAGTAATAGAATTTCCCTGTTAAAAAATATTGCCATAAAACAAAGTGCTGCAAATGATATTTAGTGGAAGCTTCTCTATTATTCCTGTAAAAAAAGAAGTATAGGCTATAAAAAATGTTGAAAGAAAGGGACATATACACCCACATCTCAGACTAATGTAATGTAATGTCTCATAAGGTATATTTAGAACAGATTTCTCTAGCATTTGAGTCACCAGATACTTTCACTGTCATTTTAAAATGAAAGAAGAATGGTGCTTTCTGCAGGCACTGCAAAAAGGGGTGATGCTACTTCTGAAAGGCAATATAAAAACAACATTAATTAGCCACCTTTGGGTTGTGATTCTGTCTTCTTTGCAAATATGCTGTGTTTCAAAATGAGGATATAAAGAATGCTGTATCTTTAAAACCAGAGCTGCTTTATTCAAGGTGTACAGAGTGTAAGCTTCCTCTGGCCATTGGAAGGATATCTTGGGAATTTCTAGAAGCAGCTTAAAAAAACAGAAATTGAATGAATATTTCATTTTATTCACAGCAGTTAATCAGGAATTGTATTAATCAAGGTTCACATTTTCTGCAGTTCCCTTGGGCAGACAGGTGTGGTTGCAGGGATACTAATGAGAGTCAGACTGTGTCTTCTTCATCAGATGTTCATAAATTACTTTCTCTTGCTTAGCTAAGAGTGCTTGTTCTTTACTGTAGAAACATGTGGAGAATCCAAACCTACTGGGAGAGACAACAGTGCCCCCCTTTTTTTTGTGATAGATTGAATCATCACTTGGTCCGAAATTCAGCTGCTTTTATTTGAGTGACAGGTTGTTTCATTCTCAGCTTGCCAATCAAAACATAGTAAGTTGGCTTAAGCAGGGAAGCCAAAGATAGAGATGTGACAGTTGAGTTCATCACGTTATGTTTAGCTCTCATATTATCTCCTTCATTTGCTCATTCTGTGAAATGAGGATAATAACACTTACTGACTGTATGGGGCATTGTCAGCTTTTACATTTTAAAATGCTAGGTCTAAGTACTTACTAATTAGCAAGTTTTTGAATGTATGAATATCTAGAACCTTGCCAAATGCCCAAAGAAATGAAGTTAAGTCATTCTCGTCTACCAAGTTTCTACTTAGCTGCTAACAAGTTATCCAAAAAGCTTACTTGCTAATGAGCATCAGGAAGTTTATATTTAAATTCCAAGATGTGTTTCTGCTATTAAATGAGAAAATTATTTTAATGCATCATTTAATGGAAATTAATCAGTCAGTCAGATACACCCAGAATAACACGAAATCTGCAATTACAAAGGTTGTGCTGGAATAGTGTTTTTTAACAGCTTAATCTAGACATTCCTTCCTCAGCATCGATTTCCAATTATATTGCATTGTTGTTGATATATGCCATGTGTGCAAGCTTTATTTTAGTTAATTCTTGCCGATGAAACTTAGCAGCTAGCAGAATTGCCAATTTTCATATGCAGGGAGGAATGTTTTTGTCAACATTTTCTAATTCAATTTCTGATCTAAGATTGATTTTACACTAGCAAGAACAGACTTCTTGTTTAAACGAAATCCATTTGCATGTTGGAGAAAAAAAAGTGACAGTGTGGTTAAAAGGAGCAGGGCTGCTGTTCAGAGGTCAAAGTTTCATATCAATTATTTACAAGATCTGGATGCATGAAAAAATGAGAATATATTTGCAAAAAAGCACATGATCATTTTTCCAATGATCATTGAGACACTGATGCATTTTCAATGTAGGAAAATTCAACCAACTGTACTGCACTGCTAGATTGTCAGTGACTGTCACCTTTACAGGTAATTAGGCATGCAGATTACAGTTAAACACATCAAAATGGGAAGAGAGTCCTAAGCAAACTTCAGTGAAATCAATGGCATTCTCCTCAGAAGCAAGCACTGGAATATTTTAGACACAATTTGGCTGCATGTTATCAATGCAAGAAACCACTGCCTGCTTTTGTTATTTGTGAATGTGGTTTGCTTTGCTTTTTAATAAATAGAAAATTGTTTAATTTTATAAAGCTGTAATTATTAAATATAGCCATTTGTGTCTTTGCTTTTGGCTTCACTTCGCTTTTTAATAAATATAAATTCATTTAATCTTAGAAAGGTGTAATAAATACAAGCCATCTTTGGCTTTCCTTTGCTATGATATTTAATGAGTGAGACATGCTGGCAGATGACATGCTGCAAACTGATTTTAGAATACAAGGCTAAAGACTAGAGTTAGGTGACATTTTTTAATAAGCAATAAATGGAGTCTTGATACCATAGAAACTCCACTTAAAAAAATCCGATTAATGCCTGTAAATAGTTTCAGAAGAAACAAATGGGGAAAAGATGTTTAAAATGTAGAAATCTTGTGTTTTTTAGATTTTTGAAACATTTGCTTTGATGGCCATTTAACAATGAAACTTTTCAATTCATTTGTTATGAAAAGAATTTTAACAGTGATTTAAATACAAGCAGACAATCTGTTTTGTTCTGGACAAGAAAAATGTCAGGAAGGTGAACCAGAAGAACTTCTCTGCTTTATTTTGTGAGGTTATTTTTCCCAAGCCTCTTCACTCCCTACTCACTGTGTTTCTCTTCGGATTCAATACACTGTGTATATTTTTCCCAGATGATTTTCTCTTCTACCAAGTGCCATTAGTGGCTGGCCACCACAGTATTCTCCTCCTGTGCTTGAACAGCCCTATAAGAATGCAGATGACGTTGACACTCCAAGGAGAGACACGGTGCTGTTTTACCTAGAGCTATTCTTTTTGACATATGTGAGACAAATATACACATTACCATTTTAGCTGCCTTTGGATTCTGTTCTCAAAAGTCTCTTCAGAGTCACAAAAAATAGTCAGAGTGCTGCACTGTATTTTAGTAGAGGAGAGGGTCATTCATTTCTTTGATACGATCTTGTTCTCATTTTAAGAATTTACATGAAGTCCTGCATATCTGACTACAGCCACACTCTCACTACCTGTCCAGAATCTTGGGCTTTTTTTGCTCTCTTTATGTTGTTTTCTCTTGCCTTCCTGGTATACAGACATGCTTTCAGATTTCTCTACTTAGTTACTTTGTCCCTCTGTTTATCATATGTGGACGGATATATAGATATAGCAATATGGCTTCGTGCTTGAGATAAGCTGACTTGGCCAAACTTAGGCTTAGGGCCAGGCACTCAGAAGATCTCGCGATGTTACAGAAAGCAAAGGGTCAGCAGAAATTAAGGCGAGTCAGCTGTCTTACTCTGAAGAATCAGCACATAGCCATATAAGGTAACATTATTGCTAATTGGTGGCAGAGCAAGCTTCCGCATTCGCAAGGAGTGTAACTGTAGTGAGCAAGCAATAAACGGCACTCCACTTCAACCATATTGGTGTTACGTGGTTTGTCCCCTAGCGGGGTAGGATGGCCCCGGAGAGCCCGACCTCCGGGTGAACAGGTTATGTTGCTGAGAGCTGAGACCGGAGACCGCGTGGCCGGAGACAGCGAACGGCAACAATCATAGGCACTAAAAATCAGTGTGTTTTTGTTGTTTTCAGCAGCTCCAGATTTTTTTTTATTTTCTTATTTTAGACTGAATAAAAGCCTGATTTCCATCAATACTAACTTCAATCACTAATTTCCATCAATAATTAACCTTGTTAGCAAAATTGTTATTTTTACAAAACAAAAAAACAGAAGTATCACATGTAAAAATAATAAGCTTTCATAGTTTTAGAAGGAGAGCTGATACAAAAAGTTTTACCAGCACATTTTCAACCAAGTTGAACTTATTCCGTGTTGATACACTGCATTTCTGAGAAAAAAGCATGAAACTCTCAGTTCACAGAGTTTATATATTCTTTCACATGGTCAAAGGCTGTAAATAGTCTTTGAAGGCAGAATTACTTCATTACATGCCATTATTTTAGTGGAGGACTGACAGCAAATGACAAGATTCCTGAAGAACTCTCCTAGAAATGGAAAGAAGCCAAATTCATATCTCATGTCTGAAACTTCATAACTAGTTCTTACATGTTCTCAGGACGATGCCAGAACCTGAATTAAATGCCAATGTATACTGGGAATTCTTGAAACGGAACTTATCCTGTCCTAACCAAGCCAAAAAGGGAAAATAGTACGCACAAATACGACGAAAAAATGTGAAGAGGAGAAGAGGAAAAGAAGAGTGTGGCTGCTTAGCAATGAAATTACCTCTTAGGGGCATGTCGCAGCCAGATACTGTTCACATTCTCTGGGAACAGTAAATTTTGAATTGGAGCTGCAAAACAATGATAATGCTAGCTAAGACTTCAAGTCATTCCGCTCCACTCGTATTTACCTTGTATTGGGTTTATTTTCTTGGATTATCGGGCATTCTAATCATTACATCTTTTATTAAGATTTTTTCTTCTTGAAGAGTTGCTATACAACTTAAAGAGGACAAACCTGAGGGAGTGTGATTCAGACACTCCTATACCACTTCTTCATATACTACTTGTAACAGTAAAGTACTCACAGCAGTGGTAAAACTTCAGAAAAGTATTTGAGGGAACAGCTTTGCCTGTCATTGAGAGAGTCATTTGGTTTCTGTGAGCTGTGAAAGGCTCACAAGTCCCTTTCCATGCAGAATACAAGGCTAGGGAGGAAAACTCAATCATCAAAACCACATTGTCTTGGCTCGTGAAACAGAATACTCACTGGGGAAGTAGATTTACCTGTTCAGGGATGTTTCAGGCCAAATTTTTATCTCTCTGGGTATTTTAGTTGGCAAAAATGCTTTCAAAGGTGAGTCCAACAATCAAATGATTCTAGTAGAGGAACTATGAGCTGTTGCCAGAAGTTAATCTAGAAATCAGAAATGACTTAGGTTAATTCCATAATGAATTATAAATTCCACATATTTATTTTCTTGCGTAGGAATCTCTGTGCTGCTGAGTCTTTTCCGCAGTCAAGTAGCAGCACAATTGGCCCTTCTCAGCACAAGAGGAAGTAGCTTTGCCCTGTGATTTGGTTTAATCTCTCAGGTTTGTTTCTCCATTTCCAAAAGAGAGATAATCATACTTATTAGTCAAAGGAGAGCTTATTGAGCACTAACATTTTAAAAGTGGTATTTTGCAAAATAAGGAAAAGTATCATTTTCTACAATTGTTTAGTGATTTCTGCTTTAGTGTTATTTATTATTATAATTTCAACTTCTGCCACTATTCTTGACTAAAATGCTGATTCTGCTACGAAATTAGTATTGTTTTGAAGAGAGTTCTCTCATCTCCTTAGTTATTAGTAGTAAAATGTATTATCATTGGCAATGTACGATGTTTTCTGATAGTGTTACTATGTTCACTTAGTTAAGGCCTGATTATGTCCCTATTATTATATAAAACAATGTAATTTGCACTATCATATTATTTCAATCACTCTCTACTCAACTTGGGGCTCCAAGGAATTAGGACATGATTGCAACACTGATAAATACTGCCCGCTCTGAAATACATGAGTTCTCATTAGAAACAAACTTTGAAAAAGGCATATCCCATTCTGAGTGTGTAAAGCAGAAGCACAGATCAAATAATTTGTGACGTTTAGGGTCAAGCCAGAAATCATACTTGCAAACCACGAGCACATCTGTGGTCATCTTTCACTTGTGGACTTGCAGAGCAGTTTCCTCAATTGGAGAAATTCAAAAAAGCATCTGGAGTGTTTATAAACTGTGAAAGACCTCCAGAGGTCAGTTGTCCTTTACCTTGTTTCTAGTCAGGCACTTGAACATATAAAGCACATTTGATCTGTGATGAAAACAGCTATTTGCAGACTGGCCAACTGCTACACACACGTTTGTTCTGCCTTGAATACAGTTCTCATCCTCTGGCATGTTTGTAAATGAATATTATATGGAATATAGTTGAACAGTGATAGCTAAAACTGAATTGCAGGACTGCCTGTCCTATGGTTTAGGCCATAAAAGCACGGCAATCACGATTGTCATTGTCCAGGCTACATAGCAAGATACTCTGATCCCAGAGTGCCTACTGTTTTATCTTAGGTTAACGTAAAGATTCATATTTCTGAAATGGGAGAAAGCAGCTGTGTGGTGCTGTCATCCACCATGCTTCCTTTATTTCTGCATGTGTGTATTCTTGTTGGGAGAAAATAAAACCAGCTTTCTCCTCTAAAAGCCAGTAAGTGACAGGAACTGGCAGACCTCAAGAGCATTAATCAAGGAGAAAGGTCATGATCTTCCGTGAACTGTGATAGTATCTCTTGGATTTAGCTATATAACTGATGTCTCTATGCTGTTATTTTGTTTGTTTGTTTTTAGTGTCACATCCTAATGCCTATATGGAATTATTTGGAATCTGCCTTTTGCAGAAACAGTCACTCCTTGTGTGTGTTTTAAGAGGTAAAGACCCAACCACCATGACCTGTCCAGAATACCGCAGTACCCTTTGTCCTGAAGAAAGGTGTTTACGTTAGCGCAGCAGCTCCTTATATTCTGTGAAGCGATGTAAGAGATGGGCAGGGTGCAGAATGCATGTCTAAAGAATTTCCCTGGGGAGAAAAAGAGGTGGCAATGTTCATGGCCCTCCTGCTTTGCAGAGTAGCAGTGAACCTGTAGGGTACACAGGATGTCTTTCATCAGTGGTGTATATAGCTAAGTATGCCCTATGGTAAGGAAGCCAATGTTACAATGAAGACACTTCGATAAATACTATTTCATACTTCACCAAATTGCAGGATTTGACTTTCAGTGATTTGGCTGTCAGTGGTTAGTATCATTTATCATCTAACCACACCTAGTTTTCCTTTACAATGGCTGAATCAAATGTTAAATGAAAAGAGAAGAGGTGGAGCTAAATCTCTAGACACAGAGGGGAGAGGCATTTCTTCAGTGTGGACACCAACTGATTGCACTGTAAGATGAAGATAAAGATTTCTTTCCTGCTAAATAGTGAAATCTGGTTTCTGCTTCTTCCCAAAATAGCCATTCTCCCATCTGTAGCCATTCTAATGCTGCCATCACCAGTTAATGGAGATGAATGAAGAAAAAGTTCAATCTTTGTGAATACCATAAAAATGCCAGACAATCCCTTTGCCTCACTTAGGTTCCACTTGTCCCTCCAAACAAAATTTGATTGCTTAGGTCTTATTCTGATCCTCCATGTATTGCTGAATTTCATCCCAGTGCAGGACTATTGCAAACAAAACAATCATCATCTCTACTTTGTCCAATTTGGCTGTAAATGACTAAATCAATGTGACGTTCAGAAAATCTCCTGGGTGATTATTCTGTAGCCTTTACTGCCAACACTAAGTACTTCCTGTTTATCAAAACTCTTCACGAAGAGAAATTTGCTAATTGGACAGGTTGATATTTATTTTAGAGAGGGAGAAACTGAGGTAATTCCTGGTACAAGTAACAGAGAAAGCCACTTTAGGAATATGGCTAAGAAGTTGCATACACTACTACGACTGTGTTCAGGCTATCAGGTCCTGTCAAAACATATGCTGTGCAAAATCCCATTTTTCTCCTTGGCAGATAATGCCACTTTGCAACTTTATATCCATTTTATTACTCTTAGCCTCTAACTCCTTTCCAAAGCTCTGATCTCTCCAAGTCCTCAAGCCCAGCCTACATTTGTTTAATTTTTATACATTTGTTTAATTTTTAATGAATAGCCCCACTGCAAATATGGAGAATCAGGACATGTTTAACATTACATTCATAGAACTTAGTGGGATAAAAGTGGATTAATATCCCTACTGCTACTAGATAGTATGAATTTCAAGCTGCGCTCCTCAGGACATAAACCTATCTTTAGCTAACCCTGGGTTGGAAAAGAGCATTGCACCATGTATATACTATAGCATAGAGTGCGTGAACAAATATTCTGTCTCTTTTGCTGGAGCTTCTGCTATTGAGCATTGCAGAAAAGAAGAAGCAGAGAAACTGGAACCCATTGTGCCCAACCAATGGCAACTCCTTTGCTTCTCTCTGTACTGGTAAAGAGTAGTTCAAGGGGTTTTTTATAGTCCAAATCTGAATGGCCACTCAGGCCATTATGAAAGTGGTAGTTTCAGTGTAGTCAACTGCCCTGAAGCACTTAGCTGGAGGGAATGCTTAGGGCAAAAGACTAATTTTTATTTTTCACCAAGAGCTATAAGCTTCTGGTTTCTCCTTCCATTTTCCTTGGTGCCCCATTAATGATCATTTTTAAAGGCAGTTCAGTAGGTCAGACACTAGAAGAGCCTTCCTAATTTCACCATTCAGTTGTTTATTAATGTTTTTGTTTCCCTTCTGTTCTCCTTTTCCTTTCCAACATGCTTGTCAAAATCCATTTTAACTCCCACACATACGCACACCATTTTGGTCATACTGTTTCACAGTAATTTTTCCAACAAGCAGTAACTGATTCCACAAAGTTCTTTTTTTCCCCTTTTTTTCCCACACATTTCTAGTCTTTTCCTTACCAAGCCAAACTGGTAGCTTTGCAGCCTGGCATTTAGAGATGAGCAAGTAATTTGCAATGATTAATATACTCATGAAACATAGCTTCTTTCTGCTTCACGATTATCTGCAAGAAGATCTTGATCTGAATTGTATTAGATACTTGAACACTTTTGATTAATATGTTTACAGTTTTGTTTATCTCTGGCTCATCACAAATATTTATGGTGCCTAGTTTGTGACAGATTGAAAAGTCATGTAGCACTGATTGCTTCACACGTGGCTTGCTTTTGTACAAAAAAAAACAGAGGTCAAATATGTGAAAAAAAGTTAGGGAACAAAGGGGCTAAAGTATGAGTGATAGTAATACTGATATATAAGCCTCAGCATACTTACAGATGCATATAGGTATGGGTAGGTGCATATTTTCTCTCCATCATTCTATTATTCACACAATCTTGTCCATTGAATCTTCGGCTGATGATTGCTTTCAGCATGGTGCTTTCTCATGATGCTCCAAGCCTCCCTCCCTAGCCATGCATTTGAATCCTTCCACCTGTTATCCTTGTTCAATCTGTTTCTGATTGATTTGGAGACTAATAACATTGCAGCAAAGCAAACAACATTCTTCACAAGCTACTTGAAAGCAGTTTTCAAATGGACTGTTACAGTGAGATATTTGCTGTTGGGGAGTGAGACCAGTGCCCTAGGTTATGAGAGGAATGACAAGTGTAGAAAAGTACCACTGTGCAATTAATGAATCCATGATGAACTCAAAATTCTATTTGGCCACTCTGTTGTTAGATAAATAAACCTGGAATTTCATGACCTTTGAAAAATTACTCAAGAAAGCCCAAATTCTTTAGAAGTTTTGCTCCAAATATATTCTATTTCCAGAATCTGAACTTTCTCTTATGTTTCACTAATGAAACATAGAGATTGATTTAGAACATTTAGTTGCCAGTAAAAGGAATAGAGCATCTGGAGAGCCAGAGAAACCATTGAACACAATCCATAGGGGAAATTTTGTTCAGGGAAGGGTAGCCTTTTCATCTGGGAAATGTAGTTGATCAGCATTATTGCTCAGTTACTGTACTTATCATTGGGATTTGAAACAGCATGCTGCCAGCATCTTTTAAGATATAATTTTACTCAAAAATCAGATTTGCCAGGAGTCTAGTG
>NW_010578763.1:45301-87950 GCF_000705375.1 Tinamus guttatus
TGGAGGGATGAGGAGTCTGTATCCAAGTCCCTATTCTGCTAGGGCTGCTGTGTGTGTGACCTTGGGCAAGCCACTTAACATATATGCCTCATTACTTTCACTGCCAAGTTAAACAAGGCTGACCTGCCTCTGAGGGGGCTGTTAGCTTCAATTTGTTAACATCTGAGCAAAGAACTGCTCAAATGCTGCAAAATACTGGCTTTCATTATTGCAACTAAAAATTGAGATTTCAGTGCAGAAGAAATTAGAAATCAGCATTTTATTCTAGTAGCCCTAAGGAGATGTAGATCCACTTGAATACGTGCAGAAGGGCTCTGAGGGATGGGAAGACTAACAAATCACAGAACAAGCAGATGAACAGAAGCATCCAGAATAAGTTTTCTTAGCTGTCCTCACCTCTGCTGGTTTGATTAATAGGGAACAATGAAATAAACAGTGCTGGAGGACAAACTGAACAGCAAAGAATTGTAACTGACAATTTGCTGCTAAAATACATAGTCCCTGTAAAACCTATTGATTAATGGAGTCTCTCTACTAGCATAAAAAATACACGAGAAGAGAGGGAAACAAATTCGAGTAAATGCTCTCATTAGGAAGTTCAGCACCATGCAGCATTTAATCTGTCTGCTATTCAATTACAGCAGTACACACAAGTAACTTTTCTCTTTCATTATTACTTGCACGGAGCTATTAATCATTGGCCAACAAATAAAACACGGAAAGGAGAGAGGAGAAGAGATGAGCGGAGTCCTTGATGCTCTGCAACTATCGCAGAGGGCAGTGAGCCTGGCAGGGGTCAGGGCATCCCCCAGCCCTGGCAGAGAGGAGAGGTCGGGGTGTGTGAGCACGGAGAGGAGGAGGAGGCAGAGGGAAGAGGTGCCCCCTCCTTGTAGCAGTGACAGGAGGTACCGTCCGCAGGACTCTGCAGTCAGTCCTAGTCCCTCGTCTGCCAAAGTTTTTAGTACAACACCGCCATCTATCGCCTATAGTACAAGTTCTGAAGAAGGTCAGTTATTACAAGGTGGTCTGTCCTGCAAGATAGTCCCACGTCTGAAACCGTATGTGTCACCCACTAGGCCAGTGTTGGTAGAGTTCACTTCCAGAGCTGCCCTTTGCTCTTCCAGCCCAAACACATTATCGTGAGAAGTTGCTGGCTCAAGACTGAGTAAAGAAAGACAGGTCAAGTGATTTGAACATTTGCAAATAAGATAAAGAAGAAAGAGGAGAGGTGCTCTAAAAGTCTAATTGCAGGCCAATTGTTTTTCCCCTTCTAAAACAGGCACTTTGTAAAGTTCACCCAGTGTTTGTTATCCACCCTGGAAAGCACATTTCTTAATTCATTATTGCACACCATGCAGATGGATAAGCACAGATAGATGGAAATAAAAGGCTGAGTTAAAAAAGCCATGTACCTTGGAGCAAAAGTTTTCACTGAGTTGCTCACAGCCAGTCAGTGAGAAACATTCTGAGGCTAGTCAAGGAAGACAGAACAGACAAACCCAGATGCAGTTCGGTGAATCCTTTATGCTTCAGTTCAGACAAAGGAATTAAGTTATCCTAGGGATACAAATTGAATTAAGTTTGTACCAGAGAAAGAATACAGATTATTAAACTTTTTGTATTGGTAAGGAGAAGAGCAGGAAGCGGAAATCTGTAGCATCAACATTGTGACAGCTTCACAGAAAGGCCAGTTTCAAAAAGTATCAAAAATCCATCTGAAATATCACAATTTCCTTCTTTCTTCAAACTGCAGGCAGTTCGGTCCTGCCAAGGTGGATAAAGCATTAGGGCTTCACTCCTAAGTGATGTTTTGTCTTTGAAATGAATTTATTTAAATCTCCTATGGGGACAGTAATAGCTGTCCACATAAGCTCAGTCCTGTGAAAAAAATGCTCAGGCTTGTGGAAAAGGTTCTAGGGTCACAGCCAAGTGAATAGGATATTGTAGGCCAAATGAAGTATTTTTATTTAATATTTAATCTCTCTGGGAAATCTGGAAAATTTGGTAGAAAATTGTCAGTAGAATAATTTACAAAAAATGGCAATGCAGTGTTTCTCCTGCGGAAGTTACTCTCATCCCAGACAGCTGGCCCCGCATCTTTAGCGTGCTGCCTATGTACAACTCACCTGTCTCTTGGCTCTTGGTCACATTACACAGCTGCCATGTATCTTGCATTGAGGTCTGATAAGCTTTACTGGAAAGTTAACAACTTAATATGATTTTTTTTAAGGAAAATGTTTTAATTTAATTAAAAGGAAAATATTTTTTCCTCCATACTTGGTATATGGCAATAGTATTTTGTGATTTATCATTAACCCTTCCCTGAAAAATATTTTGTTTACTTGGTTGTAATTCTGTTCTAAGGGCCTTATTTCTCTCATATCTCATTTCCCTCATTTTTTCCTTTTCATTTTAGTATTAAAGGAGGGGGAGAATAAAGAACCAAAAAAGGAAAAGATACCAAAGTGAAAGCGATAAGAGTTGATGAAAACAAACATTTTCTACTGACACTCTCAATAATTTAAAACAAAATACAAAATAGTCTGATAAAATGTTTAAAAGAGCTGTAATCATGATGAATGATATATATTTTTTTTCTATACCTATTCCTATAAGTAAACAAAACTTAAGGTAAATATTTACTTCTTGCAAAATGGTCCAAGTGCTTTCCCAATTGATCCTATACAGGCTCTGTCCTAACCAGTGCAGTTAAGATTTATTTATTAATAAATAATTGTGATAGTAAATTTCTGCATTTCATTACATATTACATTTATTTTCTATATTAATGATGCCATTATACCATTGTTAGGATTTATTTAGATTTGCTGTTTATTCCTCTAGAACTGTTTCAATCCCAGCTAATATTTAGTGTGCAGGACTAGGCTGATGCTGCAGATGAGCTGTGTTTTGCTAGGCAATGTCTTTCCTCCCTTTTATGTCCTTCCAGAAAAGAAAAGTTCCATTAGAGCTTTTAGTAACCAGCTTACATGGGTTATATAATTTCTAAGAGAGCAGTTGTGAAAAATAGTGAATTGAAAGAAACTTGAATAAGATTTTACAATCTAATAAGGCAGTTCTGGGATATTTCCCCAGACATGGAGGTTTAAATACAAACATTTCAACCATAAAATTACTCATTGACTTGTCTTGTAAGAACACTTTTCAGTTCAATGTGAAAAAACATTTTCAGTTTTGCCTGGAAATGTCTTACTGTTTCTACATGTGTCTTATTGTCTCGTATTGATCCAACAAGTGTCATCCTAAGTGTAGAGTGGAGAAGGGAAGAAAAGAAAGGGGACTGAAGAATTTATGTAATTTAAAATGCTAAAGAGAAAACTTCTGTGATAATTTAAATGATTAGAACACCTAATAATTAATGGGGATCTCTCCATTATGTATTAAACAAAATGGGGGCCGGGGGGAAGGCTCAATAGACCATGGCTTCTTCCAGCAGTTGCTCATTTTGTGAAGAGTACATGGATTTCAAGCCAATAGAAGGCACCTGGGGAAGAGTATAAGTACAAGGAAGAAGCTTGATTTATGCCATTAATATATTTTCATCACCCAGTATTTCTTGGCATAAGCAAGGGCCAGCTGCTCTGTAAAGGGAGCGGAGCCAGGAACTGAGCATGACACCATGGCCAGCAGGGCAGGGACCTCCCTAGGCAGAGCCCTGTTCTGCACTGTCTGAGCAAGGCTAGCAGGGCAGACCCAAAATCAGGGTCTTGGCTCAGTTCAGCCAAGGGTCCACATCATCAGGCAAGTTTGTGGCAATAACACAGGCCTGAGGTCAAGCACAGAAGTTTATCCACAGGTCAGGTTAAAATCAGGATCAAGCCTGTTGAGGGTAGCCAGGGTCAGACACAACCCAGTGATTCCTGGGCAGGTTCACTGTGGCATGACAAGTCCAAGGTCAAGCCAGTAAGTTAGTCCTCAGGTCAGCGGTGGTCCATGGCTGACCCAGCGCACAGCTGTGGCTGAGCTGGAGACCAGCACTGTTGCGGCAGAGCTGAGGCAGAAACTGAAGGTCCGTGCCTGCAGTTAAATGAGCTCCCATGGACAGTGAGTGTAGTTGGAGCCCCTTGGCAGGGCTGGTAAGGGCCGTTTGACTTCAGTACTCTTTGAGCCGGAGCTTGTGAATTCATGTTCAGTAATCCCTGGCATATTTCTCTTTCATAAATTTGTCAAACTGCTTTTGAAATGTATTTAAACATTTCCAGCATCCTGTGAAAAGAAGTTTCACAGATGGTTTGGACAGTTGCAGGAAGAATCATCTCATATTGACCACCACCTATACAAGATACCATCAGCTAGATTTTAATTTCAAAACATATGTGTTCTAGTTACAGCTATACTCATGGCATAACAAGATGGCTAAGCACCAGGGTTACATATATAACTTGGCTTGTGACTATTGATTAATAACTTATCATAATCATTTCTCTAACCTGGCTCTAGTGCCTTGAATCATGATGAGCTCTAGATATTTTTCCATAGTTTGATCTGCAGGATTTCTTTATATATCAATTATTTAATCTCTTCTAGGTAGGCAAGGAAGTCAAAGCAGCAACAGAATGAACCTTGGTCTGGCTACACAGGTGAAGCCAATTCATCCCAGATCTCTGGTACATGCCAGAGCCATGGGCTCTCTCCATGTCTGGCTGAGATGCAAGCACAAAACATCCATGTGCCAGGAAAACCAGGTGCATTACTTGGATAGAATTAAGGCACAGTCCAACATATTCCCGACTCTGGTTTCCACATGGTACTGTGGAGAATATTACGGATGCACCTGTGCCTTGAGTAGGCATTGCTATAACCTCCTCAACTGATATATTACAAGCTTAGATGGGTCCAAATCACAGTATTCTCTTTAGTTTATAAAACTGGATGAGTGTCTGGGGTGAAAGAAAAGCTGATCTCAGTGCTTTTCTGTCTAAATTCCTAACATTTGAAAAGCTTAAAAACAAATTTATTTCACCATTTCAGTTAGTTTGTCATGAAATTCAGGAAAATGTTTTTAGCATTTTGACCAGAGATACTGATTCCTGATTTTTAAAATTGCCAGAAGAATAGTTTACCTGAACAGATTTAGCTGCTCCTTTAGGAACCTGGGGATCTGCCTAACTGCAGCAGTCATGTTTACAAGTTCACAACTTGTCCTAAAGCTGTCTGCATCTCAGGGCAATCTTACCATTAGATGCAGTCAGCACGGGTTTGAAAGGGGAATATCCTTCCTGGTAACATTGTGACAGCAGATAGCAGCTACTTAGAGAAAATGGAACTTCACCGCCAATAGGATCCCTGGACCCAAAGTGTTACCTGGGTTCCATGGAGAATGTTGGAGAGTTTTTACATGATGAACAAGCAAGTTCTGTCCAACTGCAATCCAATGCCTATAGGAGGCTATAGCCCTAGTTACTACCTTGAGCATGTGAGTCAGTCTGTAAACAAATTACTAAATTACTAAAGTGGTTAGACATAAATCAACATGACTAACTGCTTGACAGCGTCTCTTTCAGAAGCCTCCGATCCTTTCCCTGTATGGTACTTCTGGCAGCTGGTCATGCAGCATTCTTCTCTTCCAACACAGCTCCATCCTCACACCCCAGCAGTTTCGATCTTTAGCCTCTTAGCACAAACTAACAGCTTTAATTGTCAAAGTTCACCCCCCCAAAAATAAAATAAGAATAATGGAGTCAAACTGTGCCACCAAGAGTGAGATACAGTGGCATCAGAGTGTGGTATTTGAAGGTATCCTAAAATTACAACAGATGACTGAAAAAAAAAACAAATTTATTTTTTAAAGATGTTCAGCCTGGTAAGGTATCTATTTTTGCTTCTCATTCTCCTTAAATATTCAAATTGTCAGTCAATATTCAAACTGTAAGTCAAAAGGCTTAGACTTCCTGTTGTAAATTCAGACAGAAAAGAGGAGTTTTTAATACATCTGAAACAAGGTTCTAAAATAGATGTTCTAAGAAATAGGAAAGCTCATTTTGCAAAGATAAGAACTGCAAAGTTAATCAGAAAGAGAGAAGAAGGTCTGCCCTCAAATACCAGTAGATATTTTTTCTACAGATAAATATCAGTAGAACAAAATGCCTCCTATAATTAATTATATATCTTTCTAATTCTGTTCGATATAATAATCCTTCTGAAAATCTTAAGAATATATCTTACTACCAGAATTTCTCAGTGGATAACACAGTAAAATAACAAAACATTATCAGTTGATTCCTAGTATTAAATTGTGAGGTCCGGAACTCAGGAGATCATTACGCAAATGGAGGTGTTGGAAGAATGACTGGGCTACATAACTAAAGTCCAAGTAACATTAGAGAATTAAACACATTTTGTGATGTGTTTGGTTTTCTTTCTTCATCGAATAGCACCTCATTAATATGGTGGGTTAGTGTGTGAAATGTGTGATGTAACTAACACAATATGGGCTCAGGCAGTAGCATAGCAAAAATACATGACAAAATGGGGCAAAAAATAGACCTTTGCTATGGAATTTGTATGGGACTGTTTCATATAAGTATCAGCACATAGAAACTATCATCCAGCATCAACAAACACGGCTGAGCCGCTCTTAGGTGCTAACAGCTGCAGCATTTGTGCTATGAGAAACATCAGGATGAGCACTGGCCTATCAGCATCCTGAACCCAATGAGTAGAATAAAAAATCAGATCCTTTTCAGTTCCTGCTACTAAAATTGTATCTATAGTTCAATGTGCAGAGGCTCAGGTGTCTCTGAAGGCTACTGGTCCAGTCTCTATGAATGAACCCAAACAATGGCTGTCATATATGGGACAGACAAACCTATCAAGACAGGTTTTTACTTCAAGCTGCCAGGAGTTATTTTAACCTCACTTAACGTGTACTCTTGCAGTGGATCTTTGAATATGAAATGTCAAAGGTGAAAGAAAGGCCCTCATCTGGGTTACTGCTTGGTCACTGATCTGTAAGGACAAAATTTCTTTTTATAGGACAGTTTTCCCGAAGAGGATTACATACGTCATATGACTTGCACTGGGTGAGCTGTAGAGGTTTTCCTTTTTCTGGAGCTTTTCCTCCTCTGAAGGAGAAGAAACCAAGATCCTGTTGCTTTTAGGATACTGAAAATTCAAACAGGAAGTGAAGCGCAGTGGCCATCTTGTGTGGAAGTGTTATAATACATTAAGATAGTTCTGAAGTACGCCCATGTAGTTTATCAGGATAGCCTGCATAGTTCACAACAGGAAGCACAGGGAATATGACCATATATAGAAATATCATCAGCTAAGACACTATGTTAGTAACATAGAAGATTTTCTTCTTTTCCACTGTGTCCATGGAAATTGAATCAGGATGGGGCAATCATATGACATTTTCAGTGCAGATTGCAGAAGATATCCCTACTCTTGGTTTAAAATAAAGGTGAAAGGAAAAGACTTCTGCAATTTCTCCTGGCTTCAGTGGAAATGTTAGAGGTCAGCAACAATACAGTTTATCTGTTATATATAGCACGTTTCAGTCGTAAATGTAATAGACTGTGTTGTAGCTGGGTTTATTTTACAGTAAAAGAAAATCAGAACCTCTTTTTAAATATTTGGAGGCAAAATTAGTACTGAAACAATGATTCCCATACAGGTGGTTCTGAGGTGGTCCACTTCTCTGCATAGGTACATGTCCACCAGTTATGCTACTGGTGCTGACAGTCACCTTAAAATCAAGCTGATAGGTTTTCAAAACACTCCGATAATCCAAGTTCTTAGTAGCCCTGATGTGCTATGAGACTGCTATACTGGGACAGAACATAAAAAGTGTAGCTCTGAGCACTTGCCCAGAAATGGCAATGTTTCTCCAGAGGGTCATAGCAGATCTGAACCATTAAATGTGTGCTTTCGGAAGCACTACACTTAAACAGAAGCATCTGACCTCCCCTGTCTATCTGATTAGCATGCAGTCCATGGGCTTGCTTCTGCCTCATTCTATTTCTGGCACTCTCAGATATATGGCAAAAGGTCCACAGCCTTTCATGCCTTAGGTCATCTGCTGTCATCTGCAGCAACAGCAGTGTCAGGCAAGAGAGGCCTTAAGAGTTCTTTTTCTATGCGCTCCAGAATCTATCAGCTGGTCACTTTTCCTTTATAATCCAGCTGTCAGGTTTTGTAGAGAATTACGTTCCTTCTCATTTAAGAAGCCTTTCTCCAGTCTGCACAGTATTTGTAATGCTGACTACAATGCACATGCATCTGTTGAGCAAGTTTTAGAGCAGAACTGAAAATCATATAGGAGGATCTGATCCAGTTCTCCTGTCCATTGCTCCTCTAGACTTCCCCTCTTCTGTCCTTCAAGGAGAGGTAATCTTAAACCACAAATGACTGTGGCTATGTAGGAGACTGCAGAGCATTTTCGGTTTAGACTCCATATTATTTTCCTTTTTCAAAAGGAATTTTTAGGGAAGAAAGCATGTTTAAAGTGGCAAGAGAATACCTCACGCCAGTGACTGATGAACTCTGCAAGAAAGTTGGAAAGAAACCATAATAGCCTTTTCTGTTCCACATCCCAGAAACTGTGGCACATCTGTTGTTATTTATTTTATGAATTTTTTATTCTTAAAGACAAACAAGCCAACTCTTCAGCCCCCTTGCAATGGCAGAGAGCAGGATGGTTGTTGAGATTCAGCGAATTTTACTAAAAACTGAACAGTGGCTTCTAGTTATAGGAATGCAGCTGTGTTATGTGCTACGGGGAATGAATTGCTTTAGAGCCTCAGATTACCAGACAAGCTTTCTGCTAGTTAGAGGGTGGTGGCATCTGGGAAAAATGTGGAGTCAGACTGGAAGCTTAAGTTTTAATAGCATGGACCTTTCAGGAAGCTGCGTATTCTCAGCTTTGCTCAGCTGCAATTTAAAGGACATTCCAAGTGAATAGGCAAGGGGTTATTCTCCTATCTACCTGTGTGACATAGGAGCCTTTCTGCTTGTCACACATATAGCAAGAAATCCAATTCTTTTCCTTCTTTGCCTCTTGGCAATGGATATGAAGTGGGATATCATCATGCTACACCAATGTCTTAGATCTCTCCTCAGCGAGTGCTAGAACTAACTGTTAGTTTTCTTTTGGGCTAAATTGCTTCAATCTAGCAACTAATTGCACTGGGACCATTTATACATGTTGGACTTATTATCTATGGTTATTTGGCTTGATCATTTTTCTGCTTGCTGAAAAGAAGTATAATTGGACTATTTTTCATAGCAAATGGAGTGTGCCTGTACAGAAAGAGGTTGGCTTATAGCAGGTTTTGCCTCACAACTTTTAATGGCTCCAGCAGAGAAGGGGTTTCACATCTCTATTGGGGTGTTTCCAGTCTAATGTTTCACTGTTTGCTTAATGTCACCAAACCGGGTCTCTGTCATATCATTATGAGTGAGGAAGTGCAAGTCCCAGTGATTTTTACATTGCTCTTTGGAAATAAAGTGAACAAACAATGTCCAGAAAGAAATAGCACTGCAGGTATTTGCATTTTCTATATTGAAGAGAGTTTAGCAACCCAAACCGGTGAGTTGCTAGTCAGAATAGCTAGGTTTATTTTATTTTAACACCAAATCAGAATGTAATGCTTGAGAAATATCCCCTCATGGCGGTCCTTTATTGGCAATTCTGAGGTCTATTAGTGCCTGATCTAAAGTGGACACTTAGGCAAAGAAAAAACTAATTCATCATGGTCTATGAATAACTTTAGTACAGTCACACTACTGATTATGTGTTATTACTGAAGCCATAACCTGACTTGCACTGCCTGAGCTTTTCTTTGCTTATGATGTTGTACAGGTCACTGGCATGCTCCAGCAGAAAAGAAACATTTAGAACATTTCATGAAAATCAATCAGACTCTTCCTCTTTGAGAGTCTGCTTTTGTTTGCTTTATGTTTTGCTGGCAACTATTTGAATCACAGCTAAGGGAGAACCAGGCATGCAGGGAGCGCATCAGACACTTCTTCGTTTATGTCGTTATTCTCAACAGGGCTACAGGGAAGAGAGACACAGCAAGGTGGTAGCAAACAAGTTTGCTTTCCAGCCCATTCCTCTGCTAGGCATCTGGTAAGGAAGACACATGTTCATTTCCTGTATTGCCCATGGTGGCATTTAGGTGGCAAGATAACTGTTTCAGTTTATTTTAACGCAAAATGAAACCGTCACACTTTGCAACCCCATCCCCCTTTTCCACAGTATCCTGGTGCATGTGATCAGGCACATGCACGTTGCTGTGTGTGTATATTTATGCACATGTATGTGCTAAATTTATTTAGATAAATAATTGCCCCCTTCTTATACTATGTTTAGAATCGTACAGTAGATTACTTGGTAGGTTTTATCTTAGTCAGTTATGTCTTTCATTTAGATTGGACTTTACTTTTGTGAGCAGGAGAGGCAAAGACAACCGCTTTTCTCTCAAGCTCCAGTTTCTGAAAGTCTGCTATATCTGCAGTGGCATTGGGCATGCTCCAGGAAGGTCAAAAATGTGCAAAAACTCTGAATGATTGTTTGGTCCTGGACTGAAAGTGTTATCCTTTGGTGAACAAACATTAGCTGTTATCATAATTATTCTTATTATTGTGTTGTTCATAGACCTGATCCAAAATGAGGGCTTCATTGTTTTTCTATAATGTTCCCACGGAGAAGAGATTATGCTATTGTATAAATTTGTTGTAAGTACTTGAATTGTATTAGAATGCGAGAAGATACAGAGAAATGTCCTGTTTCCATACAAGGAAAAGGTAAGTGAGGCAAGACTATTCAGGTAGAAAAAGATTTCAGTGAAGGAGAAATATAATCACAGTCTATGAAATTGTGAAAGGTGGGAAAAAGTTGAAAGACAACAACTAATTGCTCTTTCTTATGAAAAAAAGTACAGGGAACCCAAGAAATTATCATGCAGAAAGTTTAAATCAAACAAAAGGTAGCATTTTTTCTTACAAAATATTCTCATATATGTTTTTCTTTTCTTAGGTCATTGAGGGTAAGTCCATGAGTGACAAAACACCACAGTGGTCTAGTTAAACAGCCTCTGTTACAGAAAGTCTTCGGATAATTGACAGTGAGAAGCTGGGAGGGTGTATCAGGGAAAGTGCATCAACCCAGCTGCTTATTGGAGTAGTTAACACGGATACTGAAATCTCAGCCTCTATCACAGCTTCCCTTAATGTATCAGATTTCTTTTTAGAGGTCCATACATTTCAAGGAAATGTTATGTGGGGGAAAAAAAGCATCAAGGTTCACCCAATGCCTGATGAACTTGCCTGAGAAGAACATACATACAGATACTTCCAGTATCACAATTTTTGAGGTATCCACTGTAGAAGCATAAGGAACAATTGTCAGTGGCCGAGTGATTGGCCATAATTGCATAGCCAAATGGCAGGAAGGAAAAGAGAGGCACAAGGAAGGAAAATGATTCTTCAGGGTCACTCTGTGCTGCAGTGTCAGAACTAGAAACAGATTTATTTCAGTTTCTAGTCTGCTACCTTCCTTCTCCATTTCACGTGCCTCAGCAGAGTTTTGTGTGTGGCAAAAGAGATGGATGTCGTAGTTTGTCCTGAAGGTCAGAGGATTGGCAGGCTCAGGATGCCTCTGACAACTTATTGTTGGAAGTTCCTTTGAAACAAGAGTGCTTGAGCGTGTGTGCTGCTCACAGCAATGACTGTATTGCAAAGTCCTCTCAATATTAAGGTAAAGCCACAGGAAATTCTATAGATCAAAAATGGTAATTTGTATTGCCCTCTGCCTCTCTTCTGATTTATGGTATATTTCCATGTACAGTGTATTGCAGTCCAATTCCCAGGTAACTAAAGCGTTGGATGATAGCAGCAGTGTCCTAGCATTTGAACAAAATGGTTGAAGTCTACAAAGCAGGTGCAAATGCACAAAGTAGTAATTTGGCATGAGAAAATATAACCACATCTGAATATTCTACAGCCTACTCTCTTCAGGGTTGTGTTAGATAAAGAAGATACTGTGCAAAACACTCGTGAGCTGAAGGATTACAAAAAATAGACAATCATTACGCTAATAATTTACTTTTGCAACAATACAGTAAATGTGTGACTGGGTGAAAGCCCTCTTATCAGATTAATGTCTGCAAATTTCAAGTGCCCCTGGAACTCATTTTTTTAAAATATTTCTTCCTCACAATTAAACGATTAAAGTAGAAATTAACCATACTGAGAAAAAACTTAAGAGACGTGTAAATTCCCAGAGATGTAACAGCAGAGCTACATTACCTCTTTCCATTAATGCTATCTGATAAATAGGTTTCAGGTACACACGTTAGTTAGCAATATAAATCACTTTCAAAAATTTATCTGGCCCCAAATTTGCTTGTTCCAGATAATTTGATTTAGCAATACTTAAGCCCACATAGTATACTTGGTATTGCCATGCATTTTTTAGTGGAAGAAAGCATTCATAGAAAATTTTTTTGAAAAATAATTCTTTTACAAGAGAAATAGTGTCGCGTTCTCGGTAATGGGTACTCTAATCTTATTTTGCATCAGTTTATACTTCACTGACTGTAACAGTGCTTCTCATTTTTGTTGCTCTGAGGGAACCCTGAACCAGGCCTTAAATTTGTATTCATTTATATGAATGCTCAGCTAACTCTGAGGTAGAGTAACAGAATTTGGTATGCCAGTCATCCTCATTTCTCACAGACAGTTCTTGCATTTTTATTATAAGACCCACAATTTCAGGTGTTTTTTTTTTTAAAGTTCCAGTTTATAGAGTCATATTATTTCACAAGAAATTCAACTTTCAGTTTTTAGAAAGTACCTTCAAGTTCTCGTGACTTCTAAGAGACATTTGGAAAGGCTAACCTGAAAGGATCAAGCACTAAAAGGCAAATAATAAAAAGATCCCAAGGGATATTAGTTTTAAAATCTCCTGATTTTTAAGCCAGATTTATAGGATTAAATTGCAGCACGGGGGAAAAAAAGGTTAAACATTAAGAAAACCTGCCGCTATAAGGATAGTTAAGCAGTAGAACACTTTGTCTGGGAACCTAACGGATTCTGCTCCAGTGGAGGTTTTTAAGGAAAAAATAGACAAGTTTCTAGATGTGAATGATTAAGCTCTTGTTGATTCTGCTGAAGAGGTGGAGTAGTAATGACATTTGGTGAAGTTATCTCTTGCCCCATTTTCAGTAATAAGGATTCCTGCTAATCAAAATCATTCAATATTTTGAACAACAGTAAATGCAAAATTGATTCCTCCAAACCACAGGAAATCACTGCTTGTAATATATTTTTAGCAGTATAGTTCAAAAAAATCTTTAGACGTCAACAGAATTAAAAATAAATGGGTCTTTTAAAAAAATATTTCGCCCCCTCCTCTCTTTGGTTCCAGTAGACTTGCATTTAAGGTATGTCTTTAAAGACTGATGAAGCTATATCTTATCATCCTAAAGTAATCCCTATGGACAGATTTTTGGTTCATTTTTTTTTATTCCCTTGTAAATGCCTTATTTTGTTCTTTTTGTATTATGATTTTATTTCTGGCATGCTCATATATTTTAAATGTTACTTTATCATGGCTTTGCAAATTCTTTTGAATAGTGGCTCAGCTGGCATTTCAGGTGGTGGCTTTCTTATATGAAAATAAGACAAGGTTACCTTGTTAGTAACTGGAAAATTCGAGTCAATAAATGCTTTGGCAATGACTTTAGAGATAATTTTCTATGTGTTGACTCTCTTTCAGCTGTTAGCAAAGAACAAATGCAGTGCTCAGCATGTATAATAAGTGACCTTGATATAAGAAATCCTCAGAAATAACTGGCATTGTGCAAGAGAACAGAAAGGGCTGGAGGAATCAGGATATTGTTTCCTGCCTCACAGCCTTAAAGCAGAGCACACAACTGAAAACCCTGGAGTGCAGCAGATACTCTAGTAGATGCCCCATTCTGTATTTCTTGTCTGTCTAATACGACATGCAGAAAAGTTACATGAACAACATTTTGTTCGGGCTGATAAATCAAGATTTTATAAGCAGGAAAATGTCAGAAATGTCAAAATAGACTTTTGTTCTCAGAGCTATAAAGCTCACATTAGCTTCATTTTTTTTTGGTTGTGGTGTCTAGATATTTATGAATTTATTGTTTTTATTTACTAGTTGGCAGAAAGCTATTTGCAATCACTAATTTGCCTGAGTAAAACCTGCTTTTCTTTCTACCTCTCAAAAGTAGAAAGGTTTTCAAAATTTACGTTGCGTTCTCTGAAGGCAGAAGAAACCATTAACCATGACCCAAGAAGTGGGGAAGCAAGAACCCCTAGAGAAGGGCTGCATCAGCCTGGTGCTTGCTCCAAGTGCTCCTGTTCACTTCTTTTATTTCAATGCCTGCTAATCTGCCCCAGCAGATTCACTGAATTCCTAATACAAGCTGTGCTGATTGTATTTTCGGTTCCACACAAGTTTTCAATACTAAAAAAAGAAAAAAGAAAAAGAAAAAAAGAAAAGGGAAAAAAAACGAAAAAAAGAAACTAAAGAAAAGGCATTGTTTAAATTTCAAACGCAACATTGTTTGTATCAGCCTCAAAAAAAAATGAGGTTATATGTCAATCTTAAAAAAGGAAGTGAAGTTGTAATGAACTTTTGCTCTTGTCCGCTTCCTACCTTACCAGTCAGGAACCAGGCCTTGAACAATCCCATCTTTTGATGAGGGGATCATCATACTATTAATTCTGTCTCTGTTTTTCAGCTCAGGTGAAGTATAGTGTCCCTGATATTCCATTCGCTAAGGAATGGAGTAAAGTATGGTCACTCTGTTAATGAAGAATGTTTTACTATTTCCTGCACCCAAGCCAGACTCCTTTAGCCATGCCCATCCTAGTGTGCACATGTATCTGTTCCCTCAGTTACACTGCATGGAAAAGAAGAAATTAATGTACATTTTGCACTCACCCTATAGTTTAACGTTCACTGTTAATAAAGGTACCTGGCTATCTCAGAAACTCTTGTGGGCTTTTTATTACTAGAGGGTGAAAAAGTTACTTAAATCAATAGAACTACTTTTTGTTTGCAATAGCAAAATGAATGCTGTTCAGTGGAGAAGACTGAGCCTTGCAGAAATGCCTGTCTCAATGTCTCTCTTCCGTGCTGAAACCTCACAGGCTGCCTCTTGAGAACTGTAAAAAGTCAGCCCAACTATAAATACAGAAATATGTAACTTTCTTAGCAAAGGTTATAAAAATGAATCAAAGCAATATACCTCTTCTTTCTTCAGCAAATAAGCCAAAAATGCAGTAGGCAGCTTTCTAGTGAAAATGTAATTTGTTGGATACAGAAAGGAAGATAAAGAGCTAAAACCTACTGCCAGTTAAGACTATCTAAAACTGAAGTAACCCTTCTGTCATCCCCGGCCATCTACTTCATATCTATTCCAGCATAATGAAGAGGAAGTATTTGGCTCTCAAGATAAATAAAACCATTCCTGTGCCTTCCTCTGATTTTGAATGAAAACTAAATTTGTGGTGTAAAACTCTTCCTCTCTCTACAATGTAAATCTTGAATGGGGCTCCTGAAGTCAGTAGGTTTACTGTGAGCATAGCATTACACAGAATACCTATTTTCTATCCCCAGATATATGTAGCTTAAAAATCCTTCCTAACAACTTTGGCAGGGGAGATCTATTTATTACTTATTTTATTTAGTTTTATTGTAACACAGAGTTAGTTGACTGACAATAAATCTTTATAATCTCTTAATTGTTGATCAACAATCAGGTCATATGGCTGAGACTTCCTCTAGAACCAAAGTTTGCCTTGCCTCCAGTTTATTTAAAGACAAGCTGTACTTGTCTTCCACAGTGGAAAGGTTTGGTCTGTATTATTCTGTAGGAGGAACCCAAGTTCTCCAAGTGAGTGCCCCATGTATCGCCTCGGGCAGGAAGCAGATGTGTGACTGGTGGGGAGTTATGAGGAGGAGCAGATTGGGTGGGGAACTAGAGTGGAAGAGCCAAGAGCTGAGGGAGAGCTGAAGTGGGGCACCAACGCAGGGCTGAAGTGGAGACTAACAAGGCAGAAAGTCTGGGCAAAGCAAAAAGAGAAAGAAGCTTCAAGCGGCATCCTATTGCAGCTGGAGGACAACAACACAGGGTTGCACAACCTCATTTCGAGCCCCTCTGAGATGGTGGTGTACGGAAAATCTCGCTGTCAAGAACTAAATGTCCAAAAATGAGACAGAGGAGTCCTAAAACTTTATTTGAATAAAGGGAGAGTCCACCGGGCATATCCCTGTGGGGTCTCTCAAGTTGCTGGAGGACGCAGTCCCCTTTTATTCTAATTTCCCAACCGAGGGACGCCCTCTCCTTTTCCCCATTGGCCAAGGTACTCAGAAGTTACAGCCTTCCCGGCCCGCCTACACCGAACTCCGGCCTCCTGCCATCTGTTCTCACCTAAGGTCACCTGACTCCTTTGCCCCCCTTGCTGAAGAATGTGGGGGAATTCCCCTATTTGCAAAGGCCCCCAACTCTTGGTATCTGCTCTTTTGTTTCACTCACTCATGGCTCCGCTCAGTCTCTCCCCTCCCTTTGTCCTGCTCTTCAGCCAGACTGTGGGGAAATCCCCTTATTGGTGAATACACAAACTTGGGCATTCTGCTCAATGGCACTGTGGGAGCAGCAATGGCTGTTGCTCATGGGCCTTGATCATGTCCACATGTCCTCACACTCCTCTTTCATCAGCAATTCTTATGGAGCTGTGACTGATCAACTCCAAGCAGAGCAGCATGCAAAAGTCCTTTTTCTAGGGGATCTTAATGTGTGGAAGTACTACTGGTGGCCTGATTTCTATCCATCTCTCTACAAAACTCCCAAATTATCTACAGTCAGGGGCTTGTATTTGTTGGCAAGTATGTGCAGGGTCAGGTCAGCTCAAACTAAAGTCTGCACTGTCTTTCAGTTCAAGAATTATCCAGGGCTGATGGAATAGCATTAAGGTCTTTTTTTTTGCTGAAGTGATTAATTGATTAATAATGGGAGCTGAGTGCCCACAGCATCAAAATGATTGATTTTACAAGCCCGTTAATCATACAGTTATTGTAGCATAGGATTAGGAGCACAGACTTCAGAGAAGTGCCAAAGTTAGAGGTCAGCGAGACATTTAGCAACAATAGGAGAAGATGAAGGCTCAAAGAGGTGAAAGGAAAAAACATTAAATATTTGAACAATGTGAAATGACTTCTAATTTTTTTTTCTATTTCCTAATTTAACTTTAAGAGTTTCAAGTGTCAGGAGGACTTTGTACTGCATAATAATTCCTTCTTCTTAGTTTTTGTTTAGAATATCCTGTTTGCACCTCTGTCCCACAGCCAAAAGAGCTTCATTTGTATCATATTGGGAATCATACCTTTAAATAGTGTATCTCCAAACACAAAATTTGAGGAGTGGCTAAAGGAAACCAAGTATCACCAAAGCAGCTAGAAGTGGTGAGTGAGGAATGGAATGAATGCAAAAACAGTTGCTAAAATGTAAAGATAAAACTTTCTGCAAGAAAATCAAACCTGTATCTACAGGATAAAAAAAAAAAAAACACTGTTAGTGTGTTGTATGATTCCTCACACTAAAATGTTCACTTAGTTTCTGAAACTTGTCCAGAGGATAAAGACGCTCTTAACAGAATAAGGAATAGAGCTTGAAGAGCACAACCACTCCACAGTTCATGCCCTGAGTCTTCTTTGCTTTAAATTTGAGTGTCAGGGGGCAACTAAATTAGTTTCTTGATTTGTAAGTAGAAGAACTGGAATAGTGGATACAACTGATTAATGCAAAGGAAGAAATGAACACACTGCTTTGCTTGTATGGAAACAAAAAAGCATTGAATAAACATGTAGAAAATAATTTTCAATAAGCAGCCACAGAAGAAAATCAAGGGCCTATGGCTAATGCCAACCAATCATCCAAATTAGATGCATCAGCATGTGCCCTTACACTATCAGTGTACACGGTCCAAATATTCCACACTGTAGGAATTACTGAAGGCTGTTATTTTACTTCATTTGGCCCATGAACTGTCTCCCTGAAAAATACAATTTCTGGTGGTTGAAATTAAAAAGACTTAATGGGATCATATTTTTGTCTCAGAGAAAGACAATATCCAGACATTTCTGGCAGATCTGGGAGGAGGGACAGCACTGGAGTTACAGATAAAAGAAAATAATAAAGATCTGTGAACAGACATAGATTTTAGAATTAATGCAGGGAGCTGCACAGACAAATCATGATTATTTTTAGACCAACATCAACATTACTGACCTAACAAACAAGACTTCATAGTTAAATGAAAATAGCCACATCAGAAGATGTAGTTTGAACTTGCTAAACAGCAGGTCAGGTTTAAAATTTTCGGAAAATAATTCAGTCTATTAGCACAGATTGGCTGGGCATTTCCCACATGAGAGCTCCAGTCCTAAGTGATACTTTGTTTTGATTGTGATGCATTACCTATTGGAACAAACTAATGAAAAAAGATCCTGAAGATCACTTAGGGATTGAAAAATCTAAAAGAAGGTACAGAAACATTTATGAATAATAACACTAAAGACCCAGGTTTGGCATTTTAAAAGTGCCAAAAAATATTATCAGTTAAGCAGAAAAGCTACACTGGTCTCACATGAAAAAAATTGCCCCTGGAAGCGAAGTAGGCATAGATTTGTTTCTGTCAACTGGAAAACTTCATAATCTTTCTAGATCTTTATTCTTACTTCCTCCAAGAGACTACTACTAGTTAATACTGTATATAGGCATTTGTGCAAAACAGTTTCTTGTTAGATGTTGCATATCTTATACTGGGAGGCATTTAGAAGTACATAAAATTCAAGAAGATTTCAGTGAAGTTTCCACCAGTGGCGTGGGGGTAATGTGCAATGCCAATAAAAAGACAGAATCCGATTCTTGTAGCTATCTGCAGATCATTGAAACCTGGTTTGTTCGTGTTTGAAGATTCTCTGGATATAATCTGGATGTAGGGGAGGAAGAAACACTTTATCCAGTCTTTGGAAGGGAGGTGGGAAGTGGATTCAGAGGTGACTGCTTTGCCTGATAATTCCTTAGTGAGGAATCCTCTAAGGCTAACAAAAAACAATGGCAGTGAAGACCCAGAGTTTAACACTATAAAGAAATTTGTTCATTGAGCCCTGACAACAGTAATACGAAAATTTCAAAGGACCTTCAGGGAGCTAAGTCACAGTTGAAGGATAACTGAATGCCACTAGCCAGTTTATTCGTAGTTTTTACACAAATATTTGAGTGTTACAGAACTTAGAGAGCTTACGTCTATTAAATGTCAAGTCTTGACTGTGAAAGGAGAATGTGGTTAGGCTCTGCCCAGACCAAGGAGCGAGATGGCATTTCCCCAGCTGTGCCGTTGCTTATGGCTCAGGTGGCTGGAGCCTGGACTGCAAAACAGCATCCTGGCTTCATTTTGCCAGCAGAGATCTCTGCAGGTTGACAGGGCTGTCAGTCACACGATACTGATTCCAGGCCTAACTGTGACACTGCAGTGACTGCCTGCAGTAGCCCGTGCAGACTGTGGTGTGGTTCCGAGTTTTTCTCACCAGTGAGCCTTACCAGCAGAGCCTGAAACTTGCCTCCAGCATTCAAATGCAGGCACTGATCCACTCAGAAAAGACCTTGAACAGAGGCAGGTGGGCTTCTATTTCTCCAAATGTGACATTTCTCTAAATGTTTGCTTTGCCTTTCTGAAATAAACCTTGGTTTGCGCACCTGCTGTGATCACACTTAGTTTCCAACAGGCAGCAACTTAATAGAAAACTATCAAAAATAAAATGAGAATTTTGACAAGGTGTCATCAGAAAGACTTTTCCAAATGCCCAGGGAGGCTGTTAAAGTTCTTTCAGTATAATTCCTAATATGACAGGGACTAAAGCTTAACACTTGGTCATTCATTTTAATTTTAAACCTTCCTGGGTGAACATACCAAAACCATTCAAGAAAATCTTGATGCAGAAGTCTAAGAAGGAAGTGGTGCAATTTAATTTGAACATCCAGGCTGTAAAATTAAACATCTGTTCTGAGAGGTGCAGTTCATCATATTGTCCTCTGTTGGAGCAGGCTGTAATGAAGAAGTCATAGTGATGACTGGCCAGTGGAATTTTCTTTTACCAAAAAAAAAAAAAAATGAAAGAAAGATCTTGTTCCTCCAAATAATAGTAGATGGCGTTGTTTTGTTGGAAACAAACTGATGTTGTAAACATCATTTTAATAAAGTTGCACACACTTCACAAAGTACTTTAGGTTGCTCAACTGAACTGACTTAGAGCACATCATGAGCTCTGGAACATAAATCCAATTTTGTAATCATCACTTCTCATATGCTCTGGTTTATTGTAGCTCTGTGAAGTTTTGCTAGAACTAGAGAGACCTAAGCATTTCAATAGACAGCATTACCACAGCTATTTTGCGAATTACTCATATGCCATTCTTTACATCAGGGCATAAGCTTTGATGGTATAATTATCCTCTGTCATGGAGCAGGATTTTATTTTTGCACGGCACCTGTCGAGTTCTGCACCCATCAATAGGCCCCAAAGGTGCTCCTCCTCCGCAGGCGCACACCTCTCTGCCTCAGGGGCTGGGGTTGCTCACGGTGAGTGCCACAGACTCTCGCCATTGACCACTCTTTACACCAACGGGCTGTGGTGAGTTTCACCAGCCCAACAGATCACTAGGCCAGCTCCCACAGAGCTATTGGTCCTTCACCATCCATAGCAGTACTTCTTCATCTCCAGATGCCTCAAGGCCTGTGGATTTCCATACCTACTTATAGGGATCCATGCATGATATTAGGAGTGGAGTCACTGCCTCTGGCAGTCTTCAAGAAACATGTAGATGAGGCACTTAGGGACATGGTTTATTAGGCATTGTGTTGGTGGGTTTATGGTTGGACTTGATCTTAAAAATCTTTTTCAAACATAATGATTCTGTGATTCTGAAATGCCAGTTTCAGGGGGATTTGTCCTCTGACAATGCAATGAAATCCTTCCTGTCTCACTGTCGTCCTTGAGAGAGCAATGCTACCACCACAGAGCCCCTCCTTTTCCAGGAACTTGGAAAACAAGCAGTCCTTTCTTCTTTAATCTTCCACTGCTCTCCTTCACTGCTGTCCTGCAGGTACTGGTGCTTCTCCTGGTGGCAATGGCAAGCAAAGCAGTAATAAAGACACAGGTGCTGTTATCCTTGAGCTCATGGAGATTGTTGAAGAAATTCTACCATAGACATATCCTTGAACACACTGAACTATCAAGAGTTCAGCTAAAGATGAAAAGATGATTTAGATTTTCAAGCCCAGACTTTGACATTTCTATCAAGATTGCCAAATACGATCAACTTTTATTTCAGTAGTAGGGAGTTTTTGATACAACTGCCTGTTCAACAAGAACAGAACTATCTATATATTCTTTCATATTTCCAGCTCTTCTCACACCTGACGGAACAACTTGTAGATAGAAATAATCTTTCAGCAGGGTTAGAGATTAAAAAATGGCGGAGGCAACTCTGCTAAGACTGTTGACATAAGTTAAATACTTATTAGTTCTAGAGAAATCTAATAAAAATAGTTTCCGTAGTATTCCAGCACATGATCTCCTATCCTCAACTGAGACTAATGTTGGAAGCATACAGAACATTTCCCATTAGAGTTCAGTGACCCAACTGAGTATTGAAATGACACAGAAATAATGCAGTATTTGAGAGCCGTTGAAGTCTTGCTCCTGTGCAATATTATGCATAATGAACCATCCTAAAATGAAGAAAGAATTAACATTTTACAATAAAGTAATTGTAAAACGATATAAAATCAAAAAGACAATTAAGAATGTCATCAACAATTTAAATTCTGATCCAACTTATCTTTTTGTGTGAAGGTCATTGTAACACTAAAGTTCTTTTTTTTTTTTTTTTCATTTGGTCATCCTTGGCATGATGGGAAGGAAAGCAAACTGAAGTGAGACCCACCTTTCAAAGAGCAAATTCGCCATAAACAGGATTTTAGAGAATTGTGAATCATAAAATATAGCATCCTACATCCTCTCAGGGAAGGTGGTGAAAAGTCCCCAAAGGCAAGCTTGTTAATTTAGATGCCCAGAAAGGCCAGATTCCCTGAGTCTCCAAGGGAAAGTGAGGTATTTATTACACCACAAAGACTAATCTGTTCTGTCTGCTAATACACACACTTGATGTGCCTCCTCAGATCTAAGGCGAATTATTGCTTACCATTTAAATAATTGATTCATAAAGGCAATGATGATGAAAATGAGTAAGCATGAAGTCATGTGTATTTACTGCAGAAATTACATCTCAACTGCCTCAAGATTATACTAATATGCTCAAAGTGCCTATTGGGCATGGATCCAGCCTTGGCAATTTCATTCAGCAGTGCTGTTTTGTCTGCAGCTTGACACATTGAGAGTCTCCACGTAGCATTATCATTGATCTATCTCAGTATGTGTCTCAAAACTCCATCACTGAATGTGTATCAGTACCTGAGAGGTACTTACTCTCTGTGGTCCCGCTCACTTCACTGAATTGAAGCTGCTGCTGCAAATTCTGGTTTGTTCAAGGCCAGGCTGTCAAAGCTGGGAATCACAGCCTGGGACTTTGGTCTGGGATGCAGCGTGTTCTGATTCACTTTATGAGACAGATGTATGCAGAGTATAAATAAAAACCCTGAGAGAAATGTAGGTAGAGTGTCAGTGTAGTGCACTGGAATTTTTCATGCAGGATCCTTAAATTGGTGTGGATTTTGAAGTTCTTTTTGGATCAACTTTTAATTAGCAGCTAATCCCAGATCTCTGGATTAAAGGGCTTGTGTGTAACAAACATACTCCAGACATGTTAGAATAGGTGAGAAATGGAATTTTCACATCTGCATTTTCCTAATTTCTTTGCTGAATGATAGTAATACGATAACCAAGGCATAATGTATTAGTGCACTCCTGTTCCCAATACTGCAGAACATTGTATCACATCTCCTTAGCAACATGGGCAACTGAAAGCACATCACATCTGTCTTCTGCTCACTAAAATGGCTTACTATAAAATACTGAATTGAGGTCAAGGTCATAGTTTCCCTTGAAAGCATTTGGTTGCCTGGAATATCTGAAGTTTGAGGAGGAATGACAGCTTGGAGCTTGAACACTTGCAATGAGGCAGAAGCTCATATGTACAGAAAAAGAGCTGTCTTGGAAATCAGGTGAAAGCTGCTGGTGAGCTCTCCCAGGAATCCAGGATCACCTTGCTTTTCTTGCCAACCTAAAGACACGGCTTTATTCTTTGACCGGTCACCTCTAATGTATCTTCTCTAATACATACATAAAATAAAAATAATGCAGCACTCAAAATAAAATGTTCCAGACTTCCTTCCACAGGAGGAGGGTGAGGGGACAAGCCACACATGGCAAAGGGCAGCCTGGAACTCTTAATCCATCACAACAACTGATGAGAACAGCAGAGCTGCTACTTGAGACCCGCTTCTAGGGCAGCTGAATCACGTTGGTGACAGGACATGACTTCCATGGTCTTCCTTCCCACTTTGGTTGGGCAGCAGAAGAGTGAAGGACAAACAGTAGATGGGAAAAAAGTGCTTCAGAGAGCCAAGCAGTGAATCAGTGAATCAGAAAGGTAAATTGTCAATAGCACACCTGCATGCTCTGCAACAACATTCAGCAATTGGCTTTATGCTTAAAAGCAACAGCTCTTCTGATAGCATAAATTCCATATTGGAATTTTACTTTTTTAACCATCTAATTAGATAGCCATATTTTATTCTAGTTTTATTACAATATTTTTCCTCAGGGATCCTAAAAGGTTTTTACTGTTTCTCATAAAACACTCCTAATAATTGATATTGATTCTAATATAACCCATTATTGTTTAGATTTATTTTCTTGTTTTCTGTGGTAGTTAGGTATTAATATCATTTAGAAGAAATTAGATAGAGTGCTCTGCTTAAAATATTTTTGTGTTAATAAGTAATTAGTTTTTCCTCTCATTTCCAGATAATGCCAGTGTTTATACTGAGTTAGAGTTTTGATATTTAATACATTTTTCATTCTTCTGATTTCTATGTTAAAAGGTTTAAATAATGAGATAACAGGACCTTTTGTTTGGGAACATACCTATAACTATGAAAAGCTTCCTCTCACCTCGGCAGGATTTTAGGTGAGCACAGAATTAACCCTTTTAGAAATTTGAAGAAATACGCAGTTCATTTCCATTTTTTTGTCATGTGTCAATCTAGAACAATTGAATATTTTAGGCCTTGAATTAGATAATAAATAAAGCCTTGACCAAAAGGCTTTAAAGGCTTTGGCCAATTTTTTTTTTTTTGTGAGAAACCTTGTGCATTCCATCCAATGTTATTAGGATGGAATGTTTAGGCTCTTCATCCTTGTAAAGACTAAACATTGGCTAACTCAGTTCCATCCTTCCATGATATCTCTTTGCATGTTTTAAAGCTAGATGCTAGCACAAAATAAACTTACTTCTATATTGTGAACGGGCAAAGAGGTTGGGCCAAAACCCAGAGTTTCTATTTGTACCTCCTTTTTATAAGTGAACTTAAAAGCATCTCCAAGAAGAACAAACAATGATCTCAGATTTATACAGCGCCTTCACATGGTTTCCTAAAGCACTTCCAAACCATATGTCCAGAAATTACTTCACCACCTGTTAGGAAACAGCCATTTCAGATGTGGCATATGGACAATAATAAATAGTAAGCAACAAGTTTAGACAAAGTTAAGACCAAAAGTACAAGATAATACTAAGACCTTTTACCCTGCCTAGCATAATGTGGCCTAAACCTGAGATAAAGATCCAATCCAAAGGAAATTTTGTAGTAGAAATAAATAGCAACAGTGTAAGAACATCTTTGTTTAGAATTGTGAGAAGAGTCAGTAAATATCTAAGGTTTTTTTTTTGTTTTTGTTTTTTTTTTTTTTTTTCAGGAGCACATCTGGTAGTTTTTACAGTAATTCCATTTTAATCCCAAATCTGGGTATATGATAATGTGTAATAGAATGATGCTCATGTTTCATCCTCTTGAAACCCTCCTGACTAAAAGTCAAAATGATAATGAAGCATCAAGGCACTTGGAAAGATGTTCTCCCCGAACATTTCCAACATTTCCGAACATTTCCGAACATCTTCCATGGAGAACTGTCAGATACAAGTTTGTTATATTCTGATTTCTTTGTCCTGGCAGACAATGATCTGAATTATCGCAAGGGCTCCATAAAAATTCAGGAGAAGTGAAATCAGAATCCTTTCAGTTGGTTCATATTCTGAACTTTGAAGGAAGAGGAGGACCTGATCCGAAATGTTCTCAATACAGTAGAAATGCATCCACTCATTTCACTGGCTTAGATAATGTCTAAAATAGGTAGGAGTAGCCTGTACTTATTCCAAGATTACGGTTTGCCTTGAAACTGCAAACTACTACTCAGACAACATTTCCAAACACAAATGAGCATCAGATGCCAAATTACTGTGGATTTTATATGTAAATTCCCACATGCACTATGGGAAAGCATGGCAGAGGAAGTAGTTTGAAGGGAATCATGGTAACTCAACATATGTTCTTGGCACCCGCTTTGCTGGGGTATCTTTGGATGTTCTTTCCAGGGGAGAATGGAGGCTCAACTTGCAGTTCTTTATGGTCTTAAATACAAAAGGCCTCTGGACTGTCGAAGTCACCACTTCACCATATTCGCACTTGACTTTTGTGAATCAAAACTGTATTATCCTTCCCTTGTGAGTTGCTACAAAGTCTGTAGAAAGCACACAGAAAACTACCAACATAAAACTTGAATATTTCAGCAAACAAGAGGACCTGATATATACACTAAGGGTCTGCTTAGAGTTTAAAACTGAGAAGTTAGAAAGGTACATAAATCATTATTCAATTGTTATGAAGCTCAACAGATGAAACCACTGCTTAAAACTATGGTTTTAATCCATAATCCAGGTAAAATAAGTCAGTTTTTACTGAGGAACTTTATCTTCAGCCTCCTGTTCCTATCTATAACCTGCTTAGAGTAACTATTAATAATGTATTAATTCCGAATGAATTATGTATAAATGAACCTCTAATTCAGACTTTGACCTCCCACTTGAAATACTGTTCTGTATAGTCCACTAATACTAATCAGCCAAATAATTAAGTTAGCTACCTAGCTAACCTAGCCAGGTAATTTCTGGTGTGACAATATCATAGGAAAAAAGAACGGTACCAATTTGCAGCATATTTGTCTTATCTTGTCACCAGGCTGTGAGTCTACAATGTAATTACTTGTATTTTTGATGCTTGAAGTATAATCACTTTAACTGTGTTCTGTATTGTTCTAACCGCCCTGCTACTGTGCAATAAATAACAGTGGCAAGAGCACACCTCCTGGTACTGCTACAGGTCCTCATTTGCCGTATACGTTTTACCAGGCCTGGAGGGCCAGTTTTATGGCTTTCATCTATGTAGGTCATCTCATAATTCCCAGTATCATTCGGGTGTTTGAACCAGCCATATATCATCCTTTAGATTTATCTGTCAGACACATTGGAGCTCACAATCATCTAGTACTAAAAAAAAAGAAAAAAATCCACTGGAAAAAAAAACTGTAGCTGAGCAATAGGTGTAAACCTTTCTTCAACCCTTCAAGAGAAACTGTTCTCACTCAGTAATCACCCTGCAGGGGGAACAGGACATTCAGCAATAGGGTAATATACTAATGTCTCAAGTGTGTGATTTTCTGCTTTTCTTTTGTGGCACTTTGCTCTCTACCTGAACTGATACTTTCTAAAATGTGTGTCTTAGTTTAGGCAGCAGTAAAATGAGCAGGAAATGTGCTGATGACGGCTCAGTGTAAATGCTAACGAAGTCCCCAGGCAGGCTGGTGTTTTGCTCCATTTGATACAGACTACAGTTCTACAAGTTAATAATGGGACAAAACTCAGTTGCAAAGCCTATCCCCTGTTTCAACATTGGCAGGTTTGTTTTCTAGGCCTGTAAATGAACTATGTTTCTAAATGTAGAAGCCCAGTTTGGCACTTTTAAGTGCATAATTTTTTTATTTTGAACACCACCATAGCTCCGGTTGACACAAAGGGATATTTACCAGATAAAGTCCTCTTGCAAAGGTGTCTAGGCATGAAGTTAGCACTTTCTATATAGATGCCTTTCCTGGTTTGATCATTCAGCTGATATAATAATTCTATGCATTAAATTAGGTGACAAGTCAGATCTTTTTGATGAGGGGGATTCTACTTTTAGTTTAATCGTAATTCTGTTGATATTTTTACTATACCACTTAATCACCAAATCATTATCCACAATGAATTCCAGCTCCCATGTCTGTTCAAAGATAGAATATTTTTGAATATTTGCCTTTTGTAGTTCTTTGGTTGAGTGAGTTACATTTTGTTGTATCATTCTTCCTCTTTGACAGTAGTTTCAAAACTCATGACAAATGTCAGGCAATAGCACAAAAAAAACCCAAAAATCCCAGGAGAAATACCTCAGACGATCATTTGTTTTAAATTCACAATGGTTTCAGAATGCATGAATATTTCTGCTAGTGAAACACAATTTGTCTGAATAGTGAAAGGTATAACAAATAATCTGACCCAATGAATAGCAACTGAGCGAACTTGCCACATTTATCTTAGACAATATTTGTGATTCTATTTTATTATTACTCATTCTGCTGCAATAATGCATCTAGGCACTATGAAGACACTGAATCAAACAATGGATTATCCTTCTGTCTTGACAGTGCAAATTTTGCCCCAGAGGTGGTGAAAACTTTCCACAGTTTGACCCAATATGGGTAAACGGGGATGGAGGCTGGAAGAAGTGTGCCTTCTTGCCTTTGTGTTAATGGAGAGGTGGGACTCTGGCTCTAATGGCAAGAAGACATTAGTTCCTCACTCTGCTGAGATTTACTTCTGGAATGTGATTAGGCAATTGTCATCTAAGAAGTCTCTATTAAAAAGATTTAAAGATAAAATTTTGTGGGAAGGAAGGGGGAGGTCAGGGAAATGCTCAAAAATTTCAGTCATATTTGCTTGCCCCTTTTAACTTCTATAGGATAATATATGACTACAGATTAATATGCGAGAAGAGCCAGGATTAACATCTATAGCTTCTTGGTTAGAACTGTAGCTTCTTGGTCAGTGATTTGGCTTGAATAAGATTTTTATATGAGGTACGAATTCCTTGGGATTTAAGTCCATGAGTGTCTGCCACTCCTCCAGTCCACCCTGCAGAACTGAGATTTTAATACCATTCACATTACGGGCACATTTCACTCAGGAAACAGCATCAATATTGAGATAACTGTTATTCACTGGAAATAATGTGGTTTCTTTAGGAGTTTTAGGCAATTTGATTCTATAACCAACCTATTAATATGTATGTTTTTTTCTCAGGGAAACAGTACATAACAGACTAATTTAAACCCAGCACAAACAGGTGAAAAGAATACACCCCTTAAGAAAGGCAACTGCTTAATTATAGTGCCCTCATTGCTTTGAAAACAAATCTAGCAATGACCACAATAAGGGAAAGTAAAACATCTGCATAGCTTCCCTTTTGCATTTTCTGCAATGCTTTTTTTTTTTTCTTTAATGTTGTTTTACAGGACTTTTATGATAGTGCTCTTTCTGGTGGTGTTGGCATCTGCTGCATAAACAGGGTTTGTGGTGAGATGGATTTTGGTTGTCCACATTTTTCCTGAGTTAATCTTTAATGGTGACATAACTATTCAGGAAACAATGTTTGCTGTGCAAGGCTGTTTGCTCAACCTCATTGGGAAATCTTGCTAGTGCCCTTTTTTTTTTTTACATTAAAAAAGATAGCTAAGATCTGGGACTACTAGAAGCAGATTTTTTTTTAAACTCATCTCCTGTTACTTCCAGCACCAAAAATTCAACTTCATCATTACAACAGTGATTCTTGAGCCTGTAAGGTTATCAGTTCAAAAGGATGAATGTCAGCAAGTTTTTTTTTCTTCCAGTAACCCATCACATAGAGCACAGTAGAATAGCTAAAGGAAAAAAAAACAGGCCAAAGGAGGGAAAAAGTTAACACAAAAATTAATTTTATTTTGCTCTGCAATGTGTGTAGTGAAAGTGAGAGTAAAACGTGACCATATTAGGACACTGTGAAGGACAAAGTATCTGTAATTCACTGAACATCTTCCCATAGCTGAAGCTCAAAGACGGACCTCTGAACAAAGCAAGAAGATTTCACAGGAGCTCCTGTTCAGGAGGATGGTGACACATGTTTGGGTTCCAACAGTCTAGATTCACATTTGATCTTTACTTAGTTCGGATCTGGAATTTATATCTTCCAGAATGGTATTTATTTTGCCCTACTTTACATATGCACACCACAGATGTTTATGTGAGAACCCAGCACTTTAGGCTACCTTTATATACCAAAAGAAGAAATCGGTGAAAATAAACACTCCTGGGATGTATCTTATCTTTTCCCAAAATGTTCCATATAAGCCACTCCCTACAAGTATCCACTGACTACGAAGAAGTTGAGGCTAGTTGGAAAAGCTGTGTTCTCTAGATAACTACTGAGCCATTTTTCCAGATATTTTAAAAGTTTTGTATAAATTAACATAGATTTAATACAGAAATTCATGAACCTGAAATAATAGGTAAGGGTGTACTAAGTTAAGACATGACAAAAGGAAAGAACTGTCGTGTATATCATGGGTGCCAACATTTCATCCAAGGTCTGGAATGCAGATGGAACTAACTCTGCTCCAGGTATCCGAGTAGAGATAAAACATAGAATTGTGGAATAATTTTTATTGGAAGGTCTTCTGATTTAACCTCCCTCTCAGAGCAGGGCTAATTTAGATCAAGTTGTTCAGGGCATTGCCAAGGTATTTCAGGGCCTTACCATGTCAAGCTCTGAATCCAAGATAGACAGTGTAGAGAAAAATATTACAGGAAACCAAATGACAGATAGAGGTAAATAAAGATCTAAGAAACTAGTAGAACTGTTCAGACCACAAGACTTGTTAGCAATAGCAGATTTTAACCACCTGTCCGTTTGGAAAGAAAGGCTGTAGGACATGGACTGTCCTGAAAGCATAGTTTCTTTGCCTTCGTCCTAGTCAACAGGGATGTTATAAGAATACGAAGATGCAAAGTGATATGAATGAGACCAGTCATGAAATAAAATGTACAAATCCTGGAAGTGTCTTGGAAAAAAAAAAAAAAAAAAAAAAGGAAGAGAGCATTGGAAGAGAGCATTGGGCTCCACAGTACAAGAGGGATGTGGAGCTGCTGGAGAGAGTCCAGCGCAGGGCTACAAGGATGATCAGGGGCCTGGAACATCTGCCCTATGAGGAGAGGCTGAGGGAGCTGGGCCTGTTCAGCCTGGAGAAGAGAAGGCTGAGAGGGGATCTAATCAGTGTATATAAATACCTCAAGGGAGGGAGTGCAGAGGACAGGGATGGTCTCTTTTCAGTGGTGGCCACTGATAGGACTAGAGGAAATGGCCGGAAACTGAAACATCAAAAATTCCATAGGAACCTAAGGAAAAATTTCTTAACAGTGTGGGTGACAGAGCACTGGAACAGGCTGCCCAGAGAGGTTGTGGAGTCTCCTTCTCTGGAGATCTTCAAAACCCGCCTGGATGCAGTCCTGTGCCACGTGCTCTAGGTGTCCCTGCGTATGCAGGGGGGTTGGACTAGATGATCTCTAGAGGTCCCTTCCAACCCTAAGCATTCTATGATTCTATGATTCTATGATAAAATAAAACAACAGTCATTAGGAAGAAAACTTCAACAAATCCAGAAAAATGTTAAGTGTCACTTTAGGCACATTTAGGGAAAAAGAGAAATAAGAACTGGCAGTTCCCCAGGGAAATGGCACTACAGAAACTCAATTTATCTTAATGTAAAATAATGATAGCAGGTGCAGTAAGAGTTTAAAATGACGAAATCAAAAGTTCCTAAATATACAAGTAGGAAGTATATGAAAGTGGAATTAGGTTAGATAATTCAGAATGAGTACAAAAGAATCTCATAAGCTTCTGAAAAATATGGAACCTTGGATCCCTAGCATTAACTGATTTGCTGGTCTTGGAGGAGCTGACTTCAAAAAAAAGTCAAATAGTTTGAAATCTTTTTGATGCAGACTGTTTTTTCAAAAAAAAAAAAAAGTGAATTTGCCTCAGAATAAAACTCTAGTCTTCTGACCTACTTATGTATTTTTCAGAGACTTTCAAGCACCCCCTTGCCCCACGCTGGTTTGTGAGATGAAACCTATTGTGTTGTCTGTAAGTAGATATAGAAATTTGAAAGTGAACATATAGTAAACTATCTCTAGAAAGTGAATAAAGCATCTTAAGTTCTCTTTTGACAGTTAAAATGAGAGGCTGTGTTCTACCAATGACCCTCTCATAGACAGGAAAAAAGCATATACAGCTTTTATTGAACAAATTATTCTGTATGAATAAAACAAATGCTATGAGAGACATTAGCTGGTTGGTTATTCTTTACTGCTTCTCATCAAAGCATAACGATTAAGCTGTGACAGAGTAAAGTTACCAGCATGAAATGCAGTATTTTTACCTGTTTTTTTTTTCTCCATTCTCCATTTTAACATGGAAGAAAGTGAAACGAAGTGACAATGAACTTCAGATAATTAATTTATAAAAAAAGCAATGATAAAACCATTAATCTTCATTTCAGTTTAAGCCATATATGGACTTTTATCATGTCTTTTTTTTCTACACAAGTGATTCAAACCTCACTGAAGGAAGGGGAAGACAAAATAAAATGGAGAATGCAGTACAGCAAGATCTTTCTCTGTATTCCATCAGAGATATACTCCATGTTGTAGAAGTTTTTACCATTCCCACAGGCTGGAACTCTTGCAGATTAAGCAAGATGCTGAACCAAGGAACTAATTTAACAAAAGCTAACAAGAGCCCTTTGCTTGGTAGGTGGCTTGGTTTAATCAGGTCTGTGCTATCTCTGGCCGGAGTGGTCACCATCTGACACAGCTTTCCAGCTGAGCACCAACAAAGAGGGGTATTAGAACCAATTCCAAGCATGTTAGGGATTTGACCATGCCACCAATTTAGTATGATGCATCTGTCTTTCACTGGCTTCCTATACGTGGACTATAGTGAAGGCTTTGTGCCTAAACTGGATTTGGAAATGAAATGCTTTCTCACATTAGTTGTAATTCTCCCTTAGGACGACTGAGAGAAAAACAGTTTGTTCTTGACTTAGCTGAATAAATACAGATTGATGGCTTTTAATTGGCTTCCAGGCTGTACAAAGCAAAAAGTGAATTGTTCTGTGGTACTAGAAGAAAAACTCCACAAAACTATGGGCAGGAGCTGTTTTTGCTTTTCATGAAGGACGTGACTGAAGAGTAAAACAAGAGTCAATCTCAGCAGAGGTGTCCTGTATATTGGAACAAAATAATCCCGTCTGCCTGCATTTTACAAACCACTTCATCCATTCCAAAATAATTTTATGTTTGTGTTTCTAAATGTCCAAATTTTTATTAGACTCCTTATGGTCAACCTGGCACGTTGAAGGTTGTATAAAATCCACATGGCAGTAATCGAAGTCCTCCAAAATCAAAATTATTCTAAAATGTTTTAAAATTTTAAAATGTTTTAAATAAATATGTTCAATTCTTTCTACATGTTATATAATGTCATTATGTTTCCTCTGCATACTTCTTAATGTGTTTTGCATGCAGATTTTTGTCTGGCTTTAAAATAGGTAACAAAGGTAGCAATGATAAGTAAATGTTGAATTATAATGACTTATTTTCTGCTTGTTGGATTAGGTAAAGTCTGCTAATACTGTGAAGGGACAAGTGCAAAATATGTTTAGTAGATGATTTGAATAGCAGAGGCAATGCATTGCTGGTCAAAGGAAAGATTACAAGTAAATGTGCAAGTTTCTTATTAAAATTGGGAGGAACATGGAATAAATGGCTTAGGTGACAAGAATCTGCTCCCATATATGTCTTTAGCCTAAGAGAAAGATACTGAGGTGGGTTTTTCCAAGTCCTCTCCATATATATCCACTTAAAGCCTGTGGTGACTGACGTAAACCAAACTATTTTAACCAAATCTTTTTGTATTGGTAACTAATTACATCCCCGCTCTGCCCCAGTAATGCAGACTGATAGATCCAATACCGGTTTTAGTTAGAATTCAGCAATGTGGCTATTGAAGTGTCTCCAGATAAACTTCTATGAAGGCGGAACAAACTGAGTTCCGGAGGGGGAAAAAAAGGTATCACAACCTGATGTCAAAGGCAGAAGAGGCATCTCTCACTCAGGAAGGGTCAAGGCCTTGTTAATTAGGCAGTGTTTGATTCAATATGTGAGATTTTCTTTCCCTGTGTATGACCTTGCTGTTTAACCAGGCTCCTGACTCTTGAATTTGCTAGTGGCAGAGTGGGAGAATAAACACCTGAGATGTGTGCATGGCTGATTGAGACCTCACTGAACAGAGATGCTCTTTTCTGTAGTTTCAGTACAAAGACTCTAATTCTGACCAGGAATTATGCACAGTAGAAAATGCCATATAAGCAATGAGGTTTTCAGTGAAAGTGAGACCTGTCTGATTTGCCAGGTGCCTCCCTCGGTCCTAAAGATGGGGAGAGGAGTGGTGGTTCATTCCTCACTCACAGGTAATTGTCCCTGAATGTAATTTCTAAATGTTACTGTATCACAAATGAGTCTTTGTGAAATAGAATGACTTACTAATATCCATTTAACTATCAGCTGCTTCATATGTTAATGGTGTTTGCATATTTAACTGAAGCATGATGTTCAACAGCAGGAAGTGAAGCAGAAATCAAACACCCAGGCTGATATACTATTTTAGGCAACTATATTACACATACTTATAAAATTATCCATTTGCTGTGCATATCCAATTAGATGGTATTTTCAGAATTGAGGCTTTAATCTCTTACTGAACTCAATGGAAGTTTGGCTTAATAAAATCTGTAGTACTACTTCAGAATATAGTTCCATTATCTTCACAGAAGAGCACCATAGCATTTCTCTCATTCCAAATGTTTTAAGGAAGATGGCCTTAAAATGATCATTTTTCAACTAGAATATACAAAGCTAAAAGTTTATCCATAGATACATTAACCTCTTTTAGAAGGATTTTAGTGTATTTTAAGACTATTGCAAGTAAATGTATTTCGTATCTCTTAAGCACTCTGTATCAGCTGCCGCCTCATAGAGATTTCATAATATAAAAGTTTACTGGAAAGGACAGAACAATGGAGCTTATTGCCTTAATGTGCATAAAACTCCCACCTCATTGCCTCCGGTTGCCTCCTACCTGCAGTAGGAAATGAAAACTATGCATCCCCATTAAGCAGCAGTACATGTCAGGTTTTTAAGAAGGTGTTTAACTGTGTGCTATTCCATAATTCTGTTTAGAATCAGAACAATGCCAAAATCTTCTGTTATGAAGGAATGTATAACTGTCTTTTTAAAATTCTAGATTTTTAGAAGCTTCCCCTGGTACAACAGTAGACAGTATTGCACTTTTCTAGGAAAGCAAAAAATGCCTAGCTGAGTGGGTAGTAGCCACCATAGCAGCCACAAGATAACTGAGGACTTGACTGATTAACAGAAAGAACAACTTTGCTAACCAACAGGAGCCAACTGTAATGGAGACCCATGGACCCATGGTGGAAATGAGTGCTGCTCAAGTTGGTGGATTTGACAGACATTGGAAATAACTCAGAATGGCAGCAAGTCAGCCTGAAAAAGCTATTTCTTGAAAGCCTTAATTCAAAAATATATATCACTACAATAGGAAGTAGTATGCATACTGCCAAAAGGATTAATGTGACTGCAGACACCCCCATATGCTAGTCATATTAGTATTTATCCATGAGCACCTCAACTAAAAAAAAAAAAATGTTATCTCTGACTGGCACTCCAATGAACAGAGAACTGTGGAATTAAAATGCTGTTTTGCCATGCAAAGAATTGTCACAGTTAACTAGCAATTCATTTTAGTGAAGTACCCTGCTCTCGGTTTTGATCTCAAATGCTTATACATTACTCTCACTGACTTAGCATCTGGATGCAGTCCTTACATTTGTTGATTCTTTTTTGTCCAGATTATTCACATGAAATAACTAGTGCTAGATGTAGCATTTCGTGCAGAGAAATCATTCCTGACTTTTTTAAGTTTATATACCACCAGGACAGTGGGGGTCCTGACTACCTTTTATCTTACAGATTTCTGTTTCTTTTGTCTCTGCAATAAAGTGACATGTATCCTGTCCTTTCTCTGCAGTTGACTTCTTTGCAGGGAAAAGTATTTCAAACATGTATATGTCCACGTAATAAAAATAAGATGATAATAAACATTCCTGTATTTTTACTATCACTTAGAAAATATTATGTAATTATTTTTAGGTCATTAATGTTGCCACAAGTTCATCTATGTAGCATGTAGATAGTATGAAACATTTTATAAAACATTCTATTCTTAAAAGTTTTATTCAGCTTTATAGATCCATGAAGATGCAAGAGGCTAGAAAAGCGCTGGCTAGGAAGGCAAATATTACAGTACTTCTCCTCCTTCCCTGCACCTCCTTCTACTGTACCCTCCCAGCCATGTACCAAATGAATTACCCTTTTCAGCATAAACTTAAATTCTGGAGAAATATTTAAACTCTCTAATTCTTTTTATTCTTCAATCAGTGGCATTATAAACACCATTGATGGACTCAGCTTCATTTTTTGGTCCGCCAGATAGGACATTCTTCATTTTAGAGATCTACTTAGGTTTTAGAAAGGGCTAAGTAGAAGCAGGATTTATCCTTGCTCCATTAATAGACAGCAGAGGCAGAGAAATATTAGATCTTTTATTAAACACAAATACTTCGGAATTGTTACCACAAATAAAATATTTCCTTCTAGTGGGTTTCAGTTGCCATTCAAAAGCTTCTTAAGCTATGCCTAGTAACTGTCTGTTTTGCTGTGGCAAAAGGTATCTCTAATTCTTCCTCTGATCTTTATAGCAACTCTTTTTACCCTACCTTACGCCTTTGCATGTAATAGGAGCAACGCAGTTTTTTACAGCTCTGCTAAGGAAGATTCTGATGATGTAACAAAGAAAGCTGTCTGTTAACTTGGTTTATGTCTGGATGACTACCTCATTCCAGCTGTCTAGCTTCAGTGTCAGCTTGAGATGTGCAGTGTGTTGTTTCTATGCATATTTGGGGGGAGGTATATCTTGATGGAAATTACTTTCCCAGAAACAATGCTCCTTGCTTCGTCTGTATGGTCCCAGGAAGGTAGATTACGGTTTAGTGAATTACACCCAAGGGCTAACTCTAACCTTCAAATGTTCCACCCTATTATTTCATTTTCAGACAGTTTAATGTAGTTCTTGATCATTAATATGATTTTAATATCTGACAGCGCAAAAGGGCAATAATGTTGTGGAGCTGAAAAAGTAGAAAAGAAAAAAATAGGCATCATTGTTGTTCATTCGCTGCTGGGGTATCATCCCTAAAAATACGTAGTTTATTACCCCAGCCTACCTGTACAGCTAAGGGAAAGAATCAGTCATTTATTTCTCAGACCCATAAAAATCATGTTACCTCAATTACCATCTCTCTTCTTCTCTCTCTCTTACTTCTCCCAGCACTTGACCAGACACAGTCTGTGAGCAGCGAGTCCTGCTCAGCCTCCATTCTGCCAACATCTCACAAAGGTAGCAAACTTCTTCCAGAGCCTGGCCAGCAGCTACAGCCTGAGCCTGGCAGTGAGGAGCAGGCATTGACAAGAGGCCGCTGTACGGTCTGCTCAGGGGGTACACTGCTGTGTCCTGAAGTGATATGTCTAGGTTGCTTCATATTCTCTTCTGAATTTGCGCAAAGCATACCTTTTTCATTTTAGATTTTTACAGAGACACTTTAAAATATACAGACGGGACCTAAGTGCCTCAATCACACAGGCTTTCAGAGATAGGGACCCCCCTGCCTTCTGCTGGATCCTGATTTGCGCAGAGGGGAAGTTAGTATAGGGAGCTGTGGCTAGTGCAGACCGCTGCCTCAAGCTGCACAACCTCGTCACCGTGACATGGCACCTTACCAAATAACATCCACAAGAGAGGCAGAACTTGTGTTCTACAAGCAATGCCACATTAGCACAGCCAAATTGCCTTTAGGTTTGTTGATAATGTCTCTATGGGACTGCAATCTTTGCTATATACAGTCTAGCACACACAGAGCTAGCTCAGGAAACTCTGCTGTCCAGTGCAATAATGCTCATGGCTGTTAACTCCTACCAAGAACTCAGATCTGTAACCTATGATTTAGTTGGTATAGTTTCTGAAAAGCAGTATATCTTATTTAATTATGGGTCAAATAATTATATATTTAGAATAGCCTCTATCACTTTGTTTGCTAACCAGGTGTATTAATCTTCCCTGGAAGCCTTTAAGATAAACGTGTGGCTGAGAAATCCATGTTATTCCCTAGCTGTGGTAGGGAGGTCTCCCAAAGAAAGGATCTGCTGAGTAGCAGCAACTCACAGCATGGTCCAGCATACTTCCCTACAGGAAGCATCCTCTGTGTCCTGGCGTGCCCCTGTTCTCAACCTGTAGAAACACTTTCCCTGCAGACTCACAACTTAGATGCAGCTTATGGAGTTATGGCTGCAAACTCTAGGTTCACTTGATTTCCTCAGTCATTTCCCCTCACAGTGCTTTCCTGCTTGGCAATAATAAATTAGATAATCATTACCAGCAAGAAGACTATGAAGATAATAATTTACAAATGAGGTTATTGAAGGATTTACTGCTCTAGCCTGATCCCGGACTAGTTTCCCTGGGAAAGAGCATCATCTAGCTCACATTTGCCAGCAATTAGCTTTGCCTTTATTGCATTGTAAATACTGCTTTAATTACTGAACTATTTAGCTCAGGAGATGAAATTCAATCACAATAACTTAAATGGGATTCTCATCCTCTGTTTTTTTTTTCTCTAATTCTTTTTATTCTTAACTCCTGTTAGGATAAGTACATGACAATGACAACTGGCAAAGACATCTGGATTTTTTTTTCATGACTAAAACCTTAAACAGGGCTTCCCTATGAGGAGATGAAAAACACTGCTTCAAGGGGCTGCCATAATGCATCTGTGCTGGGATACAGCTGTTCATTATTCCAAAGGCATAGAGAGACAACCATCAGACAGCGTGCAAGCGGAGAACTTCCCTGACTTGCAGGAACTACTATTACTGTATACGCTCTGTACTACCTCCTATACCTCTTGCCATCCAAACTCAATGAAAAGATGCAATTTCAGCCTAGTAGATACCACAAACAGGAAATTGATGAACATTTACTGTGTTTCATCCATAGCAAGGGTAAGCATGGGAAGACAGAACTGAAGGGATGGACGTGCAGATGTTCCCCATGCCTAACTCTGTCTTTGCTGGTGCAGAACTTGCACGGGAGCTCATTTTGGTCAAGTAATGCAAGATGTCAGGACATCTGCTCTTGGGACACTGGGGAATATAAACTTACCAACCTTCTGAACTTCCTGTATCACATGGGATCTGGTGACAGACATGATCTGTCCCAAAACATCTGTCTTGGCTGATTAATCTTATCAATTGTCTGACTAGCAGAAAATGGTCATACTCCACTGTGGCAGCTGCCAGGGCTGAGCCTATTCTGCTGGTGCACTGTTTGCTCCTCTCCCTCTGAGCAAGGGCTTAAAAGAAGGGCAAGAGATCATACCTACTTATCTGATGCTCGAAGAGAAAAACTCTCTCTTTTTTCTGGCCTTGTCAACAGATGGGAGCTATAAAGTTTTGGCTGCACTTCAGGAAATGCTTCCTCTCAGAGGCATCTATTAGGTTGCGATTATCTCCCAGGAGGGGTGTGGAGCCTCGTTACTTCAGATGCTTAAATCTGAGCTGGACAAAGCCCTTCTGATTTGCCATCCTGGTGAACACAAGAAGGAAATGTCCTTCACCTCTTAATGTAGTTTGCCTTGTAGAGTCAAGAGGGGCTAACAGAGTTTAATGTTATCAGTGGTTCAGAAGTGTTAATCAAGCAATTTCCTCTAGAGCCCAGAAATGAGAGTGGCTTAGGAACATGTGAAGAGTTAATTGAAACTGGACTGGAATTGCAGCCAGCTTTTGTAGAGGATATTAAATAATTCTCTTGTTTTTTTTCCTGAAGGAAGATCACATTTAAAGAAAATCTTAGTGGGGCATGTTAACTCTGTTCCCTTAAAGATCAGTTTACAAATCAGTTAATAGAAGACTTGAAAAACATGAGGAAGATTGAAGCAGAATAATTTACAATAGAATGTTTCTATTATAATATTCTATTCTGTTATTACTGGCTATGAAACTACACAGACTGCTTGGTGCTTTCTTGTCCTTAAAAAGGGGTTTACTAGACTGTACTGATTAATTTGCATTAGATAATTGTATTCTGCCGATTCCTGCAGGTGAAAATGCATATGCGTTTAGTCCTAAGCTGTTATGTGCTTTGCTGCATCTTTTATTCTTTACAGTCTGAAAAAACATTATAGTGAGTATCAATCACGTTAAAAACTTGTGCCAATATTGTGACCAGTATCGTGAATAAAGCTCCTAGCACCAATGTAGCATTAAGAAGCAGGAATTCTCATTAGTACAGCATCGGATGCACAAGGGATCGCTCCACCTATTGTGCCTATTGTATGTTGTGTTAGTCAAAGCTTTATATACATATGCTTTACATACCGTTTTACATACATATGCGTTAAATTTCCCAAACTGATCATACATAATCTGAAGCTAATTACTATATGTCCCATCCTCCCACATCTACATCCTCTGTCCCTTCTGTAGTGCTTGGTGGCCTTTTGGGACGTCTAGTGGTCTTTTTGATCTACTTTCAATTAACTCTTGGAGCTTCCCTCCATACAGTCCTGTTTCGACTCAGAGTGCTCTGTTCAGCCACCTTGTTCAGTTTTGACCAGTATGAGGTAGCTCCTCCAGAACATGGTTTCCCCCCCGCCCATCCTGCACTGCAAAGCGTTTCCTGAGAGTTTGTTTTCAGGGGTGGCTATACTTCTGCTCTGAGGGAAGTAGTGAGTAGTATAGAAAATGGCATTCTGAGATCTTCAGTTGAAAGTCACGGTATAAAATTCTCCCCTACCATGAAAGATAAGTGAGCCTCCTTATAAAGCAGGCCTGCCAGATTGAATATTTGATGGAATGCTTCCTAGAGGATATTGTGCGCTGCTTGGAGTGGGAAGCTTCTCTGATTTAGTCCTTCCAACCTCTGTTAGAGGCTTAGTGCCACATACTGTCTATATTACCCCCATGCCCCCATTCCTCTTCCATCAAATGCATTTACTGTCCCAGCAACAGAAGGCTGGGGGTGGATAAAAAATGTGCCTGCACAGCTAGGAGTGCTTTGATGCCATTGTAATGTGGGCATAAAATCAAGGAACATATGCAGAGGCAGCTGCTCGCAGTTGTGAAGGCATGTAAAAAATATGGGACTGTTGAAAAACTTTGATAGATTTTATAGCTGGGGAACTGTATATTTTTATTGTATACTATATGAAACCACAAAAAGTGATTTTTTTTACTACCTTTATTCATTGCTCATTTACAACAAAGTAATTCCATCGTGCAACAAACTGGAAGGTTTATGCCCAGTCTCCCCACTGAAACTCCTAAGTTCATTGCACTAATGTCTTACAGAAACCAAGATAGTGGCAAGGACTGGGGCCATTACAGAGCACCAATCACCCTTTCTGATGGTCAGTCACTTTCCTGGGCATACTTCAGATGCATCTACTTGTTTTTTTTAAAGGAGCTAGAGAAAAGTTTTTTTAGCTAGGGTTCAGATCCTGGAGCAGAATATTTGAGAGAAGGCTAGAAACTAAGTGTGAAGTTCTCAACAAAAAAGCAAGTTAGTTCATACCTCGTCCTCCTCAAGTATATTCTCAACACAGTCCTGACTTTTAACTTCATTCAGAAGGCACATATACTCTGCCCATCTTTAAATACATTTCCTTCTTCATTAGCAGGTAAGAGACCTGCTTTTCAAGCAGAGTTAATTTGGGCTGCAACTGCAGAGAAGACAAGCTACAGATGATTCCTAAGTCACCATCCTTAGGAGCTTTCCCTTCTAAAGTAACCCAGGAGCTATAAGGGAAGAAATGCAGAGCTCGAAAACTAGCAAAGGAGAGACTGCACACCAGTGTGAACAACTATGTGGAGAAACACAGCCAGGCCTCCTTGAAAGGGCCCAAATTAAATCTGAGTCAGCCTTGTATTATAATGCCAATGGCCCAAGCCTAAAAGTTTGGCTCAAATTGAGCATGGGCAGCATGCCACCATAGATTGGATATCTGACCTTGTGTAAGGCCATGAGAAAGCCACTTAATTTCTTTATCAATATCTTGATGTACAAAGCAAGAAAGCAAAGAAATCTCTGCCTCGTGGAGATTCTGGAAGGATCACCTAGCTAACATGATTGAAGTGCTGCTGACTGTATGCAGGGAAAACAGGACCTATTTGTTGTGTCTTTGTCTATCACTAAGGTTCCCATTTGTTAATTGACATGAAATACCAGATGGAGAAACTGAGCAGCCTGATGGGAAGAGCTAGCTTGCAAGAGCTCTAGTCAATATTTAGATATTCAATTCAGTGAAAAAGTAGATGAGGCCAGGCAAAGATGCAAGAATGAAATAATGGGAGTTCATGAGCATCAGGCATCTATGAGACTTAAACTAAAAACGCCATCAGTGTTCATGCCCCACCTAAGATCAGTGATCAATGTGGCTAACTTGATCCACAAGATTGATAGCGGAAGCTATCAGCAATTCCTTTGTACAGCAACACACAGGTGCAAATCTCTGCATTTAGAATTGTAGTTTACACTCAAACATAAAAAAAAAATCTAAGACAGGAGAAATAATAGCTATGAAAAATCATATCCATGGTGTGCATAAACAATTATCAGATGAAACCTCCTCACTATTAGCATTTTCTTGCGAACCAGCATAAAATATCAAAAACTCTTCGGCCATAGAATTTTGCATTCTGCTTAGTGATTCAGAATTGAGACCAGATTAGAGGGAAGAGAGCAGACATGTTCTTAATTCTGGTGAACTCTTAGGATGTGTAAGCAGTCTCAAAGCAATCTCAAGCCACAGCTGTTGATCATTTCATCAGAAAAACAAAACCAAACAAGCAACTTACATCCTCTACTTCTAAGAGAACACACAAGAGGGAGTTAATTGTTACAAATTTACAGTGCAAATCTGTGCCATATCTTCCCTAGGATAGAGGTCTTCAGTCTGCACAACTGAAATTCCTAGGACTTGGTAATTAGCAACACTAAAGGATCCTTTGTTTCTTTTTCAAAAGGAACTCCAGAAATTATGTTAAATTTTCTTCTTACTCTCTTTCCTTCAGATCCTGCCACCCAGAAATAACCTGCAGGATTGACAGACTTTCTTTAATCAGTGTTGTTTTACCTGGTTCCTTGCTATCTTTGAGGCAGAATTGGTAAAACAGATGGCAAA
>NW_010578764.1:0-60309 GCF_000705375.1 Tinamus guttatus
CAGATGACACAGATGACTCCGGCCTTCTGCATTAGGGCCACAAGCCAAAGGCAGTTCAGGAAGCCCTGGCTGAATTTTCGTCTACCCCACATCCCATCCCTTGCTGTCCTTACCACCCTAACTGATCTCAAGCAGGTTAACAGGAAAGAGCGTAGGCTTCTTGGTTTTGCAGCAATCAGCCAAAGAGCCCCCAGCAGTTGCCTTAGTGAGTAGTCACAAGAATGCAGGCTGGGTAAGAAGACTCTTAATATCTTAAATGTAAATTGGAATACCCTGGCTAATGTAGTTTACAAATGTCACTGGCTTCTTGGACAAAGTTTCTCCTTCCCCTATCAAAGGAGAAGGTCTCAGCCAGAAATAAATAAATAAATAAATAAACAAATAAATAAATAAATAAGGAGCTGTGTTAGGAGAGCACATAAGCAATTTGGATGCAAGCAGTCCAGCTTGCAGAATTTAATGCTCAACCATCTGCAACAGTGCAGAGTTAAAAAATGTAAACTCTCTTAATCCAAGTGATGGGACTTATGGGAAACTCAGTCCCTCCTCCTTATCCCTGCACCACTGGCCTATGGAGGACTTTTTTGGTTAGGATCTTGCTGTGGACTTTGTGTTGCCCAGTCTTTGCTCCTGTGGCAATCTAAGCATGTTTTGATAGAAATAGGTGAGTACTAGATGCTTCAGTAAATTCTACCTCTACAGTCTACACCAGTGAATATTCAAAAAAAAAAAAAAGAAAAAAAGAAAAGAAAGATTTTGCAAAATGCAAAGATTCTGGCCAAAACTGAGTTTCTAGGCCAAGCCATTTCTGAGATACAACATGACGAATAAGCATTTGCAAAAAGCAAACAGCCCAGTTGATATTAGAGTTTCATTTCTATAAAACAGCTCTAAATTGCCAGAAATATGGTTTACTGGCCACACATCACACAAACAAACAATCAAGAGAATAGACTTTGTTACTGAAGAGATTTGAAAGGCTTCAAAATTGGATGCGAAGCCAGCTAAAATCATTACTGCACAGACACTGCCAATTTTTCATGCTATATGCATGTGCATACAAGTTGTTTAGCGATTGAGATTAACTCATTGATGAAGACTATAAGAAAATATCCCAATTTTATAGAAATGTTTACTTCAAAGGCACAACATTTTTTCTGCCAAAGTGGAGTCATATTATACATGATTATGATTCTGTCATTATACCAAAATTTGGCATTGCAGCTCTTACAAAAACTGGACTCTAACACTGCGATTTTAATACCACTAGGTGTATTAGTAACACACATGGTATTACCAAGAGCATGACAAAGTCATTGCTCAGTAATTTTTGCAGCTTCATCGGTGAATAAACATTGCAGATGCATGGCAGAAAAATTGTTTTACAGCATGCTTCACTATGGGAGCCTGAATAGTATTTTCAGCCTCTCTTTTCACAGCTCCTGGCAAGGAAATGGACCTGTCTAATTTGGGGAGAACACCCTTATGCTAAGAGGAAAGGTTCCTTGTCCTGTTAGCTTTACTTTTAACAGAGTGAGCAATATTCATTTATAACACTGTATGTACTTGTTCCCATCTATACAATCTTAAGAGAAATTAAACACTATGTTCTAAAAATCTCCCACTTGCAAGGTTGCATGGCTTCAAGCAAAGTCCGTTAGAGAGACATTTGCAAAGATCACTGAATCAGGATTTTTGCCTGAAGACCTGCACATTAATTGTCTGACATACATGCCTTGCTAGGTTTAATACATACATGATAGAGAGGCATAATAGTCTATTTCTTTTTTTTTCTTTCCATTGCCACTGGGAAGTGCTCCACTAAGCAAAACTCGAATCTATTTCCTTTAGCCTAAGGACAGTCTGAAGCCTGCTTCTACTCTAGAAGATCAGATTAGGTTTTATTTGCTGGGGCAGCAGAGTAAATATCTTCAATTCACAGAGTCTTCCCAGTAATGGCCAGGCTTGCTGTAGATTGTAGCACTTCATCTTGACAAAACTGACATCTGCATTTGGAGCTTTGAAGTCATTAAGAGGCAAATATACCCACCTCACCTAAAGCTATCCACAAATTTAAAAAGATGAAGGGATGTAAAGAGTACATCACTCAGTGAAAGATGCAGCTTTTCATTGGAAAAGACTTGCTTCTAAGTAAGAAGACTTCCTGGATAATCTTCATGAGTTGGAGTCCAGCTAGATAAAGATTATGTCTTTTTTTTTTTTTTTCCAATTCTTGTGAAGACATTACAGGCAAAACAGAGCATTTTGATTCTGGCAAGGGTAAAGAAATGTCCTTGTCTGACCTTCACAATCCGCCAACTAACTAAACTCCATAAAATTTAGCCATGATATTTTCAAAAGGGAGTAACACTGTAGAGCTCTCTGAGTATCACGGGAGATGCAGTGCCCCATCATTTGCATGGACAGTGGTGCCTTGGGGTATGCCCGAGGTTTATACCTGATCTCCTTGGATGAGTGAGCCAGTGCCCTTACACAGCAGAGCAATAGCCCTTGTGCATTGGAAGGGGCACTGATATCAACGTGTGCAACCAGCTGAGCTCACTTGGAGCTGCAGTACTTTAGGACAGAAGACACCATGATAGAACTACCTGTGGCTGAGCTCAGTCTTACCAACCCAGATGGAGAGCCACAGCACTGCACTCCTCAGCGCTACTGATTATCGGAAGCCTTCACATCCCAGGATTCCAGCCACAAGAAAAGATGGAGCCCGCTCAAGTCCCATAAGTGAGAGAGCCGCATTTGTGTGGATCAGGAGTTCAGGCTGGAGCCCAGCTGCCTGAACAGCAAACATTTCTATACTTGTGGCCAGTTTTGCCCACCGAGGGAAAAACGTGCCTGCTGAATGACAGAGCAAGGCCTATGTAGTTAAGCAAGAACAAGGGCAATGTTCTCCTCCTTGTCCATCAGCTGAGCAGCACTGTAGTCCTCACCTCTGAGAACTCCAGTCCAAAGAAGTTGTTCAATATCAGTCTGCAGCAGTGAGTCCTTTAAGTGAAATGAGAAATTCAGCATTTCCATCTTTCCCTCCCTCAGTAACATGGCAGGACACTCACCGAAGACCAGGTGCTTCTTGACAAGCAGTGACATAATTTACATTTCCATGACACATTTCATACTAATGAATGCCAAAGAACACTTCAAAGGAAGGACACTCACATCCGGGCCATGACAAAACCCTGCAGCAAAGAAATACCACACAGTAGCCTTATGGCAAGTAGCAAAGACAGATATCAAAGGTATCTGCCAAGGGACTTTTTGTAGAGAGAATGCAGTTTCTCACACTGGTATTGGCCAAAATATCAGAACCGGTAATATCCTCATTCCTTCAAAGGATAACAAGGATTTCTTCATAACTACAAGTTATTATATCTCAGTCTTATATTTCACAGAGAGGATAATGCATCCTGAGGCCAAAAACATACTGGGAAAGTGGAATTAATAGTAAATCAAAAAGAAGTGAGTTCCACTTACTTACTGGGTCATTCCTCACCATGACCTATCATAACCTATGTCTTTCTTTCAGCACTCTGTCATTGGGCTCATAATGATTTGTGATGAGATCCCAACCTAGCTCAAGGCAACATATCTGGATTCAGAGGGCTAATCCCCTGCCGATATAAACTGACAAGATGCCACTGAAGTTGATGAAGCGACATCAATTTATAACAGCCGAGGATCTGTCACATAAGGTAATCAGACTTTAAAAGAAACAGGATGGCAGGAGTCCTAAACATTTTCCAAACACAGTGCTGTCAGAACAGATCTCAAAGTACAAAACCCTCCTATGATAAGTTGTCAGAGACCCAGATGGGTTGCTGGATTATTTTATTCTGCCTGGAACACTGTGCACCAGTCTCTCTCTTTTCCAGTTATTACCCCTGTACCCTAAAACCCTACTGACAGGAGTCTCTGGTATCATGTCAGTTCCGAAGTTTGGCTTAGAATTGGCCAAATATTTTGCTAAGCTTTCTTTTGTTTGCTTTTTTATTTTTTTTGGCTACTAACTTGGTTGTTAAAACTTTAGCTTGAGACATTTTTTTTTCATTATGGCTGAGATGTGTGGAGTTTTAAAAGCAGCAGAAAGACCCTATAAAAAGACAATTAATAAAAATATGCCAGTGCTCTAAAAATTGCTCAGAACACTTCAATCAACGGGATGTTGAGACAGTACAACAGCAAAATTGTTAAAAAGCCTATGACGAAGCAAAACCCAGGGAACGGCAAAATAATAAAACTCTGCATTTCTTAGCATCTTTTATCCAAACTGCTTTTCAGACATATATATGCACATTATTCATCTAACTCTGAAAGGTATCTGTCTTCACATCAGAACTAGGCAGTTAAATAACAGGACGTAATAAAACTATATAGCAGAGAGAGGAAAATGAAGAGTAACTGTGCTGCCTGAATTACAGATAAAACATAAAGTCAGCAGAATACCACTTTCTTTAGTGAAATTTACTGGAACATCGAGAAATGCATCCAAACTCATGTGGTTGAATATAACAAGATCACTAACGATTAAGCCACTACTTTTATCTCTAAATGAAAACCCAGCACCTTCAGCAGCAAGATCTATCTACCCCAGTATGAGAGAGGACCTATGAGTTACCTAGTGAGTCATCAACATTAATTTCTGTATCACCTTCATTTCCTCAAAGGTCTCCCAAACGAGTAACAGACAGTGAAGTCCACTGAAGCCTATTATTTCTTAAGAGCCAGTATGACCATAGTCTAGATATAAAACTCATTCTAAAACTTCTCTTAGATGGACCCAAATGGACCACTGGGTGCTCTAATGTCTGTAAGTATGACCATAGTCTAGATGTAAAACTCATTCTAAAACTTCTCTTAGGCCAGGAGTGCTCAGTATATCTTCTTAGACATGCCAGATGGACCACTGGGTGCTCTAATGTCTGTGTTTAATGGTATGATGGAAACAAAGATCTTCACATGGAGGAGTTGTTTCACAGAGGACAGAGGAACTATATTTCTGAGTTTGAAGCAGGCTAGCTATTTAGGGTGAATAATCCTTTAGGCCCCTGGAGCTGGGAGACTGCACACAGATTGCTGGCAGGACACCACTCTCATCTAGAATCTATGGTTTTAATTATTATAACTATTTGTAGAGAGACTCACTGCTGCATTCTACATCGCATAAGGCTTGTCACAGGCAACAACCAGGTTGTTAAGATGAGCTTTCTTTTCCTCATTGCCTGAAGTGTTCACTTCATACTTCTTTGCATCATAATGAATTTTGTACATTTAGATGACCAGCAATTATTCAAAAACTTTTGCGGATGTCTGGGGGAATCTCTCTCGGAAGCCGAATTTCTGGTTGTTTACCATTTCAAGCCTTCAAGTGCATGAAGTTGTAATTGGTTCATGCTTGGACGCTTTCCTTTGCAAATAAAGGCATTACATTAATGTAATCACAATCTTGGACACTGCAGAGCCTAAATCTATCCCAAGCAACAAGAACAATACTCCTACAAGAGGAATTTCCTTTCTTTCTTTGCTAATTTTACAAAACACAGAACTGCTCATAATGGTCTGCCACAGTAGTGGAACCATAGCTTCTCTTGTAGATAGTTTGTGCCTTACAGATCCAAAGCTTCTTGGCTTGGAAAGCAGCAGAAGTCAAGACACAAAATCAACCCCCTTCTATGCCCAACACCTCTAATTTGCTGATGCTCTGACTAGCTGTGTAGCCACGTTTTTTCTTGGCAACAGCTTCCTCTAGGAGTGAGAGAGCTACTGATACAAAAGAGATCTGAGATATGTGGTAATCTCAGATAATCTCCTACCAACTTTCATTCTCAAATATGGTAACAGACAACACAGAATTTTCTTTTCACTGCTGTAGTCAGGCATGAAGCATATGCATTTCTGGATCAGAAGGTAGATTTCCCTCCAGTGGGAATGCTTTTAGGGCTTAGTAGGGGAAGAAAAACAGGGAGGGTGCATCTTCAACTGAAATTTTCAATGGGCCTGTAGAAAAGCGAAGTGTTATTCACCCTTCCCCCCAACTAGAAAATGGCCAAGCACAATAGCTTATGTCCTTTTCATAAAGAAAGTTGCACAGCATCCTTAGTGGTGGGAAGTGAACAAGATCGTGATGTTTCACCCAAAAAAGAGAATCATCATGTTTGCAGCCAGTGAGGAACTGCTGCTGGCTTGGAGGGAGGTGCATCCCTTGCTGAAGGATATCACCTGTAGCCTCCTTGGGCTCCGTCCTTGCCTCCTCCAGCATCATAGCACAAGCATAGGAAGGCTGCAGGCAGGCTTGCCCTCTTTTCTTTGTATGGTCTCTTCTCTTTCTCACTCATACATACACACACTAATAATGTGACTGCCTTCTGGTTAAAATGATATCCCCAGACATTCTTGACCTGTAACCAAAGCAGATTTGACTAGTCTGAATTTCAGCTTTGAAGAATAAATAGGAACGTGAAAAGGTGCTAGAATCAAAGCTCATCGCAATCAAAGACTAGAAATATCCAGCTATGTCTTGAGAGACTTGATCTGGAGATAAAAGAGCCCTTCCAATTTAAGGAATAAAAAGAGTACATTAAGCAACTATCGTGTGACTCTTTCACCCTTTAGTCCTGCTAATTTCTCATCTCCATGTGGATTTTCTGTGCCTACATGCTGTCTCTTTCTGAGCTCTTTACTATGGCATACCAGCTTGAACACAAAAAATACCTCTCCAGACCAGGGAGCTTACTAGGTCCTAGTCAATTGGTAGCCCCAAACAGATAAAGAATAATTCAATACTGTCTCTCTTGCAGACTCTGGTTTTGGGACGCTAATCCAGGGGCTAACAAAGCAGTAATCCTCTCCTGATCCACAGGCTCCACTTCCCTTGCTCAGCCCCAAGCCATTACTCCTAGTTACATCTGCTCTCACCTCCCTCACCTAACTCTTAGGAACCACCCGTGCCATTCATATTCAGTTACTTCAGCCCTTCCCCCTCAGTCTGTGTTATTTCAATGCAATGGATACTTTTTCTTGCATTTTGAGATGGTGGAACTGGGCTTGTCTTGCAAAACACACCTTTTGCTCCAGCACAGGGACTGCGTCGGGGGCCTGGGAGAAGCTGAGAGCTGGTGCAGCGAGCACCAAACTTCTGAAAAAGGCTGGTCTGCCTCCCAGCCACCCCTGCCTGCCTAAGGAGGGGGATGTACAAACGAGCCGACAGGAGGTCCTCGTTATAACATGACAACTCCTGTTTGTACTGTCAGCTGCTCGTTCAGCTGAAACGGGAAGTCATAAGTCATGCCATGGTCAGCCAGCATTCCAGTTCACTTGTACCTGTAAACACTGCTGACAGCTCTAGGTAGGGAAGGGGGCGACTGAGTTCCTTGGCAAAGTGCAGAACTGCTATCCGAGGCCAAATACCTCTACAGCCAGATCTCCCTGTGACTGCAGTCAGACAAGGTAAAAGACACAGCAGAACTGACCTCCAGTGCTTGTCTTATCATGCTCCTAATAAAAAGAATTTGGCTGAGAAACCGAAGTCTAAATTTTAACTTACCATAAACATCACTGTTATTCTGAAACCTCTGGCTACTCACAGGTCCAGTCCAAATGAACCTTGCAGAGTTCTTGCTTTCTGTGCTGCACTGGGGCAGTGAATTTAACAGTGTGCTTCCAGCTAGCAATGACTGGGAGCTTAGCTCCAAACTTGCCATCAGATGTCCTCTGACTAAGGAGCTATATTTTAGGAGTTCCCCAAGACTCCTTAAAGAGGCTAAGCTGAGGTCCTGTTTCTTTCCTACTTTCACAAAGCATGCCTAGAGCCCACCGCCGGCATCCACACCGACACTCAAGAGCTAAAGGCAAAAGAAAAAAAGGAGGCCTAACAGAGAATAGGAACACGGATATGCTCTCAAATGCTCCTAACATCCATCAGCTTGAAAGCATGGGTTATCTGCTTCCAATGGCTGTTTCAGGAACAAAGCATTTTTACTAGGAATGAGTATCAGAGATGCAGGGCACATTACTGGGTAGGCTGTCAAAAGCCAGGAGCTCTCTCCCTTGATTTAGGAGACATGAGAGGCTCCTCTCATCTTCCATGTGGTTTTCATTTATTTACTCTAACTTTCAAAAACAAAGCAACACTTAGAGATCTGTGTATTTCAAATCATATACTGATTTGCAAAATACAATAAAACCACAGTGATCTGCCCAGCTGGTAAAATGACATTTAAAGAAGACTAAGAACCTGTCTATAGTTCTTATTTTCTGTCTGTCCTTCCTTCATCTCTTCATCCTCCCCTCTCTCAAGATGCTGAGGAAAACAAATCTACTACAAACATCAACAGGTTGAGGTGTTTCATCTGCTTTTCTTTTTCCACTTACTTACAAAAGCAACTACACACACAAGCCAGAAGCAAGCAATCTGCCTCACAGACGCCTGAAAGATCGCTATGCCACATCCATCATACTTCGTAGTCCCTATATATAAAAATTACCATAACAGTAAAAGCTCTTATCTAAGAGGCATGGATCCCTCCACGAAGCTTTTCAGAGCTGTCCATTAGAGGTCACTGCTACCCAGTCACAGTGGGAGCCGAGTTTCTGTGGATGAAATCCCAGGGACCAGCCTCCAGCCTGAACATTTTATCCTTCTCCTCACATCAAAGAGGCAAACCAAAGACTAAACTCAAGCCCTACTTTGGCATATAAAATGTAAGAGAGGAAAATCTTAGGGGGAGAAACAGAGTTTAGGAAAATGGATGCACACATCTTAACTACTGCTTTGAAGAGAAGAGCCGAGTGAGCCTGCTGGTAATAGGGAAGAGCCAACATTTTCTCGTGGTGAATGGAGCAGCCTCATCTGATACTCCTGTGGCAAGTTCAGAGAAGTCATAACTTCTTAGACAGAGGCATTGCTTGGACAATGTCTCAGGTATTAAAAACACCAGCCCAGACTGGACTTGCTTGCAGCTGCCAATAGAAGTGCAGTGGAAGAGAAGCTGCCTGCCAGCTCACGTATGGGAATTGGAGTCTGCCTCTGCCCCCCTTGGAGAGACCTACCCCCCTGTAGCCCACCTATCCATCCTACATCCCTCCTCAAAAAAGAGGTGGGGCTCCTAATTCATCCTACGTGCAACCTACAGAGAATAGCACCGCAACACCATGCAGGATTTACCCACCAGAGCTTTCAATCAAAAGCCACTCTCCTGGCTCAGAGGGTCTTGCAGTGCTCCCAGAGTAACGATGTGAACCATCCCTGCTGGCCCACATCCAACTCCATGAGGAAGCCTCGTGGCCTGGGAGTGCATGAGGAGATATTGTAATGTCACACAGCTCTTGTAAAAAAAAAAAAAAAAGAAAAGAAAAAGAAAAAAAAAAAGCCAAAAGACCAAAAATCACCACCTCAATGTTGTTGCCTATTTGCCGTGTGCTGCGGCTGATAATCTGCCAATAAACTCTGTGATTATGCTGGATCCCAAAGCAGGGGGGCAATCCATCCCTCCCACATAGCACTGTTTCCTTCTGTCCTGCAGTACAGCAGTAATGAAAATTCAACACCTCCCTCCTTTGCCCTCTAAATGCACAGGGTCCTTTTGGCGTCTGCACATCCGCAGAGCACCTGGCTACCTGTTGGCCCTCAAAATAACACATCTGTATTTGATAGCAGTTTTGTGGACAGGACACAAGGGGTGTGACAGAACCACACTGCTGCAGCAATGCCTGAAGACATAAATGTAAGCCCGAGACCTCTTCTGACCCCATCCCCCATTCCTCCCTCGGGGAGATCAAGCATGTGATGGAAATTGCTCCACGTGGCCATCTTCTATCTGTCTAAATGCTCTTCCCCTGATAATAGCTTTTGTCCTTAAGTCCCTGACTAGCTGATTTGAAATTACTGTCACAGGCATGGTGTGTTTGCGGCATCCTTGTCTCTGTACAATCTTTAAGAACCCCCAGCAGCATGAGGATGCAGCGCACGGAGGTGGCAAGGGGACTGGAGAGAGGGAGAGGATATTTGTGTGCTGACTGGACTGTCCTCCTGATGAAGGACAATGACAAGCCAGGATTCATCATCCACGGCTGCAGAACCTCCCATTTAGCTGCTTATGATGAATATTTACAGGGGGGGCAGAGGGTAGAAATCATGCTATTGTCTGATATTTCTTACAGCAGGTTTTCCTGCAGAGAAGAGGCCAGTCCAACAGCCACCCAGGGTGCCTCCAGGGCCCATGATCCCCAGACGGCAGAGGCACTGCCAGTTTGTATGTACTGCACACACACTCCTGACTCACCTCGGCCCTGCTCAGCAGAGGGCTGAGGGAGGAGTTCGGGGAAGTCAAGCAGTGATGAAAATGCTGCTCAGTGCCGTATGGATTTTTGTGACCTGGCCCTAAAGGATCCAAATTGAAGCCCAAAACTGTTACACAGACTGTTGCCAGATTTCAGCTTGATGTATATTCAGCCTGATATGACTTGATACACTGCTGACCTGGGCTGGACTCCCAATACAACACAGCTTTTGTAGATTTGGTGTCTTTCCTCCAAGGACTGCTGCGATCCAACAGTTCTCCACTACTAGGCAGCCTGCTGCATTAACTGTACTGCAATAACTTGTGTTTTTTCTGTGTTCTCCTTCAGCCCCGGCTATGTCTGTAAAAGGGATTGTGGTTTAGAAATCCTCATCTCAGATTATTTGTGACTGTGCATGCTGAAGCATGCTAACAAACATGGATGCCTCTGCTGAAGGTATTGACTATAGTAAAAATCACTGTCTCTGCCAAGTTTCTTGCCCCCAACCCAAGTGCTCTATACTATGCATCTCTGAATGACTTAATAGAAGCTAATCGCAGTCCTTGATCTGACTGAAGCTGTTTTGAGATGCTTGGTGGACTCATTACAAATGAGAGGAGCTCAATGGCTGGAGACTCACAGGAGGAGGAGCTGTTCTCTTCCTGTCTTGCTGCTCTCACCACCTCAGAGCCAAAAACCTGAGTGTGTTCATTTTGTTCCTTCTCTTCAGTCTTCCTGTCCTCCCTCTGTACAGCTGTTTGCTTTCTTGCTTGCTTTTTTCAGGTTTTGCACACAGAAGCGTGTTCTTATCTCCAGCCTACATTTGCCAGTGCTCTGAAACAGTCCTCACAGGGAAAGCTAAGCAACCTGCACTGCTGAGTCCTGTCACCTGGAAAAGGTGCAGGAGAATTTACTTTATTCAACAGTCCTGTGTGCTCAGGAGCAGGGAGCAACCTGTAGGTTGGTTCTATCCTCAGTGTTTGCCATGATATTTGGGATTTAGAAGGAATAGAGACAGACTCCTGACTGGGAGAGCTGCTGAGGAGACTGCTCTGTTATTTCAGTGCTCCCCAGGTTCTGGGCTCGAAGAACCTTATCCCCAAGGATAACTGTCTGGTGAGCAGGTGGCAACAGCACTGCAACAGGTTCTGAGTGACTAGTTACTTCAAACTTCCACACTTACCATAAGGGTTACAACAAGCAACACCCCCCCTGCTCTCTAGTCACCCCCTGAGCACCCCCTATCAGGTTTTTCCACCTTCTCCCCCAGTTCTGGAGGCACTTGTGAGCACCACCATTTCATGCAGCCACCAATGGAAGGTGCTGCTTGTGGGTGGAGTGTGTCTCCGCAGGGAGTGGACCCTTTTCCGGGGCCCAGGGGCTTGGAACAGTGTCCCTTGAGGGGAAAGCAGAGAGAAGTACAAGCACTGGATTGTCCCCGTCAGGTCTCTTGTCTGTTTTACCCCTGTCCTGGCAAGTGGGAGAGAGCTGTCTGCTTGTATTACACTAGTTGCACCACTGCTAAGCAGCAAACAGACAAGAAGTTCACTTGGAAAAGGACATGGAGTGTGGCAGGGCAGAAAAGACCCTTTTAAACACTTATGTCCTTTTTGTTTTATGTTTATTTTTAAGTAATAAGGTCTCTGGTGGAAAATTTATACCAAATGAAAAGTTGAGTATACGTGAGGAGATACATCAGGTTAGACTGAGATCAACTGGTCTGAGACCAATACTCACTGACATACTGACTGACCTGCAATATGTTAATTCACTATGTATGTGGGAGAAAAAAGCATGGTCCAAAACTCTACAGAGGTACAAAAGTGTTAACTGCTGTGAACGACTAGTGAAAACTGTTGAAGCTGGGGGCTATAATAGGTACCTTTCTTTTCAGGAAGAAGGGAAGAAGCAGGGAGCTACTTTTGGAACAGGCAATTGAAAATAAAACTGCACAAAATCTTGCTATGGACAAGGCTGGTCAGCCCGAGTTTCTAGGGATAAGGTTTCTAGCCAGGAGCTAAAAGCAAAGGGAGAGGGCAGTTTTGATGGAAGGGGCAATCAGAAAGTGCAGACAGAAACATGCGTGAGGCAGATAGAAAGCTGGGGCAGTGCATCTCCAAGAGCAAGTCAAGGGGGAGCTCTGGAGGCAGAGCTGGGGGAGGTGGTTGGGCTTTGGAGGAGCTGCGTGCATGGAAACAGGACTTTGTGCGCATTCTTTGTAGGAGAAAGATGAAGAAAGCAGGCTGCACTGAGGAGACTTTCCTCTGCTACTGTTTACCTATTGAAACAGCCTCTGCTCCCCTCTCTGTTGGCTCAGACCCAGAGGTGGTGCTGGTGGCCAAAAGGGCTCCTGCATCATATCCAGAGCTGTGCAGCAAACCCCAGCAAGGGGGACCGCCAGGAACACTAGCTAGGAACTGGGGAAAGGGAGCAGCCACTCAAGCTCCAAGTCCAAGGTTTGTGGTGCCCCAAACGCAGATCAACGTTAAGAGCAGTTGGAAGATTTTACTTCATCCCCAAACCTGCCTAAGGTGCTCGGCACAGAGAAAGTCATGCGCAGGGGATCAGACCTCTCATCGGACAAGTGTTCCCAGCCAAACAAGCCCGCAGCCTGGTCACATACATGCACCACAGAGGGAAAACCTCACAGCTGCTGCTTGTGCTGTACCTGCTCCAGAAACAGAGGGCTTCAGTCGATCCAGAACTGCCCCCCAAACCACACAGAAAATCACACAGCGGGTAGAAGTAGCGCATTGCAGCCCCAGCAGCCGGGATTCGCACTACGGGCTTGTCAGGGGAGCGAGGGACAAATGGTGCACGAGAGAACAAGCCAGACAGCCCCCCTTAGCACACAAACAAACTTACCTTTCACTCCTTCCTCCACTAACCATCTTATCGCCATAGCAACTGTAATCCTAGGTCATGCCGCTGAAAAAAAATAAATAAATGAAAATACAACACAAATGAAGACATACACTATCGCCAAACACAGCCTTAGTGACAGAATCTAATTTTCATTAGAGACATAATAGCAGTTTTGCATAATTATACATATATTGATGCCCAACATGCCCATCTTTAGTTAAAATTCATGAATTCAGTTCTAAATGAAAAGCAGAAAAATCCACAATGAGCAATGTTTTGGGGATTTTTCTTTTTTAAAAGAAGATATTTTTAAAAGCTTAAGTCATACTTGCACAGCTTTCTCTTAATCCTGAGATTAACACAGAGAAGAAAATACAACGATTAAGTCAGCTCACAAATAGAAATGTTGCACAAAATGCAACAGGAGACTTCACTACTTTTATAAAAGGAGGGTGAAAAGCAAGCAGCAGGTAATTGACTGGATGCTAGAGCATACCTGGAATCGAGACCCAAAGGAAGGTGTCCTGCAGCCTTTTCCTTTGGCATTTGTGCTGAAAGCAGTGTAAAAACATTACACCGAGCAGCAACAGACCCCTGTGAGTGACGGAGCGCAGGTTTGTCAGGCACCAGTATTTACAACATAGCTTGAGGTTAGTACTTACAAGAGGATTATTATTTACTCTGAGGGCAGGGCACAGATCTCAGACAGCATTGCTTAAAGACAAAACCCATCCAATAAAGTCCTATAGAGCATGAAAAGATTCCCTACCTTTCCTTTCTTCCTCTTTTTCTTAAATCTTCCTTTTTCCACCTTAAAGCTCCCTCATTATCCACTAAATGGAGATGACACGTAGCATGGGATCCCTTTCCTCTCTTTACTACTGAGTGTTTCCACATGGACAGGGAAACCTCAGAGCCCCATGTTCCCTGCCCCAAAGTTGGGGCAGTGACTGTAGGGTAGTTATTACAACCTCAGGCAGCAGGGATCTGTTCACACAAGGGATCTGGGATTTCACTGTGCACTCGCGTGGTGCAAGTATGCATGTGGCCCTAAGGATGCTCACAGAGCCCTGTCTTGGCACACAACAGACTTGATGCTGTATTAAAGCAAAAGTAGCTTCCTTTAGAGCTACCTCTTTAACTCTATCAAAATCCTAGCTAGGGAATATAAGGAAAAGCTACTTTAACCTTATTCCAGTCTCAACTTCACTCTTCTGTGTGTTTTCATTAGCAGAGAGAGAGGAAAATGCTCATTTCTCTCTCAGATTTCTGGGGGAAAGGAGAGGGAATCTACATCCTCTGTGTCCAAGCCCATTTCCACCTTACAGCAGGGAGCCAGGGCTGACACGAGTCCTTGGCAGCCAGGGACAGCAGATACCTGGCATGCACAGCAGGAGTGAACACAGCCCAGCACACCTTCCTCTTCACAACTCTGCAACCACCTCCTGCCCTGCCCGTATATGCATGCCTGAGCGCTGGAAGTCTTGTCTGCAGTGGGAAGAGCAATAACAGCTTTCCTGAGGTGCCACCAATCACTCAGCTTGACGGAAACCAAAAATATAAATGGTGACTCTGTTCAGGCTGCCTTGGGCACTTCTGCTGGGCTGCAGGAGGAAAAAGGGGCTCTGATACAAAACTGGGAGGAGTGGCTGATACACCAGAGAGCTGTGCAGCCATTAAGAGCGACCTTGACAGACTGGAGAGTTGGCCGAAGAGGAACAACATGAAGTTCAGCAAAGGCAAGTGCAGGGTCCTGCACCTACGAAGAACAACCCCATGCACGAATACAGGCTGGGAGCTGACTTGCTGGAATGCAGCTCTGCAGAGAAAGACCTGGGAGTCCTGGTGGCCAACAAAGTGATCATGAACCAGCAATGTGCGCTGGTGGCTAAGAAGACCAATGGTCTCGTGGGATGCCAGCAGGTGGAGGGAGGTATTCCTCCCCGTCTATTCAGCACTGACGAGGCCGCACCTGGAATGTGTGTGCAGTTCTGGATTCCCCAGTACAAGAGGGACATGGAACTACTGCATAGAGTCCAGCACAGGGCTACAAAGATGATCAGGGGACAGAAGCATCTGTCCTATGAGGAGAGGCTGAGAGGTGGGCCTGTTCATCCAAAAGAAGAGAAGCTGAGAGGGGATCTTACCGATGTGTAAAAATACTTTATGGGATCCTATCAATGTGTATAAATACTCAAGAGGATAACAAGAGACTCTTTGCAGTGGCACCAGCAATGGGACAACAGGCCAACGACCACAAACTGAAACACAGGAAATTCCGTCTGAATATAAGGAAAAACTTATTGACTCTGGGGATGACCAAGCACTGAAACAGGTTGTCCAGGGAAGTTGTGGAGTCTCGTTCTCTGGAGAAACTAGAAAAAAATACTTGGATGTGATCCTGTGTAACATGGTCTAGGTGAAACTGCTTGAGCATGGCGGGGTGGACTAGGTGATCTCCAGACATCCCCTCCAACCTCAACCATCCTGTGGTCTGCTGGAGGTGAGCCAGCAAGGAAATAAAAGGGAAACTCTTAGTTTAATCCTGTTTGGTTCATGCGTTTTGGCAACAGTGAGGGAAATGCAATAGCAATGTTGTCATCACAGTGCCACTTATGTGCAAGATACTCCCCATCAAGTGAGTTTGTGCAAAGCTCCCTTGGACAGAAGGATCTGCCTCAGTGGTGAAGGATGTGGTGAAACTCCAGCTGTGAGGGCATTTTTGTCTGGATCGAGAAAAAAAAGGCCAGAAGAGCGAACAAACAGGCATGATTCTGAGGACTAGCTGGAAGGAACAGACCCTTGCAGACCTATGGAAAGATGCAGCTCACACATTTCTGTCAGGATTTCAGGGTCAAAAATATGCGGGCTTGTATCCTGTTGACCTTGCTTGATAAAACCAGCTCTTCCATAGCTGCATTTCAGATTTGGCCTGTGTATGCAAAGCAACTCCAATCTGTTCAAACCATGCTTAGGTTGAGGCCTGTTGTGGTGCTGCACTGTATAGACATGTTTGCCCAGGGTTTCCAGCTGTCTCTGGGGACTACCTAGGCTCCTGTTTGAATATAAAAGTGCTCAGACATATGGGACAAGTGCTGAGATGCCTCTGAAATAAGCTATACTGGCGAAAGCAGGCAGTCACAGAGACACTGGGAGATACGGTAGCTCCACGTGGGAGGAAAGTTGATTAGTGTGACTTCTGCAGTCCTAGCACTAAGTTCCCCATTGCTAAGCCGTCAAGAAGATTCAAAATCTTCTCTGAACTGGTGAAGGAAACAAAACAGATGGTGCCCCCTGACATCCACTAACACAGCGCACAAGGTGAGACAGAGGACAGGGGTCCCCTTCTCCACATCCTCTGCGTTCCAAGGAGCGGGTCACCTGTGTCACGGGCAGTTGCACTTGTACTTCCGTGCTGGCTTGATATCCCTGAGGAAGTTGGGAAATGGCAGGGAATTACGGCTTTGCTGAGGGAGCCAGGTAGGATAGACCCTTTCATGCAAGTATGAGCATTAAATCACACTGAGATAAATCAGTGTAGCAAGAACTGAAGACCCAGGTCTCCTGTTCCCATTTGGAGGGACATTTAAGCCTGCTGGAGATGTGGAGGGGATCTGTGAGCATATCCATCAGCACAAGCTTTTTAATTTAGTCAAACGATGTAAATGCCTCGGCACTTACATGCTAATGCCTTTCCTAATGCTTTCACAAATGGACTCTCCCTACCACTCATGCAGAGCAATCTCAGGCACAGCCCTGTGCTGGGAGGGGATCCATATTCTGCCTCGTAGCAGACCTGAACATCTTACACGTACAGCATGGGGCCGAGACCCTGTCCCTTTACCAGGCAAGTGCTGCTCGGCCTGTCCCCAGTCAGGGACATCCATGTTGTGTATGGAGTCCTGAGGGGAGACTGTGCTGTCACCATGGGGTGCTGTGCAGGGGAGAGGATGGCTAGGGGACACACCTAAGGCTAGTCCCTCCACATCCCACCAGGATGTGCTGTCCCACGTACCAGAAAGGATGTGCTTCAAAGGGTGTAAGGGAGAATTTCAAAAGATCTCCAAGTTTTTGCAGTTTTAGGAGTTTCACATGCACAAAGGTGTGAGGGGTTCAAATGGACTATGCTGTCTCTGGGCTACTTCTGGCAGCTGAACCTGGATGGAAATCCAAATGCTTCTTCCAAAAGCAGAGATGGGTCAAAACTTTTCTAAGTGCCTTGGAGAGCAAACACAGCAGATCGCAGCAATAAGGACAAAGTCATGATCCCAAAACCACAAAATGCTTCAGCAATCTAACAGCAGATCTAACAGCAGATCCCAGCAATAAGGACAAGGTCATGATCCCAAAACCACAAAATGCTTGTGAGAAAATGGCCACTTGAGGGAAGTGGGAGTGGAGCTGCCCTGAAAAACATGCCCCAGAGGTTGCACGCAAATGCAATCTCATGTGTAGGTGGTTACCTGTGTGTGGTCTTGTTCTACAGGGCAGCAAAAATTAGCACGCTCATGACCAGGGACAGTAGCTATATTACCATGATACAGGTTCAAAATGTGAGGCAGGGGAATAGATGGCCATTTAAATGATTTGGGGAAGGTGCACAGCAGTTCAGGACTGATGCTGGAAGTCCTGTGTTCCCTAGCCCTGTGCGGGGCCCACATCGTAGGTATGGTCTCTCCTACCCCTTGTGGGCCTCGATGAGCTCTCACATGTTCCCACACATTTCTCTTTCTCTCCAGTATACCCCAATTAAATCCCACTTATCACAAGTGCCTTAGTATGAGCACCTGGCCCTTTAATTGCTGCAACGAAGGATATGAATGTAGGCGATTCTGAGGCCAGCAAAGCATAAAATTAGCATTTAGCGTGCAAATGATACCGCTGCATCATCAGCAGGCTCAAGCGAACAACACAGCCAGCGAGGGTGCCTATTTCCCTGCCTGCCTGTGGGCTCGGGCCAGCCGAGTGTTGCAATGACCATCAGCAAGGGGTGGGCAGGCAGCAGCCCAAGAGCTGGCTTCTGGCACCCACCTCTGGACTTGTGATGGAGCAGGTTTATTTCCTTGCTTCTGAGCCCATGCTCCCTCCAACATCAAAAATGCTACATTAGCCACTGCACTGATTCCGGCAGTATTTACAGAGCAGAAAATTGCAATGGCAGCTAGAGTGAGGCTGAAGGGGCAAAAGCTGCACCTTAAGGGGGTCCCTCAGGGCAAATTGCATGAGGCTTCAGCTAGGAATGAGATCTTCACCTCCTTCAGACCCTTAACTAGCTCCCTGCCTAGTTAGTGCAAATTCCCCTCAGGCCTTTTCACCTGTTGGTTATCCCGGCTGTATTTTTTGCCTGATTGGACTCAGATAAACATTAAAACACCGTGGCCACCCAAGCATAAAATAAAAGACTGTTTACTGCTCAGGCCAGGATGCAGTCGGGGTGCCTGGTCCCAGGGGTTAGCCTACCTTTGAGTGGCTTCCTACCCCGTCAGGGGGTCAGAGTTAGGAGGTGACAGCATGGCTGTTCATGGTGTATCCACCAGCACGCTGAGTAGCGGCAAGGTGTTTATTTGCCTTGGGGTTTGGTCCCAAGGCCCATCAAAATCCAACAAGAGCGTACCATGGGGCTGACGCGGGTAGATCGTTGTCAAGCTGGCCCAGCAGTGTGGGGACAACCTATGCCTGGCTGCTCGGGACGTGCAGCTCCACAAGGTTGCACCATTGCACCAGCCCTGTGGTGCGTGGCTGGGCTCCAGGCGCTCCTCGCTGACGTGAGAGCAGAGGCCTTTGCAACTCATTGCAGCCAGGTAAGAAATCGCTTTGGTGACTGAGCTACAGACACATTGCCTGTAGCTGTGCTGTGGGGACTGCTAGTGGGGATTTTCCCTCAGCAGCAATTTTAGCTGTTTATTGCTTCAAGATGTGCTTAAAAAAAAACAAACAACAAAAAACACAAACCTACTGGAAGGTTCTGCTATAAACAACCACCACACTGCAACAGGTACATGCCTGTGCTCGTGCACACATGCATACACACACACACATGTGTGTAGAAAGCAGTAGCTATGACAGCATAAGGAATAAATATCAACCCAACACTGAGGCATGTTGGAAATAGTCACTCTCTCTTTTTTTATTCAATATAATGTGGTTGGCTGTTTGCTTTTTTTTAAAAAAACGTCTGGACTGACTAGAACAGCAGAAACTAATCAGTGGCAACTATGATTAACAGTCACATCCTGAAAACTGTGCATTCAAATGGAAGGTGATTTTTAAAGAGGGTTCTGAGAAAGATAAGTGTACATGTGTGTGCATGTAGACGGAATATACACACGAAAGAGGATCTTTTATCCATGCCACCCCCTCATGAAACTCCTCATTGCTCTTGACCCTTCTAAATATTTTTTATTATCCAACATGAGTGTAGTATTTCTGTGTGCAGATCATATCCTGAAAAAGAAAAGCCCTCATATAACTCAGATGATAAAGATGTGGGAGAAGTGTGCAAATGAGAAAATAAATTAACTGTGTTTGTGAAGTTGTAATGAGAGGAGAAATGGGGTCATCTGCTTTCACTATTAGCATCCAAGCAATTATTAGAGGACGCTAGAGGTGCTGGCAGTTGTTTTAGAGGAAAATTCAGCTGGCACCTCATATCCAACGTTTTGACAGATCAAGAGCAAGGTTTATCCCAAAGACCTGCAGGTTAATAAAGATGCCTGCATGTGTGTGGGCCACGTACTTTGGGTTCTTGCGTGATGCTTCTCCACATTACGTGAAGGATTGGTAGTCCTCTCCTAAGAATGCACAATTTAAAGAACCAGGCTTGGATTAGAGATGTTTCTATGAAAAATATTTGCTCTTTGAAGTGTTACCTGCATGACCTACACTATCACTGATGATTTCACCTGAGCTGGTACCTGACCAGCTGAAGGCAGGGGGCCACCCTGCCTCTTGTGCAAGCTTTTGATGATAGCTCCTTCTTTGGAGATACTCCACCTTGCTCTTTGATGGAGCAAGGATATTTCCTTAGAAACAGTTACAAGGAAGAAAAGAAGCAAAAGAAAGTGGTGCCAGCAGGGCAGTGACAGGTGACAAATCCCACCACACCATGGTCAGCACAAACAGGTAACTTAAAGTGCAAAAATTTCAGCCAGGGCAAATACTCTGGAGCATAGTGAGGGGGAAATGCTTCAGTAGGGCTGCTGCTGTTGTCCACAGCATGCAAATGCTATGACCCTTCCCTGACAACAGGAAACAAACAAAAATAACCCCAAACCACAGCTTCTTTGGAAGATTTCAGGAGAAATAATGTGGACAACTAAAAGTTATTAACCAGAGGAGCTACAGTGCTCTGGTCTGAAGGAAAAGGTCCTTGGAAAAACAGCTCCTCTCTCATTCTATCGTTCTGCACCATGGACCATGAGAGCCAGATCTGCCGATTTCAGTGACTACAGACAAAATCACTACAAAAAAAAAAGATTTGTATTCCTCTTTGGCTAGCAATGTTGCACAGCTAAGGGGGAGTGTGAGCTGAAGGCTGCTGTGGCTTACATGGCAATGGGCCAACTGCTAATGAGTGATTTTGTGAGGTGCCGAGTCCTCCCCGACGAACACCATGAGAGTGAAAGATGCTCAGGAGCTCTGCAGATATGCAGAGTGACACTGAGGACATACCCTGCCATGAGGTCCATCTGCGAAATCCCTTTGCAGGCATAAACAAAAGGGCAGAGTCTTTGTTCCTGAAACAGCTATTGGAGCAAAAGTGGAGGTTGCGATACTGGTTTTCATGGAGTTGAAATCTCTTTACTTATAAACTGAGTGCATCTGCTCTGGAAGTGACCGGGAGGCATAAATATTGAATATCACATTGCCAGATTTTGTTCAAAGTGTGACAGAATCTTAGCAGAGGTAAACAGGGGGCTTGAAAGTGTGTGGAAGGAGAAACAGTTCGAGAGAAGAAATAGATTTATATAAATGAGGTGGAAAAAATGAATGATTCTTCAAAGTTATTGAGATACTGAGTTAAAACTGGAAGCCAGTCTGTAGCAAGAAATAAAAATAACATGGAAAAAATGAGAAGTAAGGCAAATCTTATAAAATCAAGTATTCATGAAGAGCAGGGAAGGGAATATTTGGAAAGTCAGATCACACGCAGATAGATGGAACTGGATGGCGTACATCCAAGGGCCTGACTTTGCAAAGTGCTAAGCGCTTCCTACAAGGTGTGCTGCATGTTTTATAACACAGCTAGTCAGAAGATCAGCAGGGTTTAATTTTCTTCTTCTGTGAAATTCTTGTGAGGAAAGCAAGCAAAACCCTTGCCTCTTCATCTTCACAACAAAGCTTGAATATTTAGCTGACAGTTGGAAATATGTTGGCTAAAATAAAATCCCTGTTTGAGCTGCTGCTATGATACCTTTTGCTCTGGCTACATGGCGAGTCCTGAGTGAACTATGCACAGCACATCTCCTGCGGCATCGCCCTGTCTGGTGAGGGATGACAGTGGCTGTCTGGCTCCTGTGCCTGCCAGGTGGCCAAGGGACCCAGCTTTTAATGGAGACCAGCAACAGGGGCCACACAAGGCACAACGCTCCCATGACACACTGTGGGGGCATTTCAGGAAAAAAAAAAAAAAAAAGGCAGTTTTGGCAGGAACAGTTTGGTTTGTAGACAAAACAAAAAATAAATATACACATGTAGACATTTAAGTTTTATGTTTTACACTGCTTTTGCCTGAAAATCATTTTTCTGCTAAACAGCAATTTCAATACACATATCCATGTCTTCCCCCACTCCAGCTTGCTCAACTCAATTTTAATTTCCCAGAAAGCTGGAGGCATTTAGCCCTTCACAGGACTTGACTTCACAAAAATGCCAACTGCACAGCACTGCAGACTTCTCATAAAAGAAAACAGTGGTCATTCTGGTAATTGCATCCCATATGTCTAATTCCATAATGAAACTCCTGGTAGCTTGAGTCAGGAAGACAGAGTAAGAGTGAGACGATGCAAGAGGAGGCAATTTGAGCAGCGCCCTTCATTCAAGTGGCTATGCTGAGGACGGATCCCCAGACCGTGTAGACAAAAATTGACATAGTGTTGCTTTTTCTGTCCCCTGGCTGAAGTGGGTAAGGTTCCCATTTAGATGCCAGCCACAGGGGGAAGTGCTCAGATGGGCTCTGGCCCCTTGATGGGAATAAACCTAAGTGGGAGCAGGGCTGGAGGCGATGGCAGAAGGAGAAAATGTATAGCAAAGGTTTAGAGGAAAAGACCCAGGAAAATGATCGAGGAGCTGCAGGAGCTGCCTGGCAAGCCAAGATCACAGGAGCTAGACATGCCTCGTCTGGCTGAGTGGCAGCTGAAGCAGGACATGCTAACGATGTGCAAGTGATTGAAGGAGCTTGGCATCAAGTGGGAAGAGGAAGTGCTGATGGTGGCAGACGTGGGGGAGGCCCGGGCGCCAAAGGAGCTGTGGTGGGACCAAGTAATACCTAGCTCCGGGTAGGAAGCGATTCCTGGCAGGAGCTGCTGTGAAACTGTGTCCCATGGGAAGTGGGGAAGCAAGGGAGGCAGAGCTGGGGCCAGTGCGGGCAGCTGCAGTGCCCTTGCTCTCCAGAGAGGTGGGTGGCTGATGGCAGAGGCCTCCTCTTGGTGCCAGCAACAGGGCATAGCTGGGAAGTGCAGCTCTTGCCACAAGAAACCACGTAGTTGCAGGAATACTGGTCTAGCCATAGGATGGTGGCACCCTCCCTGCTTGGAGACCACCCTCCCTGGTGTTCTCAGTCCCCTTGGTGGCTCTGTCCTAGGGCTCCCCATGACCTCTGAGCCTAATGGAGGCCCCTCCTCCCCTAGGCCTGCAGGGTGAGCCATCTCCACTCCCTGGCCATGCGAAGCCGCAGGGAAGACACCACTCAGTGCACTGTGCATTAGTGTCCATCTTCCTCTCTGGGAAGGATGGATGTTTCTTCCTTCTTCTTCAAACAGTTAGTAAATAATTAAAAGATAGAGACAGAATATTCACCAGAGATAATCTAGTCTCTTGTTTCCATGGCTACCTCTTTCCTGAGCCTGAAGCCTTTTGCTTGAGTCACACAGTGGAGGGTGAAAACCCATTTTCAGGGCAGAGGGAGTCATAGCCTCACCCCATCCGGAGAACTTTTCCTCACAAGTCACCTCCAGAGGAGGCTGGGGATAAAGAGACATGTCATCCATCCTGGGGCCTGCTAGTGATCCCATCGGGCTACTGCCACGTTTCTGACTCTTGTGTCGTGTCAGGGCAGGCAGGAGTCATTGTGGGATGCTGCACCCTGGGAGCTGGAGCATGGCCTGTGGGGAAGGTGGTGGTAATGGCGCGCAGCGGTCCATGGGCCTCCACAGGAATTTTGCAGAGATGGATGATGATCTGTGCACATTGGGAGGGGGATTTGAGCCTTCAGGCTCCGCACCATTGCCACAAAGCCATTCGTATGTCTTGAGGAGAAAGATGAGGGATGTGTCCTCTCCCGGATCCACCCCGGCTTATGGCCGGGAGGGCAAGTCAAGGCAGTAGGAGCTGCTGTGCCTGTCCATCCATCCATCACAGCCCTCCTGTCCCTGTCACCAGCCCATCATGAAGAGGGAAAGGCCAGCAACTGAGTTCAGCTCCAAAGGTGCAGCACCCTGCTGCAATACAAACTGATGTCCTTTCTGCAAACCCCTTTATTTCCTTTGACGAGGGTAGATCGTTGATACCTCACACTAGAGATGCGGCTAAACTCCACCTGTGATGTGGCCTATTTCATCTCTTGGCCATTTTGAAGCACACAGCATCTCTTTCTCTCATGACCTCATATTAGGGTAACTTGTAGCACTGCTTCCATCCTTGGTTTCTCTCCCATTTCCACCTCATCACAGCCTACACTACTCTTTGGATAGCTTGGAGTCCCAGCTCCAAGTCCTTTTAAGACCGCCCTTGAGGGAACACTGTGCATAGGGCTGTCTGCAGTTGGTTTTAATTGGTTTTTGTTTGTTTATTTTTGGTAAGCCCTACCTCAGCCTTCCAAGCAGCCCTGGGTTGGAGTTTAAGCCCTCTGTAGCCAGTATTAGTTGTTTGGCCATCTGGGGATTGACTGAGGATGCAAAACTGTGGGGCTCTTTGCCTGTGGGAGAGCCAGCAGGGAGTACTCATCCAAAAAAACAACCAGTGCAAAAAAAGCATTTGAAGACCCTTATTATTGCTTTAATAAATCTGGACCAGGAGCCTTTCTGCAAGGAAGAGGACCTCTCCCTGAAGGCCTGACCTCCCTGCAGTTGGTGCACATAACTTTCAACACAGCAAACACTCCTTTCAGCAAATAAATCAAGTCCATGTATTAATTATCCTCCTCCTTTCTGTTGTTTATCCCATTCAATGTGTTTGTTGTTTACAGCCCCAGTTTGAAAGATGCAGAAGCTCCTTAAAATCAGACAGGTAATGATAAAACCAGGAAGTCTGTTGTATACCACCCACTTCACAATGTTTAGCCAGCTGTGAGGAAGCACTGGACGTGGCTACAGAGGTCCTTTCACCTCTGATGGAAAAAAATGGGATGGGAAGCCACAAGGGAGCGGGGAGGTGCATTAGCCCCTAAAACCTCTGTGTTATGCTGCTATCCTTGTTCCACTATCTTTCTCACTGTCTTTTCTTAGGGATGCCTTGGTGGGTCTCTCTAGGTTGCAGGTGACATCTCAAATTCTTTGTGTTCCTTGGATAGCCAGCAGTTTCCCCCTTCCACCCACCCACCAACCTGGGAAGGGCACGAGACAGTGGCCTTCCTGCAGGAGGAGATCCAGGCTTGCCCATAGGAAGGACGGGCAGCTGGTGGAGATACATGTGGTTACGCTGCCAGAAAGGGAACGGAAGATGCACCCTCTGGAGGGCTTGTTGCAACCACAATGGAAAAGTCACATCTCCTGTATTGAATCTTGAATCCTGAGGCAGGTGAGGAGTCCATCTGCCCTCACATTCCATGCTGCTAGCCCTCCGCAGTTACCAACCTGGGATGCGTGCACGCTCCTCTGCAACGCGCTGGCAAGGAATGCTGCAGTTCCCTCCTTCTCCCCATATCTCCTCTTGCTTCTAGTGAGCTGCCTAGCCATGATACAATGCACATATGCAGCCTTATGCTTGCACACACAAACACACACACTGACACAAATATTTCCTGTTCTCCACGATCTCAGTTATCCCTGGGCAGCAATCTGGTCCCAGCCACACTGATGCAAATCAGAAAAACCTGAGAGGATAATGGAGATGATGGAGAGGAGGTAGAGCCACCACTGAGCTGAGGAAGTTCTTCCAGGTTCTTCCCATTATAACTTGGAACAGAGTTTGCCCACATCCAGGGGACCCAATACATTTTGCTTTGAAGCCCCCTTTGCTTTTATTTGTCTTTTTAAAATGTTTTTTTTGTCTTCTTTTAATATATATAGCTATAGATACAAAAATAACAGATAGTTTTCTCTAGAGACGGTTTTTGCGCCTTTGGGCTTTGAAAATAAAGTATCACAATTACTGCAAATAAAAGGGGGGAAAGTGCAATCTCCTCTCCCCTTTTTATCTTCCCCTTCCTTTCCTCCCCCCACCCTGCTGCCTCTCTCACTCCAAAATTTCCCACATACCCTTGCAGATTTCTTCCCTTAGCAGCATTGTTTTGAACAAAATAAAAAAGGCAAACCAACAAAACAACAACAAAAATATGCCATGTAGCCTCCATCCCTTCTTCCCATGAGCATGCCTGCTGTGTTCACATGCTCCCTTCAAAGCAAAGCTTTTCACCTCAAAACGGTTCCCATGCTCCATGGCTGTTTGCATTTCCCTGCTGCTGGGGCCAGCTTTTCACCTGCTGTAAATCAGCATGAATCCACCTCAAGCCAGAGCTCCGCTGCTTTACACTAACAGAAGTGTGTAATCGCGTTTTGCTAATTTAAGCTAGACCTGAAGATCTGGCCCACAATTTTTAATATTTGAAATGGAAGCATGAACAATAAGGAAGTTCCCAGAAACAGGCAAGGTCAACCCCAGACACTCTTCCTCTGTTGCTCATCCCTGTTCCCTTCCCTTCACCCCTACCCTGCCCCCCACCCTCCTTATTTTGACCAGGACCTCCCCCAGTCCCTGTTTGTTTATTCCTTCTTAGCACTTTCTGGAATTCATAATCTCTCAGTAAAAAAAATAAATAAATCAATCTCTCTCTATATGTATATGTATATAACTAAATGGCTGCCACGTGGCAGTCACCTGGCTGGAGGGTCCATTTCCTCTCAGCCCCATGGCCTTTTCTTGTCACTATAGTCTCTGCAGTGATGGTCCAGGTCTTGCCCTCAGGCAGGACTGTTCCCGTATTGCTTGCACTCTCCCATGCCTCTGAGGTACGGTACCAGAGTATTTATTTTATATATATATATACATATATAAATGTATTTATCTCTGTATATATATATATATATATTTATGTGTATGTATATATATATATATTTATAAATTTTTGTTTTCCTGGTTCTTTTTCCCACAAATCCTTTGGACTTGCTGCTGGGGAAAAGTTATAGCACATTCCTGTGCTGGTGGCCGAACACTCCCTCCCTGTGCCCCAGGGACTCTCATCTGTTCCTCTTGCTGACCCCATCACCCAGCTCCAGCTCAGAAGGGAGCGGGGAACCATGGTCCCCTGTTCCCATTTTGCCGGGGCCGTCCGGCTCCTCTCCGTCCCCTGGCAAGGGGGTGTCCTTGCAGAAGTCCGTCACCCAGGAGGGCATCGAGAGGAAGCCCCGGGGGTCGACGGTGTAGAAGGGCTTAGCGTCATGGGCCACAGGGCCCCGGGACGATGGGCTGGTGTGGAGGCTGCTGGTGCTGTTGCACTTCTTCACAAGTGTCAGCCCTGGGGGTGGTGGGGAGGAGAGGGAGGTCAATGAGAGGCTGCTGAGGGTCTCCGAGGGCTCGCTGTTGTTGCCGCCCCCCCTCAGGCTGCTGCCCGCCCCCTCCTCATCTGAGGGGTCCATGGAGTCATGGTGGGTGCACCCAGGGCTGGTGCTCCCACCACTGCTGTGGCTCCGCTGGTGCCGCCGGATATTTTGCAGGCTGAAGATCCCCCGGCCCCTGAGACTCCGCCGGCGGGAGGCGGGGGACAGGGGGGCTGCCAGTGGTCTTTGGCTGGCGACGGCTGGCATGGGGCACAGAGCCACTGGGAGGTCCAGCGTGCACTGGGGAGAGTCGCTGAGGTTGAGGCTGTCCTCCAGCGTGGTCTGCAGGCTGCCCACGGAGCTGCTGCTCCGGCTGTCCAGCGAGTTGTCACTCCCAGGCCCCTAGGAACAACGGTGTGGAAATACATGGTTCTCAGGGAAGACACAAGGGTACAGGACCAAGAGATTGTTTTTTTGTGTGCTTTGGGCTCTGTAGTGTAAAATAAACTAAAATTATGGAGAAACTCGGGAAAAACTCCAGTTCCTCTCTCACTCATTCTTGTTGGGAATGCTTGGCTATGCAAGGTGGCAGCTCTAAGTGTTTGAAACATATTCCAGGAAGCAGCAGCCATGCAGGCTCTCCATGGCGTATCTCCGCAGCGGGTGCTTCTGGAAGATGAAAGGTTTCGGCATTTTTCAACTCTCATTTCATTCTGCACCAGGATGTATCTCCCTCTCCCATGAGGAATACCCCACCAGACAGGAGGTCTGTGAGTTCTGCAAACGCTGCCTGTGTGCTGCCCCTAAGCACTGGTGGCCCAAGAGGCTAAGGTTCTCTGTCATCATTGGCTCTTGGCTTCTGACTGAAGCTGCTAGACAGGCTGCAGACAAGTCAGAACCATCAGCTGGTCAGAAATCAGGTGGGCTTCTGTATACAGGTCACAGGAAGCCTTCTCTCAGAAAGTCACAGATTCACAGAAGGGAGGGCTTGGAAGGGACCTCTAGAAATCATATAGTTCAACCCCCCTGCTCAAGCAGGGACACCTAGACCATGTTACACAGTATCGGGCCCAGGTGAATTTTGAACATCTCCAGAGGAGACTCCACAACCTCTCTGGGCAGCCTGTTCCAGTGCTCTGTCACCTTGACTTCTGTCAAGAAGTTTTTCCTCATATTCAAGTGGAACTTCCTGTGCTTCAGTTTGTGGCTGTTGCCTCTTATCCTATTGCTGGTCACCACTGAAAATAATCTGGCTCCATTCTGTTGACAGCCTCCCTTAAGATATTTGTATGCACTGATAAGATCCCCTCTCAGTCCTCTCTTCTCTAGGTTAAACAGTCCCAGCTCTCTTAGCCTCTCCTCATAGGAGAGATGCTCCAGTTCCCTAATCATTTTCATAGGCTTATGCTGGACTCTCTGCACTAGTTCTTCTATGTCTCTCCTAGCAGGGAGAAAGAGAGGTTCTTACCTGACGAAGAAGTGAACAGTTGACACTCGGAGATCTCAGTGATGCCCATGAGCCTTGCAGAGAGATCTTAGGAAGGTTGTGTGGACATGAGACTTTTTCAGGGCCTGTCTGGGTGGCAGAGATGGCTGGGTGGAAAAATTCTGCTGGCACAGGTAAAAGAGGGCAAGATGTACCTGGAGAGAAGGGGCTGGGAGGGACTGACAAAACATCAAAAGGAATGGGGAGAACAAAACAGAAATAAGGTCAAAAGTCCTCTAATTTACTTTGGTACCTTTGTTGCTGCTACATAGAAGGTCCTGCAATTCCAAAGTACATACAATATGTAGTGACACATGTTGCTGATGAATCTTCAGAGTATGGTGTTCACACCATGGTCTCATCTTCTACACAGTGATCAAAACTGGTATGAGGACTAGAAGGACTAACACAGGTCAGAACAACAGAGCAAGAGCTTCCTTCTCCTGTAGTTTTCTTTCAAGAAAAAGCCTGAGCCATAAATATGCTTTGATTCAGCCATGTATCCCTCTGCCAAAGACCTTTCATCCCAGTGCCTACAAGGCAAAGGATGAAAGGAGACAAACTGGTGATTTGGCAAACTTAGGGGCCACAGGAAGCCAGAGAGTATTCCAGAGCGGAACTGTGACGCGTCTACCAAAGGCAGAGAGAAGCACTACCTGTTCATTGCAGCTGTACCTGAGGAACCTGGTTTCAGGGGACAGTAGTATGTTTTACCATGAAGAATGAACAGAGTGCATCCAGCCAAATACCAGCTGTAATGTCACTGGAGTCTGTATTCCTGGTTCTCTTTTACATTCAGCTATGACTGTGTGCAGGTGCATTACTGTAAATAAGAATCAATTCTTTCAGGATACTTCACACAGGCAAGTCTGAGGAAGAAGTCATTTGAGGACCTAGCAGTAAAAGCAGGAACTACTCTTCATCCCACTCCTGAGGGCTGGAAAACTGAAAGTTTATTCTTGATTTGCATAATCATATGTCAGATTAGCTCCATTCCTGGCAGGAGTAAAGCAGGAGAAAGGCAGCTGAGTTGAATCAACCCACACTTTCAGCAGACTTGGAGAACGATAAAAGCAGTCCTCACCTTTGGTACTTTCATGCTTCAGCCAAGACTGGACTGAGTTGAAAGAAGTTTTCTCCATTTCACACAGGTAACTGTCAGGGTTTGAAGAATCATCAGCACTGGTAATTGGGAGCAGGCATTCCCCCAGATCTCCTACCCCAGTGGAACCAGGGCTGTCCTGGCCATTCTGTTAAAAAAAATAAAGGAAAACAAAGTCTTGTGAAATTTAACAGCAAATGACAGAGCAGACTGGTCCAACCTTGAGAAAGGCTGATTCTGTATGGACCTTCAGCTAACTAAATAGCTACTCAGAAAGATTGTATTTCTGAGAAAAAAAAATTGACTTAAATTTAGGCTCATTCAGGGGAAGTTATTAAGAGTGGTAATGAGAACTTTCAAAATCATACATCCCTATATTCTGCTCAAATTCTTCTGCACAACATGTCTCTAAGAAGGAGCTCTTGAAAAGTGACCATCATTCATATTCTTCACAAGGGACACTCAGATGAATACAGAGCACTTCAGACCTAACAGCAATACAGTGTATGATACAACTTGTCTATTACCATCAGGGGCTAACCTTTGTCTCCTTAGGACTTAGTTGAGAAGTGCTGCGATTGTCTGAATCATCTCCCAGAAGGATGGAAGAGGACTTGTCTGAGTTGAGGGATAAGGCTTCCATTTCAGCTAGCTGAACCTGCAAGAAGGGAAAGGAATGGTCATGGGACATGCCTGGAGTCCATATTTCAAGAAGTCACACTGGTGTAGGTAAGTAACAGCCTGTAGACTTGAGAGCGGCTTTAAGTTTTATTCCTTGGATACACCAGACCTGAGTTGGGCAGGAGAATCCACTTTTAAGGAACCTTGAACATATAGTCTGCGAGCAGCCTGTGGCCAGTCCATGTTCTCCTTGTGACAGAACTGGAGAAAGGAGTTCCCAAATCCGTCCCAGCGATAAGGCTGGCACAAGGCCCTGTAAGCAAAGCCAGGTGAGGAGAGCAGTTCTCAGACTGGTAATAAAGCAGTCTGCTCTGTTGAGGGACGAGGAGTGGATCCCTCTTTCTGAAGGCGCCTCAGACAGCTCTGCTTAAATATGAAGGTGCTTTCATTCCAGGGATAGTCATGCCTCTTTCAGTCCATGCCAATATCATGCTTTTCATATCCTCTTACCTTCATCACTGAAACTCATTTCCCTTCAGCTTCCCCGCATTTTCCCTTTCCCCTCCCCACTAATATAAACAAGGCGCCCGCTAATACTATCACTATTCCTATTCTACACTTCTAAACTCATCCCTCCAACCCCTGCCAGATTTGTGCTGTCTTGCTTTCTGAAATCAAGTCTGGTCATTGAGTTTTTGTCATCCTTGAGGCTCAGGTGTGCTTCAGTCCCATGCCTACATTTGCTTCATCCCTTAGCCTGTTTCATACCACACACGCTCCTCTCCCATCCTCCCTTCTCAGAGCTTTCCATTCCCATTCCACCTTACCTCATCTCCTCCCCCAAAGCCTGAAAAGGATCTCCTTTCCTCTAGTAGCTGAAGCAGCTGCCCTGTCCCTCCTGTGTTCAGTTCTCCATTGCTGGTCTCTAAAGTCTCACTGGTTCCCAACACCAGCACCTGACCCTTAACAGTTATATTTTGGTTTGTCTCAATCAGGATTCCTTGTGTCTTGGGCAGTTTTATGTGTTTGTAAGAGGCAGGTACAGTTTTCATCTTATAACAGCAGGTGGAACATTTAGAGAGATGACTCCTTCGAGCTGGGAGTTTGGTGGCCTGTGCCAATGCCAGACACCGGAAGAGGTCTCCATCTGAGGGATAATGCACTTGGAATAAACAGAAGGGAAAACCTGAGCTGGATTTAAATAAAGGATGCAAATGGCATCCATCTTTTGGATATTATTTTGACATACAAACATGGTGCCATTCAACCATGAAGAGAGCCCAAGGACAACTGCTGCTGCTCGTAGCACAGATGCACCAGAGAACCCACAATGGTGTTATGCCAAGCACACTACACAGCCATCAGTCAGCAACAACCTGTGTACAGAAACACATCCAGTCCTGTTCAATGTGTGTACTCATCCATTACTTGCATAAGTGCTTGTCTCACCAGAACAGCCTTATAGCTGTGCTTGTAGAGATGCAAGCATGAAATGTGATAACATCTGAGACTACCTTCTCCATCCATAAAAAAGGGTTTCAACAAAAGTCAGAATAGTCTGTTCTTCACTGACTGCTTGCTCACAAATTCTGGCCACCTTGGGATCTACACAAAAAAACATAATCAACCAAGCCATGAATAGACAAACTGCGTTTGTGAAAACATTGCTCACTGCTGCTCATTGACAAACTTCTGCCACTAGCTAAATACACCATCAGCCACCAAGACTCAAATGTGTCACTGTCAACCAGCCCGAGAGTGAAAGGACAGAGATGACATGAGATGAGGTTAACACTATGAAGGGAAAAAAAAAAGAAAATCATGTTCTTCAATCTGGTAAATTGCATTACTGCAGAATATTTTAAAATCTTTTGACTAAAAATGAGGGTGAGAAAAAAGAATTGCACTAGGGGAAATGGGGTGTTCAGTAGAAGCAAGGTCTTCAAAAATTGCTTGGGCATCAACTTCAGGCACTGAACCATACATATCCCTTAGAAAAAAACTAGTTGCAGATACAATACATCTTTAAAAACAGAGTCAAAATTACAAAAAAACCTTAGTTATATGAATAATTGTTTTGAAAATGTGATGCCAGGAAAGATGCTGAGTACTTCTACTCAATGCAACAGAAAGTTGAGCCCATATTAATAATTTTGAGAACATGTCTAAGGGTTGTATTCCTTCACAGTACTCAGCATCTTGATGGACTAAATTACAAATGAGATGGGAGCAAATGTTTTTGGCTAGTATGTCATTTTTGCCACAAGGGCAGCATTAACAGTGATTTGGTGTGCTATGAGCATACTATTTTGTTCAAAAACACATGTATTGAATATGGTGAGATAAAAACTGCTCTGGCTTCTAACATAGCTTAGTACAATTCTGCTGCTTGTACCATGTACATTCTGATACTCTGGTAATATTACTGCATCTAGGTACACTCTAGTGTACAGGCCTTGATGTGACACAATATAGTGGCTTGCCTTTGGAATTTCCATGTTGTTTTTTGCATTCTGAAATACAAAGAGAAAGTCATGATCAACTGTGAGTTAAAATTTTGAGCTGTAGTTTTGATTTAAGGATAATAAAATTGACATTTTACTGTTGAATTCATTCTTGCAGATATAAAGAATTTATTTTCAATTCTAGATTTTACGTATGCTTAAATAGCAATATTGAAAAATATTTTATGGAAGTTATTTGAAAAATAACTCTCATCTATAAAAAAATTGATTGTGATTATTCTATCAAACTATTCTTTGCTGGATTTGTGTTGTAATTGCAGAATTTGCTGTCTGTGTTCCTTGCTGAGAAGGTGAAAAAAATATGTTGTCTTCATTCATAGACAGGATACTAAAGACTATCTCTAAGATTGTCAGATGGAACTATTTAGCATCTTCTTAATTTGGGGGTAATCATTCTGGAATGTCTTAGAAGGACAATTTCCTGAGAAGGCTGAGCCTCACCTGCTCAATATAAGGACTGAACTAAAACACTAGTGACTTGAACCACTCATTATTTGTCTGTATTAGTGCAGCATCCATGGCTTAAGTGTTGCAGTACTGAGAAACTACTACAATGTTTGCATTTTGATACCTTCAAAGAGAAGCTATTGGAGCAAGTAGATAGCTAAAAGGCTGAGAAGATTTAGAGCATCAGAACTAGGGGTCGAGACAGACTCCTAGTCTCAAACTCTCTTTAAATCACTCTCTTTAAGTAAGCATAATCTGGCAATGACTTTCCCAAGTTTCATGTTTTCTTTATAAGCTGTAACAACATAACATGCAAGTTACGTGGAAGGAGATGGTGAAGATTGCCTCTGATGTACTGATGTACTGACCTAAGCTATTGACACAAGCCTGACCATGGTAAAAACACTTAAATACAACAACATGATTTCAGAAGCAAATATAATTCTGTTTCTCACCTGATTTCTTTCTGGCTACTTTGCTCCTAAAGTTTCACAACACAAAGAGACTAATTGTTAAGGAAGTGTTCTTCCAAAGCATCTATAAACTTCAGGAGCACAAGTCTAAGTCACTTGGTAACCTATTCTTAGTGGCAAGACATTTGTCAGTTAGCAAGTTCTACATCAGAAAAGTTAGCAAGTTCTACATCAGACTAATTAACTAGCTTTCATCACAAACCAATCCTTGTTCACAGATGGTGACTCTGTTCAACAAGGCATTTAAGCATGTGCTTAACTCACCAACCTCAATGGGAAATTAGCAAGCACATACTTAAAATGAAGAAAAAATACATACCTAAATCTTCCACTGAATTGGACCTGAGTGCTATCATTTGGGTGAGATCCCACCAGTCCTTTCTACAACATGAGCCTGAACCTCTGCTTTTCATGCAGAGCTGAGCACAAGAGGATACCCTCAAAGTCAATCCTCTCCATATGCAGTCAGTCCTGAACAGTGTCCTGGCACATCTCACCTTTCCACCACCACAAACATCCTCCTGGGCTAAGGAGAACAGGCCAATACTAGGCAGTTATCAGCAGCACATGACAGATGACAACAGGTCAAGCCCTCTGTCTACACAATCTACAGTGAGGAGCACACATCAGATGACCTGTGGGCATGTGGATGTGAGTGCGCAGGTTTTGGGGGGAGACTCCCCTCACGCATCCTCGTACGCAGGTTACCTCTTGCTTGTCATGGTTACACTTCTCGCACATGGCCGGCGAGGAGTAATGATGGAAGACGGAGCCCGATAGGTTATCGATGATCATTAACTCCCCGTCGAAGGAGTCCTTAATAATTAAAGAGACACTGTCCAGCCATAAGTTCTCCTAGGGGACAAGAAAGGGGGGAGGATGGGAGAAATTATTTTAAGAATACTGAGTTTTTTGCTTCGATGTTTAACGTGAATTTGGGGCTGGGCTTTCCACCCTGACTCATCAGAAGCAGCACTTTGTACTGCAAGTACCTGCACAGGGTCTTTGGGGGAACATTTGCTCCTTAGGGCATGTAAAGAACGCCTTGCCTGAAACCAAGGCAGAAGGGAAGAAGGAGGGACAGCCTTCACTCATTGTCAGTGCATCATGGCACTGCTCGTGACTCTTTTCCAGCTCTGCTGATGTGTTTCACTCTTGATCTGCTGTTTCCCCTGCTTTCTTCTCCTGAGCTCCCCTCTCAAATATGTCCCTAACACACCTTGAGCTGATTTGCTCCATCCCTCTTCTAGCCCTCAAGTTCCTACAACATGACACAACTGAACTTCTAGGCAGTGCTAGAGGACCCCCTGCTATCACATCTGTGCTCCCATGCCAGTCTACCAACTCATCAGCCTACAGCTGAAAGCAAATCTCTCACCCTGAGGCAGAAGAGTCTGTCTCCTGCTGCTAAGCCCTCAGGTGCCTGGGCTGCCTGGCTTCTCCCAACAGTCACCTGCTGCAGTGTGATTGGTAAGCATAAAGGTATACCCACCTGTGCTGGAGAGTAACATCTCATGCATAGACGTCCTTCAGGATCTGTTCTCCCACCACCTCCTCCTGTTCCTGTTCCTGCTGCTCCTCCTTGTCCTGACTTTGGGGAGCCTGACTTGCGGGAGCACAGCCCGTGTGAAAATTCCAGCTCAATCTCAGCATCCATTTCTGCATCCTCCTGGGCCTCTTTGTTGCTGTCGTCCAGGTGTTTCATGAGCACAGCTACCACCACATTGATGAGGACAAACTGGGCTGTGAGCACAAAGCTGACAAAGTACAGCGGGGAGATGAACTGCAGGTTGCTGAGGCAGCTCCGATCATCGTGGCTGCAGTCACGCAAGGTATCCTTCAGGGGAAGATGGGTTTGAGAGGGAATGAGGGAAGGAAGGACTAAAGTAAGAATATAAATTTGGCTGATCTTTCAGTCAAAAAACACTGATGCCAGCGGAAAGAATGGCCAACATTGCTATAACCCTCACCCTCTGGTATCATGGGGTCCAAGAATTGATGACACTGTCTGAGCATGAGGTATGAACTGCACTCTGTGCTTCAGAGCAAATACCTCCAAAGATTTCCAGAGCAAACTCCTTCCAGACCACCACATGTTGCAGTAGCCCTGCACATGTGCTAGTGCAGCTTGACACTGCCTTCCCCCGCCCAGACTAAAAAGAACCATATGTGTTCAAAGAAGTTTACTTCCTTTCCTCCATCTTCTTTGAAGAGAGGAATTTTGGTTTTGATACTCCTGGTCTCTCTGCAGATGAGTGACATGTCCAGTGCTCCTATATTAAAGTTTGATAACAGGTCTTATGACAGTGGATATTCTCTCCTAGCTTGGATGCTGTCTTCTTCTTCATCCCAATGACAGTTTGCACTTGTCTGAATCATAAGGCTGTAGGACTAGATGAGCCCAAAATCTGAGATAGTGTTGTGGGGAGGGAGATTCTGACCCAGTCTGGGACCGGATCTAGCAGCTCAGATCCAGTTTTCCCTCCCTTTCCAGTCCGAGCAGAGCTTAACAAATCAGAATTTATCCTTCCTCAGAACAGGAATATCAATGCTCCTAAGGCATTATTACCTTCATGATCCCATTCCAGTTGTCGCCTGTGGACACCTGGAAGAGTGTGAGGAAGGCCATCCCGAAGTTCTCAAAGGTAGCGTGGCGGCTCATGCCCTCACAGGGGTTCTCATCATTGCATACTGAAAGGAAGGGGAGCACAGCTGTCAATGAAGGCTATCCTGCCACCTCTAACATCACCAAAATGAACTGAGGAGGGGGCTCTCAGGCCTCTCACAACTTGAAGACCTCAATTAATGGCCCCAGCATGCTGTTCAATAGCTGGATATTGCTATATAGGACACAGGGCTATTGGGCAACAAAACTTAGTTGCTCGGGGTATTCTCTTAATAGGTCATTGTGCTGCCTTTTTTCTTGATTGCTGATCCCTGGCAAAAGACATGAGTAAGGTTTCCCTGAGTTTTTCCTGTAATCTTGAAGACAGGCAAAGTTGCTTTTTTTAAAAAAAAAAAAAAAAAGTTTCAGAATGAAAGAGAAACTGGGCACTGCTTTTATTCTGAGACTGGCTGTTAAGACAATGAAAATTTAGAGGGAAAATCCTCTTTTATCAAATATACATAGGGGAGAATAAAGGACACCACATAACTTAGTTCCTTTATTAAATCAGTACTGAGCTTGTTGTGTGACGAGAAATCTCTGATTCCCAGGAGATCTGTAGCTCACACTGGAGCACAGTCTGCTTAAAACTTACCTAGTTTTCCAAAAAGCTCCACTCCTAGAGCAGCGTAGATGAAAAAGAGGAGCATGAAAAGCAATCCAAGGTTCCCCACCTGAAAGTAAACCATATGGTCAGCCTACCCTAAAAACTACCTCATCCAAAAAGGAGAGTGTAGATCATATCTTATCCAAGATCTGCTTTTCAGAGCCAGAACAAAAGAACAGCAAATTCCCAGTGTACAAATGCAACCAAACAACGCTCAGAACATGGGATATCAACAGTCCATACTACTACCCAACACGTTACCATCCATGTTACAACAGCTATGCTTAAAGGATGCTCCGCTCCCAGCTACCTCCAGCACTTCAGGACACACTCCATTCAGGGCTGGGTAAGGTGTGCATCCATGTTGTGGGTCAGACGGAGACAGACATGTTGAAGAGGGGCACAGAGAAGTCAAATTGGATGTGTGAAGGATGATCTATGGATTACAGAATACAGGCAGTGTGCTGCAATGCTACATGCCCCACCAAGCTACCTAACTCCCTCAAAGTTATGCCTGTGTAAAGAGCAATACAGCAATGCTTTGAAGGAGAGGCATAAATACAGCAGTTCCTTTCATGAAACCAGCAGAGGAGGGTGGGGAGGCAAAGCACCAACCACATCCAGAGGAGTGAGGAAGACTTGTGGAGAGAGTAAACAGGAAGAGTGGATGAAGAGACCCTTTTGAGATGTGTGGAGAGGAAGAAGGATAGAAAAGCAGACTGAGGGAACCAAGAGGGAAAGCAGAGCTATGCTGCTCTTTGTTCCCATGAATAAAAGAGCAAACTATGGTTCTTAGGTCTCCAGCATTTGTTGTGATGATGGCTGCATGGTGCACAAAGGCATAGTGCACAAAGCAAATTGCAAGAGCAATAAGACTTTTGACATTGTCGCATAACATCCTCATTGGCAAGCTCAGGAAGTGCAAGCTAGATGAGCAGACAGTGAGGTGCACTGAAAATAGGCTGAAAGGCAGAGCTCCAAGGTTTGTGATCAGTGGTGCAAAGTCTATTTGGAGGCCAGGAGTCAGTACTGGGTCCAGTATTGTTCGGCTTATTCATCTGTGACCTGGATGAAGGGACAGAATGCACCCTCATCAAGTTTGCTGATGATACTAAACTGGGAAACATGCCTGATACTCCAGTACTGTGCTGCCATTCCGAAGTGCCTTGACAGGTTGCAGCGACGGGCAGAGAGGAACCTCACGGAGTTCAACAAAGGGAAGTGCAGGGTCCTTTACATAGGAAGGAATAACCCCATGCACCAGTACAGGGTGGGGATTGGCCTCCTGGAAAGCAGCTCTGCAGAGAAAGACCTGAGAGTCCTGGTGGACTGCAGGCTGAGCATGAGCCAGCTACATGCTCTTGTGGCCAAAAAGGCCAATGGTCTCAGCATTAGGCAGCAGGTCGAGGGAGGGAGTCCTCTCCCTCTACTCAGCCCTGGTGAGGTCACATCTGGAGTACTGTGTCCAGTCTGGGCTCCTCAGTACAACAGGGACATGGAGCTACTGGAGTGAGTCCACTGGAGGGCTGCAAAAATGATTAAGGGACTGCAGTATCTGTCTTATGAGGAATGGTTGAGAGAGCTGTGCCTGTTCAGTCTGGAGCAAAGAAGACTGAGTGGGAATATTATCACTGAATATAAATATCTAAAGGGATTGTATAGAAAGGATGGAGACGGACACTTTTCCTTTGTGGCACAGGAAGTTCTGTCTGACCATGAGGAAAAACTACTTTACTGTGAGGGTGCCTGAGCACTGGCTTCTCCGGGGAAGTTGTGGAATCTCCTTCCTTGGAGACAATCAAAAACTGTCTGAACATGACCAAAGGCAGCATGCTCTAGGTTGAACCTGCTTGAGCAGAGGGCCTATACTTGATCTCCAGAGGTCCCTTCCAACCTCAAAAATTCTGCACCCAAGGCCTCACTTCTCCATATCACTGCTTGCCTCTGATTCTTTTGCCTCCCATTGTGAGGGGCAGCAGATTGTATCTGAAGTGGGGAGGTAGAAAAGGCAGTCTGAGCAGAAACAGAAAATGCCAGCAATGTTCACCGAACTAGTGGGGCAAGGGAAGGTAGGGTCAAATTAAAGACTTAAATGATATCTGGAGATATTTGAAAAAAAATAGAGTCTGATCTGAATGTCTGTCAGTGAGCGGTCCTTTGGTCCGTGCTAGGATTATCTACTTTAGGAGTCTTAATATAGTTGTTGCAACTCTGGTGGCATCCAAATTCAGGAGAGAAATATATGATTCAGCCCACCCACTCTTCTGGGCTGCCAGATGCTGGCTCCCTGCATATTCAGTGGAAGGAATTATTTGTGATGACTAAATTGGACACCTCTAGTAAATACGTATCCCTCTAGACCTTTAGCTACAGGGCTTTTTTTTTTTTAAAGAAAGAAAAGAAGCATGATAAAATTCAGCTAAGGGCTAAATTTCCAAGAGGCTCTTAAAAATTAAAGCTTTATTCATTTCTAAGAATTGTTGCAATATAACAAAGACAGGAGGGGAATTGAAATAGGGCAACTGGAGAAGCCTTATAAGCCATTAGCAAGCCAAAATCCCTTATGTGACTCTGTGTTCCAGGAACATAAAGAGAAAGGTTGAGAGGAAGAAAAAGCGCAAGGGAAAGGACAGCTTATTTTAAACTGCTTCTTTTGCCAAAGCCAATAAATCTTGGAGAATAGTATTACAGATAATTCAATTGTCCCCTGAAGAGTCAGTGTATAAAATATGGAGACAAAATTCGATCTTTTAACAGTGAAACTGAGGGATTTTAGCACAGCGTTAAGTGCAGATTTTGACGCAACTTTAACTATGGAGTGATTTTTTGATCTCTCTGTTATATAATTATAATTAAATGAAGCCAACCTATTACAGAAGGAAATAAATGCCAGTCAATAGGGAGCGGACTGTTCACAAGCATTGATGCTGGGAGTATTACTTGTTATTAGTTGCCAGGGAATACCTCAAGGCCAGATCTTCAGACATCTGCTCGTGAAGGTTTTGTGGCAGATATTAATGACCTCCAAAAGACAGATCATCTTGGTTAGCAAAAGAGCTGTAGAAGGCAAATACGTGTGAGAAAAGCTGGAATTTATTAAGTTGGAAGAATATACTTGTGGTTTGTGGCTAACACCAGGAAGTAGGGCTCAGAGGCTTGGACTGAAGTCTCAGCTCTGCACTTTGTGTCCTGGGCAAAATATTTCATCACTTGATGGCTCTTTTTCTCAATCTGCATGACAGGATATGAACATTTTCCCCCTCTCCTATTTCTTCTCCACACATTGGCAGTAGAAGCTGTCTTTCACCTTATAAGTGCAAATATTCTTCAGAGTCTTCTCATTTAGGGCCTCTGGATACTATTTCACTCGGTTCTTAATATGTATGTGCATTTATCTGATTTGCAGAATAAACATGCCACAGACACATAGACATTGGATCTGGAGACATGCCCACTCCAGATATTTTCCTGAGCAAATGAGTTGTTGAGGCTCTTGGAACTGAAAAGAACAAAGTGCATAGAGGCTGCGCAGATCCAAATTGGGGGCAGCAGAGCCAGAGCTAATAAACATTACCAGTCCAAAGTGGCCTGCTACAAAGAAAACCTTAATATTCTGTTTTTCCATTGTCCAAGATATATCAGCTACCCTGGATGAAAAAATATATTATTATACATGCAATATATTAGTATTATATGCAAATACAAATTATTATTGTATAATAAAGCATGGGAAATCAGAAAGAGCTCAGAATTCAGGGAAGATCACCATCTTTTCCCCTCATTTTTGCCCCACATGATTCCTGTAATTCAGATTGACATCATTTATTGTCACTGACATCAGAAGTAAATTCCTTGTGTAACTACTCATGCTGTTTTCAGATCGATTTTCAGCCCTGCATCACTCATAAACACTGGCACATTAGCTGATAAATCAACTGACAAATACTGTTGCATTTTGATATCATGCAAGATAGCTGTCTGCCCCAGACCTGCCATGGGAATGATCTGACATATGATCAATAGAGTGACTTGGTGCCATTACTCCTTTCTTAACAATTCTCCCTTAAGCAACCAAAACAAAGGAGAAGAGCCTCCCTGACTGCTCATCCATCATGGAGGATCCTCTCGCGGGGCTGGATGCCTGTGTAAGGCACCATGTCAGCCTCTCACTCGGGAACAGCTGCCTTTCACAGCTCATGAAATCCTTCTGTCTAGCTGTCTTTCAGTAGACGCTTAACTGCCGGCTGCGTGAGCCACAACAGAGAGCGTCACTGCTTATCATACACAAGAGGTTCAGAAAAGTGTAAGGATCCAGGAGGAGGAAGGGAAAGAAGAAAGCAGGAATGAGGAGGCACTGGCTATGAACAGGAGTGAATGAGAGAGAGCAGGAAAAAGGAGGCACCTGTGGGGAAGGGTGAATGTGGCAGAGACCGCGATCTGCTTTCCTCCTGAAATGGCTGCCAGTCACTCTCCCCTTCTTATGGAGAATAGAGAGAGTAGCTGTTGACTAACAGCAAGCAGTAGGACACTACCTGGACATCACGGGAAGAAACTTGTGTTATCCAGGAGCAAGGCATTATTTAATTCAGCCACCACAGAATAAAGATTTGAGGTAAACTGCACCCCAATATTGGCACAATAACCTGGACATCACCTGCTGGTCCACCTGCTTGCACCATTCAGTAGACACCATCTTTGAGGCTGTATGTGCACCAAGGTAACTGGTGACTGACCCTTTGGGGGTCAGTCTGACCCTTTGGGGGAAAAAAAAAAAAACAAAAAAAAACAAAAAAAAACAGGTGCAGAAAAGGAGAACCGTTAGGGAAGTGCATCTTTCTTACCTGTGGCAGGGCTTGAACAACTGTATCCAACAGCGCTCGCATTCCTGTGGCCATCTTCAGTAGCTTCAAGACTGCCACAACAAGCACAAGATGAATGTCACTCAGACTCAGCTCAGAAGGTCCATCCGTTAGGTGACCAGCACATGAGACAGAAGACTGGCTCCCTTTGCCCCAGAACAACTGCATTTTCTCTCTCATTCCCTTTCTCCATTTGCTCTCTATTTTTGACTGTACAAGTCCAGTGGTTCTTTTCCCTCTAGTCTTTCTATCTTCTTAGTAAATACTCTTTCTTCACTCATGCTTACTGGTTTCTTCCACTCTGCTGAAACACACTCTGACCAAGGAACCTCTTTCTCTCAGCAATTTATATCACACTTCTCCCTCTGCTTCAATTCTTCATGCTTTTTATCACCTTCTCTCCCTCCTGCCACTGTCCATGCATGCAGTTGAGCAAGTCTCTGCCATTATCAGGAATAATTTGGTACTCTCCCTAGGCAAGCTCCAAGCCAGTTTTGGAGGCTCCTTTCCAAAAACCACAACAATACTTGCCCATACAAGAATAACAAGGAGAATTCAGCTCTCACATCCCACTGCCTCCCCCCAGAGGTAGGGATAGGAGAAGCCCATAGCTCTACAGCTCAACATTGAGCTCTACAGCTCAATGCAGAGTCCCAGCCCAAGTCTGCCTACAGCACTGACTCCAGCCAGCATCTGTCTCACCCCGAGCGATGCGCAGCACCCTCATGATGCGGATGATAGTGGGGTTAATGGGTAGAGCAGCATTGATTTCAATCTCTTCCAATGTGATTCCCATGACAGACAGCAGCACAATGGCCAGATCTAGCTGGTTCCACCTTAAGAAGAAAAATTAAGGAGGGTAAACAAAGACAGATTTTTTTTCACGTCCCTAAAAGATAAAGTAAATTGTTTTCACTTCAACCTAAACATTTCTTAATGTGTGAATCCACAGTCCCATTCTGAGTCAGTCTACATGAACTTTTGTAGACAGTCACAGATACACTTTGCACAGACTGTGAGCAGTCAGAGGCAAGCCAGACTGATTTGAAAGCATGGAGTTACGCTACTACAATGGGCTCAGCTTCTTTTATCTCAGATCAGGATGGTTATATACATTCAGTTTTATACATTCAATTATATATGTTCAGCTTTTAGTTTGGCCCAAGAGCAAAAACGTAACAAAACAAAACAAGCTGTCTCTAAACCCACCTCCTTGCTATCTAGAATAGTCAGCAGATGCCAAAAAAGAGGCAGTTTTTGCACAAGTCTCATTATTGCCTAGGAATTGAGACTCATGTGGGCTGTAGCAGGGTCCATGCTATACTGAAAAGGGAGGCAGCAGGGCACCCTTTGCTAAGCATCACACTCCAGCTAGGGATCCATCCTCAAAACCTCCACCCCAAATCCAGCTGTCCCACTCACATGCTTGACACAACCCCTCTGCTCACCTGTCTTTGAAGAATCGCCGCAGCCCAAATGCCACCAACTTGAGCACTGCCTCCAGCACAAAGACTGTGGTGAACAGGTAGTTGCAGTATTTGAGGGCTGTCTCCAAGGACTGCCAGCAGAAAGAGAGGGTGAAAGAAGTGAAGAGAGAGCAGGACCAAGTATGTAATCACGTGGGCTCTCCTAAGCACCAGTAATTCATTTGCAGACAGCGAAATTGTCCCAGACTACCCACATCAATGTGGAGGCTTTTTTGTGGGCAACCATGGACCCTCTGCTCCATGTTCCTTTCAGAAATGTTCATTGTTCCTTTTTCCTCATCTGCTCAGCACAAAGGGGAAGAGGAAGTTATCATAAGGGCCATCCACCAAATATTATTATCTTTCTCCCCTACAGCCTGTGTCACCTGGATGCTGCCTACTAATGGCACTGACGTAGCTTGGAGTGAGGCAGAAAGGTCATTTCTGCTGGAAAGAAATCCTTCTCTGCCTTAAGCCAGGGCTGATATGCACCATATCTAGACTTCTGGTTCTTCCATGTGTGGCCCCTTCTCCACCACCAAGAACTTGCAGACAGTATTTAGTGGCACTTCTACTGCAGACGTTCAAAGCTCTTTACCAGGGTTTTTTACTGGAGCCTGACAGCATGCAGGCATGGGTAGACCTGCTTTACAGTGGAAGGAACAGAGGAGTAAGGAAGAGCAGTGCTTGCTCAGGAACAAAAGCCTGGCATGAGGCTCAGACAGATAATGGCCAAGAAGAGTTCTGAAGAGTAAAACTATGGGCACCATCAAGGAGAAGATAAGAGGTGGGCAGGTGAGCAAAATGGGCAAGAAACACAGAGGAACCTGGCAGTGGATTTGAATGATGACATAGATTCAGTTCTTCATCAAAGCCTGAGCTACCTGAACAGCACCTGCTCAGGCACCATAGCTGTCACCTAAATCAAGGGTCTCCTGAAGAGAAAACTGACTCATCACTGAACAGATATCCATTTGTCCACATAAAGAGGCAGAAATCCCTTTCTATGTATGCAGCACACGTTCTTTTCATCAGAGGCTTCCAGAGGTCTGCAAGTAACTGAGAGATACCTGGTCTTCCCTAAGGTAAATATTATACTTCTTCACAGTAAGGAGCCTAGAATCCTGAATAACTCCCTGCAGCTGAGAGAGGCTTTCTTCACAGCTTGCTTCTGCAGCTTCTCCTGTGGAAGAAATGTGGTTGGGTAGAGGGATCCCCCTTAATGGCACACAACAAGCCACTCTAGTCCTCACAAGTCAGGACATGCATGAGAAGTGGACTGACATTTGAAAGTCTGATGCAAAGCCTGAAGCTCCTGGGGCACTCTGCTACTTCCACCACTTTCACTACACACTCACTTAATAATAAAAGGCTCATAAGCCTAACTCCACAAAGCTTTCCAGGGCCTAAGTCTTGTTTGGATGGATAACAGGTGTCTGAGCAGGGTCTACTTTTCTGGATGCGTACCAAATTCCTTCTTGCAACACTTACATAGTATTTTTCAGACACTCACCTCTCCTACCAATTCTGGTGAACAGTGATCATCAGAAAGCTGTAGCAAAATAACATAATTACTAGAGGCAGGGCTTATCTCCATGATCTCACTCACCACAGGTTGGTTGTAGTGCTCCAAGGACATGGTGACCACGTTGAGGCAGATGATGAAAGTGATGAAGATGTCCAGATAGTGGCTCGTGCAGACTGAATGGATAAGGAGGCGTATGGGGCAGTAGGTAGCATAGTACGGCAAACGCTGTGCCTCTTCAGCGGAAAGAGGGAGAGGGGAACAGTTAGCAGGAAATTGGAAGAAAGAGAGAGATGGGTAAGAAACACCAATCAGGGAGCAGGCATTGAAGTAGGGATAGGTTTTGAAACAAAAACAGGTGAAGGAGGGAGAAAGAAAGAAAACAAAAGGATAGATAAGAGATAGGGGACATCATAGAAAGAAAAAAATAAAATATCATTAAAAAGAGGAAAGCAGAAAAGGGAAGAAAAATAAGTAGAAAAAAAAAAAGGAAGGAGTCATAGATAGAAAATCTGTTAGTCTATGTTTGTTGGAATGGTGCTAAATCAGCATTTCATGCCTCCACAAATTAAGATCACAAATGATAAAAGGAAGCAGATGGTTCCAGGAGAGACCCCAGGGTGTCACAGGAGAGAGGGAAAAACTGGAGCAGAGGAAGGGAAAGCATGCCCACAGGCTGTGAATGGAAGAAAACCATCAGTCTGGGGTAGTAGTGATGATTTCCAGGGGTGAGTGTGCCTTTGCGATTTTTTCCTATAAAAACACAGAAAAGGACAGAAACACCAGGGAAAGGGCTTGCTTCCCGCCAGAGGTCTGGGACACCAAGGAGGGATGCTACAAAACTGATGGAAAGAGCTATAAACAAGAGAGAGGGATTTTTTTCACTCTCCCCTGCTTTTTGATTTTGATTTAAACACAAAGGACAGACTATTCAAGCCTCCCTGATGATACATGCAGGTACATACACTCATGTATTTTTAGTATGTGTAATTTCCCAAAGGGCAGTGTGATAAAGCTCCTCTGGTGCCCCAGCTTCCCAACAGACCTCTTCAGCCAACTCCCCTTCCCCAAATTGCCCTAGTATAGTGCACAGCAATGCAGCAGTGGTGCAGGGAGGGAGACTGAAAGCATGGGCACAAGCAATGAATTTCAGGAACCAATCCGCCAGGAAAGAAAAAGAAGAGGAGAAGGTTTTTCTCAGAAAACCTTGGCCTACGAACCGACCAAACACTTAGGCTGTGCCTTACTCCTTCGCTTCTTCTCCAGGCGCCGCAGGCGCTTCTCCTCCCGCCGGCGTGCCTCCTCGGCCTCCTGATGCTGCCGGCACTTGTGGAAGTTCTCCACCACCACCCCCACAAACATGTTGAGCACAAAGAAGCTGACGATGAGGAGGAAGGATATGAAGTAGAGGAGCATCCAAGGGTTGTTGTTGATCACTGGCTGGAGAAGGCGGGAGAGGAGAGACGTTGTGGTCAGTGGACTGGTAGTATGGAAATGAAGGGGCTGAAACCACCTTGGTGACTGGCTGCTGGGCAGGTGGGCAGGGTTATGGAAATGAGGGAATAAAGGGCTCATGTAACATTTACCTGAACCCACACAGTTCAAGCCTATGGCGCTGTACCAACACTGTTACAGTCAATGTGAGTGTTACCCTCGCCTTAGGGGTGGAGCAATGGTGGCCAAGCAGCTGAACAGTCCTTGTTTACTGAGTAATAGAGTAACCACTTCTGGGCCTGGAAGAAGCCAGCACACCCAGAGAAGCACATGATACTTTGCTAAGGCTTTACAAAGAGATGGGACCTGGGGACCTGCCCTGTGACACAAATTGAATAAAGGGTGTGGGAATTACTGTAGTCATCCACCAGACAGCCACAGCTGCAATTCCCTGCATGGACACGGCCTACCCCTGACCACTGCAACTGGGTGAGTGAAGGATTCAGAAGAACCCTAAAAGGAACCCTAAAAGAAGAACCCTTGTCAGAGAGAGGTGTCTGAAGCAGTATGTTACAGCAGTAGCCTGAAGTCAAGAAGGTCCTTTGTAAGGAAATCTTTGTACCTGTTGGTCAACAGCCACAGCATCCAGTCCATTATACATAATATTGACCCAGCCATCTTTGGAGGCCAGCACAAAGAGGGACATCAGGGCCTGGAACACACAAAGCATATCATATGTAGAGCAAGTGTATCTGGCAGGCAGGGAAAAATTAGTGTTTTACATTCTAGCACACAGTGTTGAAATTCTCTTCCTGTCTGTGTCTCTGCACATATCAAAACCTACTCCTACTGTGAAAGGAGAGCGAGGGAGGGACAGGAAACTAAGTGCAGCCTGACCCACCACAGAAGAGAAGTCTTGAAGAACATCTGTTTTATGGTAGGAAGAAAAAGAAAATTAAGCTCTCTGCTGCCACCCCTTTTCTTCCCTCTTGTAACCTGCAAGTTTCATCCTAATATCAGCTCACTAGTGGCAGAGACTGCACTGATACCCATCCACCACACTCCCTTTCCTTGACCTGGAGATCAGTCTTCTCAGGCACTGTATCTGTGCCCCACACAAGGACATACAGAGAAGGTGACAAGCCTTGAACTGGACTCAAACTGTGAAAGAGGGCTATGAGCATACTCACCTGTCCAAGGTTGTCAAAGTTGTACTTGTGGTGCACCCACTTGTAGTTGGCAGCCACACAGTCAGATCTGTTGGTGATGTTCCTGATGTCGACCCCCAGGCAGTGGTAAAACTTCCCCTTGAAGAGCTGCAGGAGGGGAGCAACTCTGTTAGCCCACTTCCCCTCCAGTTGTATCCCCTCTCCCAGGGCACAGAGAGCAACAAAAGGGTCCTCTGAGACAGCCAGTGAACTGCAGAGCTCCTCCAGCTGCAAGCCAAGTGGCAGAGGACCGATAACGAGGGCCACCAGCACATCACATAACAGACTCCCCTGGCAGACTCCCATGTCATGCATTGCTAAGGACCCAGAGCCAACCTGTTAAACCCACATCTGGATTTTCAGCCTCTTTCACTGACCCAGACCAGTAGTGACTGTAAGTTCTCATCATCTGGAAGCCATTAGGGCTGCCTTTTGGAGCCCAATTAGAGACAGTGGCCCAAGGGGAAAAAAATATCTTCTATTCAGTCCCTCCAGCCATGCAGTCTCCCCTTCTGCTTCCCAATTACCAAGTAAGCTGAAGGGAAAAAAAGACCTCATCTGACGGTAAAGAAACAGAAAAAAAACATCCCCTCCTTCTCAAATACTTTTTTTTTTTTTTTTGGTAAAACTGCACTGATGTGATTCTTCTGCCCAAGGCACCTTTCCCCATATGGAACATACTGAATTGTGCATTTGTACAAACTCATCAGAACAGACTAAGTATAGCGCATTCTCTGAGATGGAAGTAACACCCACGCCTGTGCTCCTCTGCAACGCAACAGCCGAAAATAAAGAGGATTAAATAAAAGACGGTTGTGGGTGGATTTAGGGTTCAGAGTGAGGGGGAGAAACAACTGGCTGCAGACAGAGATCAGGCAAACAGGCTCTGAGATGCTTACCTTTCCAGAACTGTGTAGATCTGTCCCTGCGACACCAGTCCTGGCCCCTCCCTATAGCAGGGATCCAAACCCTGCCCTCCTGCTAGCTGTCTACACATCCCGTCTCACACATCCACACATCCATCTCACACTTGTGCTTGCTGAGCACCCAGCTGTCATTGCCAATGGCTGTGGGGACGTTCTGGGGTGCGACAGAAGAGCTCAGGGAGGTGGGGAAGGTGCTGAAAGTTTCCTAGCTTGCCTGTCCCTCCTGCTCTGCTCAGCTCCCTGTGCCTGTTGCAGTGTTTGGAGACACAGGTTCCCTAAGATAGGGGTGGTGGTGGGACAGGTAAGGCAGGTTGCCCAACTATAACAAGCCTACCTGTACACCCAGGATGCCAAAGATGATGAAGAAAGCACAGCAGATAAGGACAATGTTTCCTATGGGCTTCAAGGATGAAATGAGTGTTTCCACCACCAGCTTCAGGCCAGGGGCTCGGCTGATAACTCTGGAAGGGAAGGAAGGCGATAGAGGGATAGGGAAGTGATGTTTGCCCTGAGCAACATGTTTTTCAGCGTCATATCTCCCTATGCAAAGATTTGTTAGTGGGAAACACTCCAAGGGCCAAAAAGCCTCTTTCATTCCCATGATTAACAAGGTACCTCCAAGGTACCAAGGTACAGCTAAGAGGAACCTCTCTGGCAAGCACACTTGCTATCTGTGAGATACCACATTTTGCTTGGCACAGCTGCCAGATGCATGCAGGGCCCCTGTCCGCTGCTCTGAGCACGGTGTGGGGCACTGATCTGGGGACCTTTCCTGGGGACGCAGCTGGAAGGGAAGAGGGCAGCGCGCAGTGGGGCTCTGACCGGAGCGGACGCAAGGTGCGTAGCAGTCGGAGGACCCGCAGCACTCCCAGGATTTTGGCACCACCAGCAGAGGCCACTGAGACCACAATGTCAATGAGGGACACGAAGACCAGGAAGCCATCCAGGACGTTCCAGCTGCTGCGGAGATAAGCCTGGTCCCCAAAATACAGGCCTAGAGAGACCACCTACAAGAGAGGGTAGAGGACCAGGGGTTAAATGGCTCCACTCCATGTTTCCTTGTAGAAGGCAGCCACAGATAGAGCGGGAGAATGGAAAACAGTTATTAACTCCACCCAACGCTTCCTGAGGTAGCAATAAGGGCTCATTTTGCACACTTCAATAAATCTCATTGCCTCTTTCTCTTTTTCTGGAAGGCTGTGAAGGAAAATGTCTTTGGGGAAAGCAGTGGCACATAACTACAGAAATAACAAGGCCATGCTCTAGAGAGGCATTTCAGCAAGATTTCCGTAGAGTTTTCTCACCCCTCGTCTGCCTCTCCGAGCAATAGGACACCAGAGAGAACATTACAGGGAAAGTTCCCGGCCATTTCACAGACCTGAGCTAACTATCCCAGACCAGAGATTATCCTTTTTTTTGAAGGTAAAATTTGGCACCGACATCTGTACTCAGACTCCTAAAAGAGTGGTCTGATTTTCAGCAGCACTGCCCTGAAAATCACACCCCTTTTTAGAAATGAATTTTTAGGGTGCTAACCTTAAGGTACCCAGTTTTGAAACTCTCTTTACTCACTTATGTGACACTTCTTCATCACAAAAGGGGAACAGCATGATTTGCGCACTATTGTAAAATACTTTGAAATCTATTAAATAATATCTCAAGTAAGAGTATTTTATTAATATTGTTGTTGCTATAGCCTTTGCTCTTACTCTGGAAGGAAAGGAATGGCCATTTGTCATTATTACAAAATCCATATCTGGAGCTCAGATATTTCTCCCAGACAACGAGATCCCTGTGTATAAATGCCCTTTTTATGCAAGAGTAGAGCAGATTGAACCCCAGGCAGTATCTACCCTTACCAAGGCATGGTGCAGGGCTAGTCCACTGAATAGCTAGAGAGATTTTGGAGGGGTGCTGCGCTAACGTAAATCGTGTTGCTCGTCACATGCAGAAAGGACCCTGAGCAGTCCATCTCCAGTAACTTACCTTCAGTGTCATCTCAGCTACAAAGATTGCTGTGAAAATGTAGTTGGACACAGTAAGAAAGATTCTCTCCTACAAACAAACAAACAGAAAAAAAGAGAGAAAGGCCCTAAATATATCTCAACTTCTTCCTGTTCTGCTGTGAGACCCCTTCTATGAACTTGGTATCTCTAGCTTTCCTGTGAAGGGTCTGAAAGTTGGGGGAATAAGAGCATTGCTCCCTGGAAAAGGTCAGTGTTGGGCAGCATTCAGCTTTCACATCTTGACTCTGCCCTGTGTCCGGACAGAATCCCATGCAGCTCTGCAAAAGCATAGTGGGTGGGATGTGCCATGCTTCCTCCAAGTCAGCACTGCTTAGTTTGGATCTGCTGCACCATCCCAAAGTGCTCCTGAGCACTGACCACTGTGCTGTGCACAGCATATTTGGTGGGACAGCTAAGGCAGAGATGCAGAAAAAGTCATTTGAGTTTGTCAGCCTGAGCCATCAATAAGTTCAGCTCAAAAGTACCGTAAATGAATGCTGACATACTGCTTCCACAGGGACTTTGCTACATATAGAAGTTACTTCTTCATTTTAGTTTCCAGCCCCTGCCCCTTTGACAAGCCATCTCTTACCAAGGGTAGCCTGTGAGACTCCCTCACCTTCTAATAGAGGGCACTAGGATTACTCTACTATAAAGAAGGCTTGCCTTACTATAAGACACTTCAACAGAAGCATGTATGACGTGAATTACTAATATCTGGGCTTTGGAATAGATGAGTGAGAGTTAGTGTTTAATGCCAAGGTTTGTCCAGAGGCTTTACCAGTGCCAGGAGCACTTACGAGCCTCTGCCAGAGGTCATGCTAAAAAGTAGGTAGGAGGGAATTCTCACCGTGCTTCTGTGTTCAATCTGTGGTCTCTCCAGGGCAATGGTGATGCAGTTCAGGAAGATGAAGGCCAGCACAACATAATCAAAGAGCTTGTGAGCAATAATTGTTTGGCAGAGGAGACGAAACCTGCAAGAGAAATCCAAGCAGGCACATGTGCCTTGGGCAGAGTTATATTAGGAGCTAGGACAGAATAGAGCATTCTAGCCAAAACTGAGCTCTGATTAGAGCCATAGCAGCTTTCCTATCACATATACTGATGTCTCCTATCCTGGCAATATCACAGAGCAACCCATGGTAACACAGCAAGTCTGCACCAGAGCAAGGAATTGAATCTCCATCCATCACCCCAGTGCTGGAGTTGTCTCTTACCCACTACGTCACTCTCCTCCCCTGTAGAAGAGAGTTTGACTCTACCTCCCAAACTCAGAGCTGCCTCACATTTGTATTTCATTACAACAATCACCCATGTGCTGAAAGTCGAGGAAATGCAGGGAACAGTCATGGGGAACAGACTTCTGGCTGCTCTGAAAGACACTTTTCCCCTTAAAAGGTATCATATGGAACTATAATAAAACCCCATTCTTTTCAAGAGGTGATGCACACTTATGCAAATGCTGTCAGTTAAGGTATATGGGCATTTTCTTCTTATGGGAAGACCACCTTGTCAGGAAGAATTTGTCCTAAAATGTTTTTCTAGACACAAGGAATACTAACTTTGCCCTAAAAGATATAATATGGCTGCTGATAAACTGGCAGAGAAATGGAGAGATTGTTCTTGTACCAGGGGAGGTAATATCAGTGTTATGGAGTCATTAATAATGCATTACTTTTTCTTTTTTAGTTAATGTCTGTATTCCCTGTCTTGCTTTGCTATAAATATTTATGATTACAGAAAAGACAAATGGAATGCTCCTAAGAGAGAAAAAAATCATAATAGCCATTTAAGATTCTCTTCTTCCTTTTTGTCTTTAGAACTAAAGAAGAGAAATGCTGTTTGGCTAGGGAGGTGGAGATGGAGGAGACAAAACATATTTCTAACAGATAAGGTTTACGTTGCAACCTAACATCCAGCTTATAGGGTGCAGCTGCTGTTCCAACAAAACCTGTCTTATCTTCTCAACCCTCTGCTAGTAAAAACAGCACAAACCTGTTCTGTGGAGAGAAGAGATATATGGACCAGTCCTCTCGTAACTCACACCAGTCTGGCTTGTAAACTTCCATCATCTTCCGGATACGAAAACACAAGCTCTGGAGGGATGCAGCAGAAGTTACTGTCACTGGTTACCTGCCCAGTTGCCTGACAAAGTCACTCTTTCTTTCTCATTCGATCCTAAAACATCACTACCTGGAGTTTCCCAGACAAACCAGTTCCACAGGGCTGCTTTTCATTAGCCCATGTGTGAGGAAATGGATTCAAAGTGCACCAAGCCACTGATAAGGATCTGCTATACTCGGGTCTGTTTAGTTCTCAGCATCTGATTTCATCCCCAAACTGCATAGAAATGAAACTGCTGGTGGCCTTTCTCATGAAGGATGGTGTCCATGGTCTCTTCTTAGTGCCTTGAAGTGAGTCTGTTACACTGGCATGGAATTTCCTAGATACCTCAGCTATCAAGAAGCAGACATCCCAGCCCAGGAGGCCCAGGAGAGGATGGCCTTCTGTAGGCACTTGGGCTTTGACGTTATTTAATTTCACAGGAAATATTTCTGTTCAAATCTCTACTGACACTCCAGCTATGCTCTTTTACAGGCTCTCCCATCTATTTTGCAGGGAAATCTGACCTCAAGGACGAAGTTGGAGTTTCCCACAATATTGAGGCATAACTTTAGGTTCCTTGTACCAAATACTCACATAATCTATCTCCTCATCATCCTCTCCCCGCTCCTTGCGGTTGTTCATCTTTGGGAAGATCTCCTTTGCAATGTTGGGCATTTTACCATTACAGTCCTGGTGCTCGTTGACCCCGGACGCTGCCCCTGGCTTACGGGTCGCTCTGTAGCCAGACGGGACTGATGCCAACTCCACCAGGTCACAGGAGCCCTTGTTGTCCAAAGAGAGCGTTCGGCGGTGATGAGACATCCTTCTAGTCGCATCTCGCTCCCCATCTGCCTCCCTGCGTCTCTCTCCAGACAGGAGAGATTCATGCTCGGCAGAGGGAGGTTTGTTTTTCAGGCTGTGTCCCCGAGCCAGGCTGTTCCAGCTGGAGCGGCGGCTCCCCCAGGCTCCGCTACGGCCCCAAGCACCATAGTGGGAACTGCGGGAGCTGGACTGTAAGAGAGTGGTACAGGAGTTCAGTGACTATGGGCATACGGAGGGTAGATATTGTTGTATTTCAAACCATAGACTTGTCCCTGGGCCCGTAAGACAGGAGATTGCCTGTTTTGGTCCTCGAGGAAGGTGCATGTTGGGAATATAGCAGGTACTTCTGTAAATCTGATAACAGATTGACAACAAGTTAGTAGTAGTGTTGGCTGTGATTACTTTACAGCACCATCTGTGTGTGAGGCACTTACAGGGAAAGTAAACAATAAAGCCAAAGGGCAGGTGCCTGACGTTGTCACTTGCATGAACACACAAACACACGGCAGGAATAAAGCTTTCCAAAAATCTGATTGGCAGCACTTTATACTGCCCTGAGGTAAAGGATAACACAAGGTATGGGGAGATAATCTAAATCATCGTCTTCGAGTAGTCTTTGTAAAAGCTAGAAATGATAAAAATGGTCTTGTTGGTTACAGTCTAGTTCCACCACATCAGCAACTTGTCACGTAGCACATGGCTGTCACCTCTGGTTATTTAGGAAAATGGGAGTATGAGTCCCTCTAGCACCAGTGTACCCACACAAAGCTGTTTGTATCAGTGGGCAAATTGTCTAGAGGTTGATATAACAAAATGGACAGGTCTAAGGTGTGTTGGCCAAACAGCCTGCATGTCTGGAGAAGTGCTAAGGGGCCACAGGGCTTGCTATGGGGGCTCCAAGTCAAAGTTTTTCTCTTCTTTTCTCTGAACAAAATCTTCCAGAAACCCCATCTGTTGTGAGGCTTGGCAATGCTTGCATCAGCCAGACTGTTCTGGTTCTCAACTCACTCTGAGGATCACCTGGGAGTAGAGCACCATACAACACCATTGTATTTATCCCGTGCTCTAGGCAAAAGGGGCAAGGATAAGAAAACAGATGTTTCACTCTAAGAAGAAGATTCTGTCTGCTTGCTATCCCCTCCTCTCTAACCAGAAAAATAGAAAAGAACTGAATCCTACACTCAGCAGAATATAGATTGGTAATGTGGAAATACAGGTCAATCATCCAGACTGACTTGGTTTCCTAAGGAGAGACTATGCACTTGTGTTATGCATTGTGGCAGCAATGCATTCTTCCACTGCAAACCCCAAATGATGGCAGAAAGACAGCAGACTCCTTGGGCTTTGAAAGGATGGTACCACTTGCTGTTCATTCACTCACCAAGGACCGCTGGTCATAGGTCATTCTCCCCAGGGACATCACACTACTCTTCCTGGAGCCAACAGCAACAAGGATCTGGTCTGGCTGCAGGGAGTTGCGCGAGGAGTTAGTGACCCCCCCAGAAGACACTGGTGGGTTAGAAGAGGGCAAGGATGGGTCCAAGTGTCCATTTGGTGTCACAGGAATTGCACAGAGCTTGGGATCTGAGTGGAAAGATGCAAGGAGAGGAAGAAAGAGGAAAGAAGGCTGCTTTCTCACCATCCAGCAACTGTTTCAATTTCTAGGCTGTTAAGCAATGTTAAAATCCAACACTGATCCATTCTAACTTAAGGCATAGCAGCAAAAGTAGTCAAAACTGTAAAGATCATGAGGTATTCCTCTCCAATCCCCAAACTGATGGTAACTCCCCTTGGGGCCAGAAGGACAACTGGAGTGCCACTCAGACAGACTCATACCGACAGGTAAAGCAAGAGGTCCAACCCTGGCAGCAAGGGGAGGAAAGCGTGCTTCTGCATGCCAAGAGTCAGGGGTGGAGATTGGCTTCTTCAGGTCTCAACAAATACTGCCAACTGTCACATAGGCAGTCACTATTTAAAGCAGTTAAATTGAGACCCTGAGGAAGAGATCAAGATGTGGGGATATCAGCAGCCATCAATGCTTTAGGCTCACCTTAAAGTTCCTGTGATCGTATTCTTCATGCCAGTCAGTTCTACTGCACTGGGACACTTAAAAAATGACTTAATATTGGCCTTTAAGACCCAGAACAGGTATGCTAAGTGCTGTAGAAGAACACGAGCCATCCAATATGCATGGAGAAAACGGGGCACTCTGTTTTAAAGCCGGACAGGACTGGAGCAAGCTTTTTTGATTTTCCTATTGCATCCTAAAGATTATATATCCTGCATGGCAAGTACTGCACTTGGCGTTAGGGCCCTGTGCATACCCATAGGCTCTGTTACTGTCCCCCATTCTCTTTCCTAGGTGTATGGCTGACTGCATTCAAGGTCAGCTCTGATATTCTGCAGCTATATAACCTTGGATCAGACTGTTGTGACAACAGCTAGGTTGTGAGAAAGAGCTATGATAAGCCAAGTCTGGAGCCTCTGCTCCTTGCCTTGGGAGCTGCATTTAAGCTCAGGCCCATGTTGTTGGTCTTTGCTGGGCTATTCTTCAAGTATGCTTGTACCTAGCCTGGTGCTTTGCTGATCCTGACTTTGCCTTGCTGACTTGACTTCTACTTCTGACCTCAGACCTGCCTCAACACTATGGACTTGCCTGGCAAACACTGAGCCATTGGTTGACCCTACTGCTGTCAACGCATCTGCTCCGCTTACTTTGTGCAGATACTGCACCCTTGTTGGTGTGGTCTCTGTCTTGCCTGTGTGGCTATCACTCTGGCTCCCATCTCACCTTCCCCTGGGGAGCACGCCACTCTTACCGCTCTGTGGCACAAAATCTTTTTTTGAGATATATACCTTCATGAGACATGAGATCTTCAAGGAAAAACTTCATTCTGTGGCACAAAATCTTTTTTGAGATATATACCTTCTGTAGAAAGACATGAGATCTTCAAGGAAAAACTTCAAGTATTAGAGAACCTACCCTGCAGTTTGTAGGCAGACTGCTTCAACAGTTTGTTATCCTTAATTTAAAATATGTGGCTTTTTTTTCAGTTTGGAAGTTTCAGCTTCCAACCTTTACAATCTCATTATACTTTTTTCTGCTCAATTAAAGAAACATCTACCATCAGAAATCTCTCCTTATGGTCGACACTTGCAGTGTGTGCGATCAAGTCACTTCTCTAGATTCTCTAAGGTTCATTAGTCTCTCACTATGAGGCAGAATTTCCAAATTTGTCTGGGTCATTTTTAATTTCTCTGTATTCCCTTTTCAAATGTGGGTGCCAGAACTGGACACAAATGGTACCTCTGAAATGGTACCTCTGGAGTAGAGACAGTATCATTTTCTCATTCCTATTTTCTGCTCTTTTCGATTATTCAAGAACTGCTGCTCTTAGCTACCACTTTCCTCAGGATATCAACACAGTTCTGAGTTTCCACCAATGACACCACAAACTGGTATAAAGTTCAAAATGAACATGTACAAATTAGAAGAAAACTTTCAAAATTGTTTTGCTATGGGAACAAGCAGATGCCACTGTGGAGATGGGGGTGAATTTTCGTAGCAATCTGCATTCACATTTTTCACCAAACAGCAGTGCAAGTTGAGCAAATGAAACTGTTTGCTCAGTGTACCTGAACCTTCCTGGACATCATGCAGCTGATCCAACTCCTCCACGTTTGATGAACTCTGATCTTCATCTGAGTATGACCGGTTGGCATCACCCTGAAACAGACAAATTTAGAAGCTGGGAACTCATGAAAAGAAAAGTTCTTTTCTTTCATTCTTGAGCACGACTGTAAAATTCTCCTTGGTATTCAGGCATCAGTAGGGCCCTGGGAAGAGTCCTGTCTGACCTGGAAGGGCTGAGATCCTGTGTTCTTGCTTTTGGAATGGAAAAGGACTCATGCTGGGAGCCTGTTGCAGAGAATGAAAATTGTGAACACTTTTCTCAGTGGCTTGTTTCTTTCCTTGGAAGGATTATCGCTGTCCACTTGTTTTTTGGATTAAGCCCACTCTGAACTTAAGCAGGGAAATGAGTAAGATTTGATACTCTGAGAGTTCTCTAGTGTTGTCCCCAAAGTTTCCCCTTCTTAATACCTCTCTTCCTTCTCCCCATCAGAGACAACATCTGTGACTCACCTCAGCCTGGAAACCCTCCACCAGGATGGCCACCAGCAGATTGAAGAGTACATAATTGCCAAATGTCATGAGAGCCACAAAGTAAAGGGATGCCCATGGTGAGGTGGAGGCCATGCCATTATAAAGTACAACATTCCAGTCCTCCTGTGTTAAGATCTGCAACCATGAACAGAGGCCACATAAACCTGAAGAACATGATGACAATTCCCAGAGAATCAGAGTAAAGGACCTCTTGACCACATCAGGCCTCTTAGCTTCATACACATCTTGACCACATCAGGCCTCTTAGCTTCTCTATAACCACCCAGCCACTGCCCAGTGTCACTGGCTGGCTGTTTTGCTGATCTGATAATGCTGGCTGAGCAAAAAGAGTGTACATCGGGGTAAGCATGTGCTGGTGTTAAACACAGGAGTTGCCCCAACAGAAGTGACTTTTGCAAACTGCACAGCCTTCTGTACTGTTAGGAGTGAGTACAATGCGCCACACAGAGAGATAGCACCTCCTGATGTTTTTTATTTTGTCCTGGCCCAACTGGAGAGAGGAAAGTGGGCTCACCTGGAACACAGTGACAATGGCCCACAGCAAGGAGTCAAAATTCTTGCGGTCAGGAACCGTATCTCCTGTGTCTGTCCTGAGGCTGAACTTGCATCCAAAAATGTGCATTCCCAGGATGCTGTTGGGACAGGAAGAGGAGCCCAGTGTCCAATTTAAATATCTCTGCCATCACAGTGAGCTTGTTGGAGAAGTTCTCTTTTCTTCATGACAGGCTAGTGTAGTACCACAGGGCTGAGGGGCAGAGCTACACAGCCAGAGCACTGGTACCTATCTGTGAAGGAAGAGCTGCATCCTCTAGCAATTCCCTCCAGCTCATCCCTCAGACCTGCTCTCTCTCCATTACTCTTGTTTGTTCCTGTCTTTTTCTTCATTCCCTCTTGCAAACAGCATACACTCATGGTGCCTTGACAGACTTTCCTGGATGCTTTCTGCTGCCCTCCTGTTGTAATCAGCATGCAGACTGGTCCTATAGCCATTACTGGTTACCAGTAAGGGATCATGCTCAAGATAGATGTTTGCTGGCAGTATTTCTCCATCCCCTTCAGGCCAAATCTGCTGAAAGCAATTTAGGGCAGCAGTGGCCTCAGCCTTTACGCACACATAAATGTCTCTCAGTACTGCCTAAACCTAGAGCGATGGGCAAGATGAGTCACACACACACATTGAAATTGTCAATATGAGCTAGGCAGCACCTCTCCAATTTACTGTGATGCAACTGCCTCCTCACCTGAATATAAAGATGAAGAGCATGAGGAGCATGCAGAAGGTGGCTACGTTGTCCATAGTCTTCATCAGCACCACGAGCTGGCGCCGCAGCGCAGGCATGAAACGCACCAGCTTTAGCACCCGTAGAAGGCGGAAAGTCCTCAGCACCGAGAGCCCCCCATCTGACTGGCCGATGATCTCCCAGATGCTACAGCCCAGAGACAGGCACAGAAAGTGCAAGGAACAAGGGAACAGAGAAGTGAATAAATGGCAGAGAGAGGGGAACAGCAATGCTAATCCAAGTTCTCACCTCTGCATTGCCAGCATTTATATGAGGCTCAAAGAGGGAAATCTGCACAAACAAGGTATAATTGGGTGTGTATAGTGGAAGCTTATACTTATGTGTAAAAGGTTGCATTTCTCCCTTTCAGAATTTAAACATGGCACTATATGTTTCAGGAATAAGAAAATTATTACAGCATTAAATCCCAGCAAGGTAAGTTCCTCTACCAAATTCTAAACCACTGTAGCTTTCTTCACTTACGAATTTTGACAAATAATTCAAAATTAATGCTTTCCATGGACTTCCAAAGCAGCTGTAATTGCCTCTGTTCTACAGAGGAGGGAACTGAGGGACAGAAACACTATGAAGTGGCTTGCCCAACATCACTCAGAATGTTGGAAAAGGATATCTAGTCTTCAAGTCCATTTCTTTGTGCACCAGCTCAGCTCCCTTTCTTTTATAGCTGGTAAACCCTTTTGGGAAAAGCACATGAGAATTTACAAGCTCTCTGGTGTTCTTTTCTATATGTACTTCAGATGACCCACAGGGCCTTTGTCACCTGATGATGACGATGATACTGTCAAAGATGTTGTAGGGGTTGCGGAGGTAATCAAAAAGCCCAAAAGCAGCAAGTTTCAGAATCATCTCCAGGGCAAACATGCTTGTAAAGACAACATTGCTGATCTCCAAGATGTTGGTCAGTTCCTCTGGCTGGAAAGAATACAAATTCAGAGAGTCAAACCTGAAAGAGTCCTGATGCTATCAGGAAAAAACAAAAATGCCACTATTCCCTTGGTACAGGCTCTGTAAGGAGCTATGAAGAAACATGGGTGAGATTAGAGTAGACCCTTTGTACTGTTATTCTGTTCCACATTTACTACTTTCATCACAGATTATGTTTCTAGTGAATGCTGAACTGTACAGTTTTACTGGAAATGGTCATGAGCCCCATAGCCATTTAGGCAGCTGAGAGTCACCAAACATATCCCATGCCCTACTCTTATACTCCTCTCACCTGGCTAGGGGCTATTTCACTTTGTGCAAAGAAGATGAGTATTTTTTGAAGCAAGGAGCAGAGACTCCCCCATTTGCTCAAAAGCAGCTAATCTGTGGCCAGTCACTTACTACAATACATTCCTTTGAGGTTTTCACAAATACCTCGGCACAATTTGTTGCTAAAATTTTGAAAATATTTGGGTGAGAAGAAAACAGTTCCCCATCTTCTTCTAAATCTCACTGCACTTCTCTGCCCCCCTTTTCCTTCTATTTTTT
>NW_010578765.1:10767-24476 GCF_000705375.1 Tinamus guttatus
TAGGGGGGCAGGATCACCTCCCTCGACCTGCTGGAGATGCTCTTCTTAATGCAGCCCAGGATTCCATTGGCCTTCTTGGCCACGAGGGCACACTGCTGCCTCATGGTCAACTTATCATCCACCATGACACGCAGGTCTTTCTCTGCAGAGCTGCTCTCCAGAAGGTCGGTCCCCAGCCTGTACTGGTGTCTGGGGTTATTCCTCCCCATGTGCAGGACCTTGCACTTGGCCTTGTTGAATTGCATGAGGTTTTTCGCTGCCCAGTTGTCCAGTCTGTCCAGGTCCCTCTGGATGGCAGCGCAGCCCTCTGGGGTATCAGCTACTCCTCCCAGTTTGGTATCATCAGCAAACTTGCTGAGGGAGCACTCTGTGCCTTCATCCAGGTCATTGATGAATAAATTGAACAGGACTGGACCAAGGACTGACCCCTGGGGGACCCCACTAGCCACAGGCCTCCAACTAGACTCTGCACCGCTGATCACCACTCTCTGGGCCCTGCCATCCAGCCAGTTCCTAATCCATCTCACTGTCCACTCATCTATCCCACACCTCCAGAGCTTGCCCAGGAGGATGTTTTGAGGGACGGTGTCAAAGCCTTGGTGAAGTTGAGATAGACGACATCCACCGCTCTCCCCTCGTCTATCCAGCCGGTCATTTCATCATAGAAGGCTATCAGGTTAGTCAGGCAAGATTTCCCCTTGGTGAATCCATGCTGACTACTCTTGAGCACCTTCTTGTCCTCCATGTGCCTGGAGACAACAGCCAGTATGAGCCGTTCCATCACTTTTCCAGGGACGGAGGTGAGGCTCACTGGCCTGTAGTGGCCTGGGTCCTCCTTCTTGCCTTTTTTGAAAACTGGCGTGACATTGGCCTTCTTCCAGTCCTCCGGCACCTCCCCCGTTCTCCAGGATCTTTCAAAGATGATGGAGAGCGGCTTAGCTATGACCTCTGCCAGCTCACGCAGCGCTCTGGGGTGCATCCCATCAGGGCCCATGGATTTGTGGGTATCGAGTTTCCTTAGGTGCTCTCTGACCCAATCTTCCTCTACGTTGTTCTACGTCCTCTATGTTGTTCAGGTTTCTTGTAGTTGGCAATTCAAGAACTTTGAGGAAGAGGTTGTATCTAGAGTTTGACTACCAATGAATTTAGCCCTTGTGAATTTATGATCCTATTTTAAATTAACTTGTAATCTTGGCTCCTGCAGTGTCCTAAGAAAACAAACTTCATAACTGAATAATGGCTTTTCATGGAGTACAGAAAGTGTTTTAAAACTTATGCCTTCACCTATGTCCCTCATAGTCTGAATGTTATGAAAAGCGGTGAATAATTCTCTGATCACCATCTAGCTAGTAGCGATAGGTAGTCTGTAGTAACATCACACTTCCAATAAGTGTTGGGACCTGTTCTTAATAACTTTTCTGTTCAACAAGATGAGAGACTGAAATTGTACTCACCATTGCTATTCTACTCCATAATTTATAGATGTCTTTTGTCCTTCTCACTTGTGCCTTTTTTGCATGTCTGAAGAGTATAGCTTTTTTCATCCCTCTGTTCTTCCTTATTTTTAGTGTGTGATGATTTTCTTGGATGAGATAAGTAGGAAGAAAAATAGAATGCCTAAATGGATAGCTTAATTTGATACTTTTTTGGGGGGAATTACTATCCTCCTTTTATAAATGCTAGTTTACCTTTTAAGCATAGCCCTGAAATAAGTTTGCTGCTATCAGCCCTAAGCAGTTCTGCTCTGTGCTGGTTTTCTGGTGGCACATGCCAAGAAAAAGTTTGTATGAATGTCACTTAAATACAGCCTTAAAAAAAAAAAAAACACGAAGACTCTGTTCTTTCTGTCTAATCTCTAAATTTATGAACTATCTGGTTCTGTTAATGAAACTTTTTCATATAAAAGGGCTTTACTTGCCCACTTAATGCCTTCAAGATAAGGAAGAGGTCCTGAAACTTATTGGGATCAAAGGGCCATTTACTGCAACATACTGCAAAACTCATGCTACTGAACAGGTTGGTGCTAGGCATACTTTTACTAAAGGAACGAGGAGTATTTATGGTGAGGACATAACTGATATATCAAAAGCCCTTTATAGGAATTACTATTATCAGGTTTTCCTGGCTCCATAGGTTCTACATGTCTAGAGAAATCTATTATCTCAATCTTAAAGATGAAATTAGATGGAATTTTAAAGATAATTCTAATAAAATAGAAGGAAAACATTTTGTCTTTTTTTCTGACTATAGCATCTCAAAAGGCTATGTATGTTTGGGTTACTTTGCATATCAGAGAAACAACATGCTATTGAGATGAAAAGAGATTTGATTTGGTTACAATTGTCAAGTATGGAAGTATTTTTTAAAGTATGAACCAAATGAGAACAAATGACTGTTCAGCAGTAAAGCCTTCAAAGGAAAACTTGAATTGCTATACCTAGCTGGTGCTTGACTTGTAAAGCATTTATAATGATTTTTGATCACTGCAAGGCATTGATTTTGTTTTAAACAGTGGGGTGTAGGTTTATATATATGTAGAATGTAAAAATGGCTGTGAGCTTGAACCAACTCCTTTTCATTGCACCCAAGTACTAGATCTCTCCTCTTGTTTCTTCATAGTAAAATATTATTGATGCCATTTTATAATTTAGGAGAAAAAAAAAAGGTAAGACTAGAGTAAAAGCTAGACCACCTTTTGAGATGTACAGAGTTTGAAAATGCTAAAGTTCCTATGTAAAGTTAGAAGCAACTCTGGAGGTGTGCCTTTTTAACTGGAAGGGGTTCATGTTCCTATAATCTGTGTTATCAAAGATAGTTCCATGAGTACCATATATTCCTGCAGGCTGATTTTGTTGAAAAGATCACATCATTACAAAAGTGAAAGTGCTGTGGAGCTCCCTGCTAAGATCCATCTTCATGGAGAATGAAAGTCTGGAGGGGACACAATCTGCTGAAGAAATAGCACATCTTGTTTTTTTGTTTTGTTTTTGTTTTGTTTTCTTTTTAATAGTTACATTCAATTTTCATTTTTATTCATTCTAATACACTATGGCTTTTTTATTCTGTAAGGCTACTCATTAGATTTTCCTGTATAATTGCTGTTTGTCTCTTTTGGATCCCTGTTATACCTGGACTGTTCTGCTCTGAAAGTTTTCATTGTTCCTGGAGACATTTTCTTTTGGTCACTCTCAGTAGTCTAAGAATGATTGTTGTTTTCTGCAGTTGATGATAATGGATAACGCTGCAGCTATACTATGGTAATATTCATATATTTCTTCTGTTTGTATTCAAAAGTATCAATTACTGTTCTTAATAACAGGATAGAATAAAATGTGGGTAACGTTTCAGTGTTTTGAAACTGTCAGCTTGCAGGACAGCTTATCACCAGAGGGAATCTTTCAGTGGCAATAGCATAAAGGAAGCATAAAATACTGAGGAAAGGCAAAAAGTGTATTTAATCCACTTTCTGTTTTAAGGTATATTCCTTCTATTGCTGTTCACTTTGCATACTTTTCTTGTTTTGTGCTAGAAAGGAATGTTAGAGGAATGTTGTTGTTACCATAGGTCTTTAAAAACATTGGAAGTCAGTGGTATCTGTAAGTGCAGAGGGAAGCTGAATTTCTCTGTTGCAAACACAGTTTAGGGGGAAATACCTGGGAGAATTTTAGTCAACCACCACTAATGTGGTGGTTAACTGCAAGGAGTTACGAGCTTAAAAAAAAGTTATAATACTCTCAGGTAACTTTCTTTGAGACCTGATTTAGTGTTTTAACAGGTGAGTTTCACTTCTGAACTTGTGGAGTGAGGACTAAAGTATATCTTTCAGTTGAGGCAAATTCGAGTAAAGTCTGCTGTTACATTAGGACAACTTTATAACTTCATCTTATTATATGTAAACTTTGCCTTCTTTCTGAAAACAAAGCATATAGCTCTTATCCAGAGTAGAATATTGAGTATGTACTCTTTTCAATATTATGTTTGTATCTGTGTACAGAAAGCATAGAAACAATGTGGGACCCAGCAAACCTATTCCTCAGCCACGAAGAAACATTGTAGGCTGCAGAATACAGCATGGATGGAAAGAAGGGAGTGGACCTATAACACAATGGAAGGGCACAGTTCTTGATCAAGTTCCTGTAAACCCCTCCCTCTATCTTATAAAGTATGATGGATTTGATTGTGTGTATGGACTAGAACTGCATAAAGATGAAAGAGTTTCAGCACTTGAAGTCCTTCCAGACCGAGTTGGTAAGTGCTGTTCTTTTCTATGCACACATACACATATGTCGACATTTAATAGTAAATGTTCTACCTGACTTTTCCCTGAGAACTTCTGAACAGTTATGAGAACTTTTGAACAGTTAAATTTTATTAGTTGTTTTTAATTTTGTCACATGACAGGTAACGTTAATGTTCTGTTAAAGCGTTCTAGATTTCACAAAGATATTGGAGAGTGCTGTCTTCGGTCTTTAAATGGCATGCAATACATTCTGTATTTTTCTTCCTCTTTAGTGTCTTATCCCTAACAAGCTTATATAAAGTCAATATTGATATTTCTATTAAAATTGAAGCTCTGAGCCAGCTGAGAAATGTTTTGGCTATACACTGTCTGTTCTTCGAATTTGATAGAGACGATATCACGTTTTCCCTTATTTGCTTTCCCCAATTATTAATATACATGGAAAAGAGTCATTTTCTAAGTGAAATAGCTTGACTTATTGAAAAACCTGACTTACTATTTTTTCATAATTAATACTGAATTGTTTACCTACATTCTTTTCAAACTGTAAAGTTCAAAAGGTTCAAAGGAACTAAGTTCAAAACCCTCATTAAGAAACTTGATGAGCTGCTTCATGATGGCCTTGAAATTTGGTTTAAGTTTTGTCAGATTTGTTCCTGAATCTAGATAAAGATTATTTTTGTCAAGACATGTCTGTGATTTTGAATGGACTTGCATATGAACTGCTGTCATTTCAGCTTCATCTCGAATAAGTGATGCCCACCTGGCAGACACAATGATAGGCAAAGCTGTGGAACACATGTTTGAGACAGAGGATGGCTCAAAAGATGAATGGAGGGGGATGGTCTTGGCTCGCGCTCCTATTATGAACACATGGTTTTATATTACCTACGAGAAAGATCCTGTCTTGTACATGTACCAACTCTTAGATGATTATAAAGAAGGTGACCTTCGCATTATGCCTGATTCCAGTAAGTAGACCAGTTAATTCTTTTTTTTTTTCCTCTCTGGAAAATGGAAGCTCTTTTGGCTTACATTTTATTTATAGAAAGGAGAGTTGACAAAATGTAAAAGGTGATAACAAACAAGGTCCTTAGGTATCCTAACTAAAAAAGGTTACAGCTCAACTCGAAATGCATCAATTTTAAACAACTTATGTTGGAACATTTAATCAATGGTGAGGAATGCATTAAATACAGGGGAAAAAAAAGATTTCTGTAATTTATTTCTAATTCTGATAAAGATATGCATAGCACTGTGGGAGAGATTGCTCTGATTTTTTTTTAATAGACACTGATAAACTAGAAGCCTTCCACTGTTTTCTTACGGAAGTATCCTAGCGCCTTGAGATGACTGGATTTGTACTTCTGAAGCAGTTCTCATGAGACTAATAATTTGGGACCAACTAATATTAGTCAGATTAATTTTGAGTTGACTTCTTTGGCTTTAAAGATTTTTGAGTAGTAGTTTTTGAGCAGAATTTTTCAGAGAATTTGCATAGCCAGTACAAAAAAGAGGGTAAAAGATTGTAAAGCATATTGTACATATTGTACTTTTAGTTCTTCCCAACACCTAAAAAGCAAGGCTCTGTCACAGTCAATTTTGGCTTTGAAGTAAATTTATTAGGTATTTGTGTTGTCTGGTTACACAATGCACTACATAAATACTGGTTACAATTTATTCATTGAGCTCCTGAGACTGTCTTCTGTCACATCTCTATAGTAGACTTACATTTTTAGATTTTTTTTTTCCAGGCTAACAAAAAGCAACATATCTGTGACTTGAAAAGAATGAATTGAAAATCTTAATAGAAGAAAGTGACCTTTCTAAAGAGAAAAAATGAGACAGCATTTTTTTTTTATTGACACTTCCAAATATTGTGTTCTCTAGCTAAAATATTAAAATAGTAGAGGTTAGAAGGTATTTTCTAATTCAATTCTTTGGTAGACTACATTTTAGGGGAATTCAAGTTAGCTTTTTCTTACACCTTAGAAAGGTGAGGGAAAAGGTTTATATGCTTTCCAAATTAAAGGATTAACTGGATTTAATGCTCATCCTGAAACTATCCACTATTTACCTCTGCCAAGACGCTCTGAAGTATGAGCTACATTTTCTGAATCTGCATGCTTTTCAGATAATTAGCATTATGTCCTTAAGTCAGTGATTGGATGTTAGGGGTAGTAGTTTTCAAATAAGATTTTGATATACCTGGGAGTATGTCTTAAACTTGGCTTAGCTTATTATAATATTATGGCTAGAACTTTCAGAGGAATTTTTGGGGCCTCCTTTTTTTCCTCTCAGGTCGTATTTGCATATGTGAAGAGACTGAAATGTAGATGATAACTTCAAAGCTTTTTTGATGAGAGGAAAATGTTATGCTGAGTCTAAATTTGAAAACTTGAAAACAAACTTTGTCAACATTTCAGTATTCCTTATAAACTAAAACAGAAGAGCTTCACTTGCATCTTTGTTGAGGAAGGTTCTTTATAAAAATCTGATATTAAGAAGATACTTCTATGCATGCATTGCCATACATAGTGATAAAATAAAAATGTACAGAGAAATATGCTAAGTTTGGAGAAGACATTTGACAAAGTCAGTTCTATTGTAGTTTGCAGTCTATAGCTCATGGGAGCACAAGGAGTGATCTGAATCTCTAGTTTAGTACTGATAGCTGTGGCATAACAATTTGCATGACATCATACTGTTGACCTTATTCTCAGTTTTTATTTTGGGATGACTAGCAAGTAGTTTAATGCAGGATGCTAAATAAGTGACCAAGAGCAATGAATTATTGACACAGGAAGATGTTTGTATCTCACTTTTCTGTCAGAAATGTTCTTGAATAATGAGCCACCATTTAATAATAAAAAAGGGAGGGAGGGAGGGACATGAAAAAAAAATCCACTTTGGAATTGGGTATGCAATCATTATAATATCAAATTGCATAGTAAGACTTGCAAAGCTGTCATGCCATTTCATTTGTAAGGATGAACTAATGAAATAATTTCTAAATGTAAATAGACCAAGACAGTCTATTAGAGACAATCTATTTGCTTCCCACTGCTTTTCTTTGCCTTTGAAGGTTTTTTTTATTTGTTTGTTTGTTTTTAACTGAGTGTATTGAAAGGAAAATAGCTGCAACCTGTAAGAGATTCTTATCTCAGAGCAAGGATTTTAATTTAAAGGCTTAGGATTTCCAGAATAAGCACAGCATGTTTAGCCATGACTAAGAGAATTACTCCTTGGAACAAAAACAAATCAAAACAAAACAAAACAAAACAAAAACAACAACAAAAAAAAAACCACAGGTTTAGTGCTCCCTAATCATAGGGAAGGTGAAGTTGGTTGTGGTTAGGTGTGTTTAGTTTCCAGTTCTCCAGTACAAAGATATACTCTTTATCCCATTTATTCTGTGATTGACTTGTAACTAACCCCTTGTGAGTTGACAGATTGTTATAAAGAAGTTTGGAGTTTTGTTTGTTTGTTTGATTGTTATTGTTGTTGCTGTTTTGGGTTTTTGTTTGTTCGCCTTTTTTTTTGGGGGGGGGGGGTTGTTCTTGTATCTAGACTTACCATAGGTCTTGTCTAAAATCTGAGAATACTTCCTGGTGGGTTTTACTAGGTGAGCAAATAATAAAGCTGAAGACTTGAGCAGACTTGGAATCCCCCTGACTTGGCATGGAACTTATATTTATATTTATTATCATTTTAGAAGATGTGGTTTTGTTGGAGTATCATGGTTGCATACTTCCTAGAAGCTTGGCAATAGTTAGGTATTTGAACAATGCAAATTGTATTGGGAATATTCAATATTATTATAAATATTAAGACTTTGCAGTGGTTTTCTATATTGAAAAATCCATCAATATCTACCAAAGCACACTATTTTTTACATTGTAGATGATTCTCCTCCTGCAGAACGGGAACCAGGTGAAGTTGTGGACAGCCTGGTAGGCAAACAAGTGGAATATGCCAAAGAAGATGGCTCAAAAAGGACTGGCATGGTCATTCATCAAGTTGAAGCCAAACCATCTGTCTATTTCATCAAGTTTGATGATGATTTCCATATTTATGTCTATGACTTGGTGAAGACATCCTAGACGTCATCGTGAACTTCTACCAAATTTGTGGAACTGTTAAATGTAAAATTTGTAGACACAAACTTAACTGCTTTCCAGTTTAATGAAAGCTTAAATGTTCCTGTGAGCCCCCAGTCTCTGCCAGCAAAACTTTGTTGTTCTGAATAATACAAATTTGTGTGAACATGACACATCTTGTGCAAGAACTCCTTTTCTTGAAGGAAGTCAATATATTCGAGTGGGTTAAAAGCAAAGAACACCTGCAAATTCAAACTGTGTAAAGTGGATCTAGTATTGTAATCATTAATCTATTTTTTCATAGATTTTAACTTTTTCTTCAACCTTGCACTCACATGTTCAACTGCCGCATACAAGTGTAGCTTGATATTTTTGTTGTGCCTTCTTTTGTAACATTAATTTCTTGGTTATTGGCCACCCTTGTTTTTAGGGTTGGGTCAGAGTTGACTTTCCTGAAAGGTTTAAATGGTTTGTGCAGCATTAAGTAGTGCCTAACCCAAGTAATATCAGTCTACTTCTACTGTGTTTCTACACTTTATTTCAAATTTAGCTTTTTAAGAACTCAAGAGTATATGGAAATACTTGTACAATATTTAGCAGTCACAGGGCAATAGGATATCAAGTGTTTGACTTACACACCCTTCAGTGAAAAGGCTTTAAACTATAAATAATACATTTAATCTGTATAACCAGTTATAGAAAATGCAGGTTAACGGCCCGCATTTACAAGTCGTAGGAGCCAGTAATATGTGCAACAAGACTGCCTTCAATCCCTAAGCATTTTATTACTGTTTTGTTATACACACTTCTTAGCAAAACCCAAGTGCTTAGTGCCACAAATTTGACAGTATGTATTCTACTCCAGAAGACTTTAGACTACTCATTGACAAATAGTAGTGTCTCATTTAATATCAAAATCTAGCAACCTGAATGTTTGTAGATTTAAAAGCCTGTGAGCAGTTAATCTTATATGTGGTAAACAATTCTATGAAAATCCTTTTACCTTGAAGACTTGATTTAGAGAAGGAAAAGCATTTGTTGCCTTCTGCTCAGTCTGCTGTGTTTCTTGTTGTTGTCGTTCCGGTTTGTTTTGTTTGGTTTTTTATTTGTTTTGGGGAAGTTTTTGTTTGTTTGTTTGTTTTTGAGGGGTGATGTTTTCTTTTTTGGTTGTTTGTGGAGTTGTTGGGGTTTTTATTTTGTTTATAACATGTTCTTTTTCTGTCTTTTTCGCATAAGGATCTGCAGCTTAAACCTGTTGTTGCCTTTTGTGGTGTATCATTGTACTTTCTTTGAGATATGCTGTTAATGTGAATTTCATTCTGCGAACACTAGAGTTTTGCATGCTAGTGGTGTACTACCTAATGGAGGCTATAGGCAGTCTCAGTGGTTCAGTCATCTCCATTAGATTGTGGACATTAATAGCAGCCCACAAGAGCAGAGTCCTTTCACAGTTTTAATCTTGAGAGATAGCTGTAAATCAAGGCTAGTGTGTGGTGTTGTAGGTGGTTTGTGGGTTTTGTGTGTGTGTGTGTGTGTGTGTGTGTGTTTCCCCTCAAGTGTAGCAACCCTTTAAAAACATCAGAATTGCAACAATGATCAGCACAGCAACAAAATTGTCATGTCACATTTAAGCAGAGCGCTGCAAGTTTCAAAGTATTGCTTTACAGAAATGCAGTATGTGAAGACAGTCATCACTGTTGATGGAAGGAAGGAGTACAGAGTTATCCAACCATATGCCATTAGTGGAAGGGATAGCAGGAGAGATGCTGTTAATCAGAGATCAGAGGTTTGGATGACCTCAATTGTGGGTGTTCTTGATATCAAAAACTCAGTGGTTCAAGCCCCTTTCTGTCAATTTTTTGCCTGACTTCATATTTTAGCCTTAAGTCTTGTGCCCCATTATGCTGTTGAATGGTAATAAATGCTCATCATATAAATATGATACCTTAATTCTTTGTCCATTGCTACTATATTGCATTATGTCCAGTATTTCATCATGGGCAACCAAAGGCAGGCTATTGTCTTTCAGTGAATAGCTTCTCAATGCAGTCCTTAAGCACTTAAGTACCTGAGTGTAAATGTTCCTTGTGTTTTGAACAAAGCGAGCAGATTTGCAACACAGTGTTTTCATCCTGCAGATCTGTTATGTTTTCTCTATTGACTCTTAAGAGTCCTGCATGTAAATCTCAAAGCTGAGCCTGGCTCCATGAGCCCAAACTGATATTTGTGGCACAAGAATGAGTGAGTGTATTGATTATGCACAAGATGCATGAATAAGCCAAGTATAATGAATTTTGGGCTATACATCTAAGAAGTATAAGATTTGTTTTGAAATATCTGAAATTTAAGTCTACTGAAACACTTTTAGCTTTAGGCTTACATTTGTGGGTTTTCTGTAAGCCACTTTAATACACCACGTATTCTGCCAATTAGAGTATACTCTATAAACTGTAAATTTTATGGTTGTTTTAGATGTCCCTGTTGTCTGTTGCATAGTGCGTTTGATTTGTTGTTTGTCTGTTTGTTTCCTTTTTCTTAAAACTTTTTTTGATAGCTTAAACTACGTTTTTGAGGCTTAAGACTAATTCCACTCCCTGCCCATCTGCGTTGGGCTTTGTTTTAGGCTCATGTTTCAGATCTGCATGCAGTGCTTGCGTTACCCTGGTAACTAAATGTTGGTTCCTTGTTCTAGGGGTTCAACATTACTTTCCAAAATTATCATAGGGCTTGTGATGGCACAAGCCATGGATCTTTGTATAAAAGTTATTGGCCTTTCTCATTTACCTGCTGTAGTATTGTTGTATATTGTGTGTGTGCGTGTGTGTGATGTCAGGCTGCCATGTAAAACTTTTAAAAAGGAAAAAAAAACTTAAATGCAGACCATCCTTTTTTGCATGCTTAGAGGATTAGAACGTTCAATGTAACAAACTGAAGTTGCATGTTAAAATGTTTAGGTTTTGGTTTTGTTCTGTTTTTATTTTGTGTTTTTTTTTTTTTTTGTGAATTTGCTTATTGTGCTGTTTTAATGGTTGTTAGTAGGATTAAATGCACTGGTGAGGCGAGCATAGTTCTAACAGAAGGCAATTTTCCAGTTGTGTGTGTTCTACAGCATTTGAAGGGACCATGTATTCTGTTTAAGAAAAAAAAAACATAATTAATTAGTAAAACACTACATTTTCCTTCTCTCTTTTGAGTGCCAAACCCTAAACTAAGTTGGAGTAGACTACATAGAGACTGAAATACTTTGGGGAAAACCCTCTTTGTTGCAACAGGTAGAAGCCATCTTTAAATTAATTATTTAAAAATGGAGGCTTTTATCTTTTTATCTTTATAGATAGAATTGATTATAGTCACTTCAGGGAAATAGAATTATGGTTAAAAACAGTTTCTGGTTCCTTGAAAATGCTGTGCTCTTTGTATTTTACATCATTAGTGCAACTTGAATGGTTCTTGGTATGTGTATAGTTCAAAGGTCTTTGTGTTCACGTTTTAAAATTAGGTAATGACTGCATCTTTAAAGCTTGATTTCATTATTTTTATTTTATTTTTAACAATGTAGACAGTTCCCTGTTCTCTGCATTTAGAAGTATAAACACTTTAAATCTGTTAATTCTGTAAGTAATTTTTATAATTGATGTAACTCTATCCTTAAAACATTTAAAATAAACCCTTTATGTGCAACTCATGACTGTAAACTTTGTTCTCATGAGCAAAATATAGTGATGTGATTTCAGATTGTGGAGAAGCAGTTTCTTCCATTTTCTAATTAAAAATGGATTTACTATTTTAATTTTGAACCATATATGCTGGTATAATATTTTCCCTATGAAATAAGTTTGCTTGCTGAATTCTTTTTTGCCAAGTAAGTATGAATGTTGATAAGAGGGAATTTGACAGAGGCAAAGCATAATGCTTAAATTGCATTTCACCAAAGGCACAAAAACTCCCCTTCAGGGAGGGATTTATGCAAGTCTGAAGGAGGCTCTATTTCTAGAGCATGCCACAGCTCACGCTATTAGCAGTAGTTCAGCAGTGGGGAACACTAGAAGCATTTGTCAGCGTTTAGGTGATATGTTTGTCTGCTTTGACTTAATGTGCTTAGCTAAATTCTGAATTTTATTTTGCTCACTATAAAAGAGTAGAATTGAGTCAAATTAGAGGCAATGAGCAGTAAAGAGTAATATTGCAATGCTGCAAATTTATTTAAGATGGGTAAGTTGTTCATACTAATGCATGAAGCAATGCATGAAAAGGTAAATTACCAAGCCTGAGTTTGAATAGTGAAATGAAGAGAGGAGGAGTAGCTGATACCCAAGAGGGACCTGGACAGACTGGACAAGTGGGCGGTGAAAAACCTTATTAAATTCAACAAGGCCAAGTGCAAGGTCCTGCACATGGGGAGAAATAACCTCAGACACCAGTACAGGCTGGGGACTGACCTTCTGGAGGGCAGCTCTGCAGAGAGGGACCTGGGTGTCATGGTGGACGACAAGTGGAGCTGCTGGAGAGAGTCCAGCGCAGGGCTACAAGGATGATCAGGGGCCTGGAACATCTGCCCTATGAGGAGAGGCTGAGGGAGCTGGTCCTGTTCAGCCTGGAGAAGAGAAGGCTGAGAGGGGATCTAATCAGTGTCTACAAGTACCTCAAGGGAGGGAGTGGGGAGGATGGTGCTGGTCTCTTTTCAGTGGTGGCCACTGACAGAACTAGAGGTAATGGCCACAACTGAAGCACCAAAAGTTCCACAGGAACTTAAGGAAAAATTTCTTGACAGCAAGGGTGACAGAGCCCTGGAACAGGTTGCCAAGAGAGGTTGTGGAGCCTCCTCCTCTGGAGATCTTCCAAACCCGCTTGGATGCAGTCCTGTGCCACGTGCTCTAGGTGACCCTGCATGTGCAGGGGGGTTGGACTAGATGACCTCTAGAGGTCCCTTCCAACCTTAAGCATTCTATGATTCCTTGTTCTTCCCCCTTCCACAATTTTAAAGGGGAAAGTCAGGCTGCTTATATGGATACCCCAAAAAATACCCCCCTCCCCGAGTTTAGCAAGCCTACTAAAATTATACTAAAGACAGTGCAGTGTATTGGCTGTGCAATTGGGATCAATATCTGGGGCTCTTCAGTTCCCTTAGTTCACCCTGCTGTATACCATATTCTGTTGCCTAAGAAATAGGTCTCATTGAAGACTTATATTCTGCACATCAGTTCATTAGGGAGAGTTTAAAGCTTTGTTTAACAAAAGCATCATATTCCAAAAGCGGGTGTTGATCTGCATGAGCTAGCTACATTGAACTACAGTAATAAACAGATATTAAAACTGTACTGCCTGAACAGCCAAATCTTGTTTCATTAAATTCCTTTATTCAGGTTGCT
>NW_010578766.1:50817-65633 GCF_000705375.1 Tinamus guttatus
CTGAGCTCCGCCTGAAGCCGGCCCTGAATCAGTTCGCCTGTCCATCCCGTATCCACCACGTCACCTCTTTGCCTATCTAAAGCTTGGCAGTTTTCACAACACGGCTGATCCTTCCTCAGAGAACAGCCGAGATTTCCGCTCTCATTCCCTGCAATGCACAGAGCCTCAAACCAGGCCTCAAACCAGGCCTTCCCAAGATCTGTGCTAACACGTTTTGCACCCTCAGCCCTTAACATCTGCGGGGAGCAGGAGCTCCAGAGCGCACACGCAGCTGGGCTGCCGTGACGTGTCCATGTGAGCGCTTTTGCTGAGATTTTCTTCTCAAAAGGGAAAACGGTGGAGTCGTTCCAGCAAAAGAAACCACAACTCTTCAAGCCTTATGAGTAGTTTACCTAGCAGATGCTGAGTGTGCCAACAGTTTTTCAGCTTTCTTACAAGCCTTGAGAATGAATGCTAAGGAGCTGGGGGCAGCTGCAGTATTAGGCCTGGAATTAAAACCAGTCTGGGGCAGCGTGATAGATTTGGGCTGAAGACCCTCCGTGGTGCCCCGCAGCAGCTCACCCCCATAACGGTGCTGTGGGGCTGCCCGCTGCGGGGACGCTGCTGAGCCCGGGGAGCCGCCGGCCGCCCAGGGGGAGAAGCTCCCATCGCGCCCTCGGCGTCGCGCTCCTCAGCGCAGCGGGCGGGAGCATGAAGACAAGCGCCCGGTCGCGCTGGGAACCCGCGGGACACGCAGGTGCGCGGCGCTGCGGACTGGCGGCGCCTTGTGACATCACGACAACAACGGTTCCGAGCTGCACAAAACACAGCGCGATTCCCCCGATTCCCAGGGTTCCAAACAACAGTCTGGAACTACAGTTCCTCAAAGGCAGCCCTAGGACCCGCGACAGCGCTCAGCAGCTTCGCTCCCCTCCTATCACCATCCTCTGCCCCGGCCGCTCATCTTTGCTCCTGAACATTCAAGTTATGTTTTTCGCTCACAGTTAAATTCCCATTTGGCCCACAAAACACTTTGGAATCTCAGAAGAGAAATGGGTCTTATAAACCTGTAGAAAGGATTATAAAGGATTACATGCCCTTATTACACCGCTGCCTGCTGTGGGAAGAGTCTCGAGGCCCACTTCTCCCTACAGCAAGTGCAGACTTTCATTAGAGGTCTAGGAAGTGGAAAAAATGGAGAGCAGGAGAAATGTTAATTATTCTCAGGAGAAAATATGCACTTCTTCTGTTCATTTCCACACAATCCTTCACTTGCACAGCTCTACACCCTTCCCTGCTCCCCAATTTCTCTATGGTGATTACCCCTCCATTCCATCAGCATCTTCAGGACAGCAAGGGTCCCAACTGGCTGCTTCCCTCCTCCTTCCCGGTAATCCACAGCCGGCCTGGAGCACTGCGGGAAGACTGCTAGAGGAAAAGCATCCTGACCCTAAAGCGTACCTTGGACAAAGGCAAGTGAAACAACAATCTGATAGGAAACTCTGCTCAGTTCCACACATGTCCCATGGCCCATCCACGGTCCCACACATCTTGGCAAAAGCAACACTCATTAATTGCAAGGGGCCTGCGCACCACGGGCCGCTTTAGTGCCCTGTCTTGCCAGCAAACTTCAGCCAGTTTAACATACACCTCGCTTTACGCCATCAGTTTGGCACGACTCTTCTTGGAGCCTTTGGTTCGTCCAGTTGCAACCCTTTTCTGCACAGCAAGCAGATTTTCTCCCCTGTTGCCCTTAGAACCCTGGGGCAAGGCAGCTCCTGCGTGATGACATCCAAGTGACACGAGACCCCTGCCACGTGGGCGGTGCTGGCAGGGCACTTCCAGGCATGGCGCAGCGCGATGCTGCCCAGCCCCGCGATCCACACTGCACCACACAGGCGCCGCCCTCCAGCAACGGCCCTTTCGGCTTTCCTCCAAGGACCGAAACTTTCGCTGTCGCCAACTGCCTTCACGATCCAGGACTGCTGAATTCCTCTCCACTTAAACCTACCTGCCCGTGGCTTGGAAAGCAACTCCCGCGTAGGACTGCAGCAAACACGACAGGAGAGAAGAGAATAGGGCGACCGCAGAGCGCCAGGGCCGCCCTCCCACCTCCCGCTGCCGGCGCTGCATGGGCCGCACTGCCCTAACTCAGCTCTTTGCAGCCACCCGCGCTCTGCTGCCTAAATGTCTCCTGAAGCTGGAGGTGGGACATGACAGATGAGGCATTTATTTTAGTTTTTGACTCGACTGACATTTTGGAAAGGAGAATAGAGGAGTTCTGACCATGCTGATGTTACACAGAGCAGTATGTTTCTCTCACACAGAAGTGAGGCCGCTCACAGGACATTGGAACCTAGTGCAAAAAATCTCCATTTCTATACAGGTCATTCAGGCATATCGGCTAAACGCGGCTTGCTTATTTTAACCACCGGCCTTAAACATCTGCCTTAGTAAGGGGCTGTCTCAAGGGATTCCAATATAATAGGAAAAAAACCCTCTGGTGATTTCCCATGCTATTTGAAAATACCCATGCCACCTCTTTTTGGCATCTTTAAAATGTTTTTGGACAAAAAAAAGAAAAATGGAACCAGCTATTTTCTACTAGTGAGCTGCACTAGTGAGCTTCTACTGAGTTTCTGAGTTTCTGAGTTTCTACTAGTGAGCTGCGTTCAGCAGCGCTAGCTCGGACAATACGTTTGGGAAGCATTTCCTTCCAGCTACTGTAGAGAGCTGTAGAGAGGCACAAGAACGTGGCTCATGTCATCTTCTCCCTATGCTACAGAGTCTTCATGCTTTTTAGCAGTGCAGTGCTCAACATTCAGCGGACGGGACTTTTTCATCCTTTAAAGAAGCTTAAGAAGGTTCTAAGAGCACCATAAAAAGCTTTGGAGAAAGAAGAATGGACCTTATAGCAAGGCCATGGAGAATCTGTAAATAAATTTACCCTAAAAAGTCTTACAGTAAATAGCCCAAATCCCCCATTTAACCCAGTAGAGAGAGACAATGATTTATAAAACTGCACTTCTTTTTTTCCTTAGTTCTGGTATTTAACCTTCAATTAAAGGTTATATGAGGGTAGTGACCCCCTTACAAGTTAACCAGATATTTATTGTACCTGTTTTTAGGGAGGGAAAGCTGACGTTGGGAGAAAAATCCACTTTGGTTAAGCAGAAGGAGGTCACAACCGATTTGGTCAAGGCTGGGCATTGAGTTGTTGGCGGAAATTAAAGCTCAGGAGCTTCCAATTCTTGCCGAATGACCCGAAAATTCAGCTGTAGTCTGCAGAAATATTTTTCTGAAATATTTGAGCATAGTAGATGATTTTTTCTTGCCTCTTCTCCGCACTACACAATGTTGAAGGGGAGCGACTGTGAAAGGAAGGGGCAAGGCGGCGGGGCAGCAGATCACCCCGTGGCCCAGGGCACCCGTTTCTGTGGGGCAGCGCGGCCGGGATGTCCCAGAGGAGATGCAGGCTTCGAGGTGCCACCAGAGCAGGTGCCGCAGGTTTCCTGCACACTGGGCAAGTGCAAACGAGAGGGACTAACAGGACTAACGTAGCCTTTGGTGGCGAGCGAGCTCATTAAAAAGAGCTGTAGCTACAAGCCCAGTATGCCAGGAATTCTTCAATTCATTGATTCTTCCTTCTGTTTAATAGGCTTCCTTCTCTCCTAAGTAGCCTGGACTACCAGGAGTAAAGGCAGACTCCCATGCTCGCCCTAAGCACCCTGAACTGCAGGGTCCATGGCCACTTCTTCGGTGTTTTGACTCCAGCTACGCTCTCGGTGCCGGCACAACAAACCACATGAGCGCTGAAGGCTTTGGCGTTCGCTTTCCAGCTGGTTTATCTGATGCTCGGTGTTAACGCCACAAATGCCCTAAGCACAAGGGCGCTCTTGGTTCCCTGCCGCGCGTTCCACGAGCCGACGTCCTGCAGCCTCCAGCCAGAGGGGCAGAGCCCCGGGCGCTCATCGCCGCGTCTGGAAGGAGCACGTACGAGCCTGTACAGATAAACAGCCACTCGAGAGGGAAACGTCCTGCTGACAGCAGGATTAAACTGAAATGTATAGGTCGCAACCTAGCCAAATTGGTCCCCACAGCATCTCCCTAGCAGCCCTGCAGTGCAGCAACTACCCATAGCACTAAATCCAAGCAGGACAAGAAAGCATCCCATTGAATATAATAATTTTCAGGCAATTACTTCGACATTTTGTGTTTTTGCTTCTTCCCCCGCCCCCCCGTCCTGGTTAGAATAACCAAGCCACAGAAAGGCTTTTCCGCGTTATTACTGCAATCCTCCTCACTCCTCCTGGGAAGCCGTTCTGAGGGGCAGCACCGCGTTTCCTCTTGCACCAACATCCCGAGAATCCCGCCTGCTGCCAGGAGATGGGTGGGGAAGGCAAGGAGCGGTCACGGCCCCAGAGACCGTTCAGCAGCGCTAGCTCGGACAATACGTTTGGGAAGCATTTCCTTCCAGCTACTGTAGAGAGCTGTCCTTAACAGGCCTTTACTGAAGCAGCCAATTTTCCACCGCTGAGTACAATGAGATTTCAAAACATGCGAAATCAGAGGATAAACAGACGCAAACATCCACCTAGTGACCAAAAAAAAAAAAAAAAAAGGGACGAAAAAAGAGAGGGTAAAGGCAAAAAAATTAAGCTTCTCTCTGTTTTCTGCCCCTGCTTTAAAACGCTTTGGCATTTTCCAGTCTCTCTACCCTTGTTTTAAGGGCAGCATTAGCTCAGAAGAGCACACTTAGCTCTCTGTGCAAGGCGGGTCCCAAACAAAAAATATCTCCACAGACTGATGGATATATTTCACCCGCTATTATGGCACAGAGGAATTGAGTTGGAAAAGAAAGGAAAGGAAAGAAGTCTGCCCAAGGCTGCAGCAACGCAGAGCAAAGGAGGGAGGGGGGAACTGTGGCAAAAATAGGAAGATCTTGTTGCAGATGGCAGAAATGAAAGAGTGAGGAGGGACAAATTGTGCAGCAAGTCTCCAGAGAAGGAGCTTGGGCTGGCTGGGGACAGACAGCGCTGCTTCCACATCGTCCAAGTGGAGGTCCCTGACAGACGTCGGAGTATTTTGGCAAATCTCTGGCACTAGGACCCATGTGTGGCATCTTGCTCATTTCCTCCTCCCAACTTGCACTGCCAAAGAAGCCCCCAGGCTGCTGCCATTCCTTCTGCTCTCAGGACGGTATCGCTGGTCCCTTCGCTCTCTGGCAGCCCTTGAACAGCAGCACGAGCTGAAAACAGTCTCTTGTTCGCCAGGACCAGGGGGGCCAGCCCTGCAGCGATCGGACATGATGGTAACAGGGGGGAAAATAAACCTATTTTTGCTTTCCTAAATTCTCATGTGATTAAAGCCCATTAAAATGCAAACAGACTTGAATTGTTTCTTCTCCATGAGTGATCACTTTGCTGTCCCTGGGCTACATGACTGTCTCTTTGTAAATCCTCTGCACACGAGAAGAATCAAGCTGTAGGTTTAGGTGCCATCAACCTAGGAAACCTTACTAAATATATATACTTATATATACAGGAATAAGTGCACATATTGTAAAATATTAGATGTATTTTTAACAGTGATCTCCACTTTTTGCATTCACATTCAGCTTTCACATTCAGCTTTGAATTACCAAAGCGAAGGCTCGTGTGCATCCAAAGACAAATGTGACATTACAGATGCTGACAACCCCATCGCCACCCAGAAAGCATCGCACGTGCAAATCATACAGCCGGGCTGCAGCAAGCTATTTGCAGCAGAAACTACTCTGCGTGTTTTCAATCCAGCCTAGGGGAGCTTCGGTTGTTGGGTTCTGGAGGGGTGGCAAGCTCCATATTCAAAATGCTACACATACACAATAAAATGGATTTTGTGCACACACAAACTTCTCAATTAGCACATGGGAACCAGTCACATCTTTGTGAAAATAACCCAAAACACCTGCTCCGCTCAAGTAATTTTCCCTAGACAAGCCCACTGGCACTTTACTCTTATACCGAATGGCCTCTGCTACTGGTGACAGACTTGGGGCATTCACGGAAAGCTTAGCGGAAGCTCCACAACCAAAAAGGGGAAAATTAAGTGTCCTGGACAGTGTCACCTGGTTGGAAGCGGTGGTCAGGAACTGGGAAAAGCCACAGCCGGACAAGCCATTCGGCTCCTTCGCAGAGGCCTTGCAGTGCTTCTGCATTCCTCTCCCGGCCCAGATCACATTTCGGATAAGAAAACAGACTCTCAGGATCGCTCAGCGCTACCCCAGATTGGTGAGAAGCTCAGTACAGCAATGGCCTGGCATTTTAAGACATCAGTAGCTTAAATCATAGTGCCTTTATGAGGGAGCAGCAGAGCCAACAGGAAACATGCCACCACAGCACTGCAGCCCACGCACGGCACGCGGGCAGCCGGGCCCCAGCGCACACAGCGCCCAAGCCTCCCTCCTCAGCAGCGCACAGCAACTGCTCATCGAGACAAGATCTTTTTGCAGGACACAGCCGATATATGCGAGCAGTAATGCACAGGAACATCATGCAAGAGGAGACAACTGCACTCCAGGAATTTAGAATTATTCAAATCTATATTTTTATTTTCTTCCTCTTGCATATAAATCATTCAGTGACACAAGCAGCGTTTGTGACGAAGCTGCTTCTCACGTACAAAAGCCATCAGAGCTAATAAGAGAGATAAGGGAGACAGAGACACACAAAGACTTAGGACCTTGGCAGAGCTCTCCGCAGCAATTCACGTCCCAAGGCATCCGTGTCACTGGCTGTTAGAGTAGAATCACTCTCAGAAGCGATGACACTAAAAGGGCATTTTTTTAGTCTTAGCAAGTGGACTGTAAACTTATGGTTCCTATTAGGAGAGGACTGCAATCTTCAGCGATTTCCGCCAAGAAGAAGTGACCTACGGCCAGAAGTCTGACTGCATCACAGACACCATCACAAAAGCAATGACCTTAATCTCTGAAGATTTTAAGATGCCACTCAGGAATACATTAACGTGGGGAAAAAACTCGTTAAGTCTGTATTTTTTTTGCTTTTACTTCAATGTCTCCATACTAGGGTTTGCCTTTTTACCTTTTTTTTTCCCCCTTAAACTTCCCATGAACAAGCTGCCCCGTAACTTGTGAAGCTTTCCCTCAGCCACAGAAGACCAGATGTCTGGCTTCAGCTTTTTCTCAAAGCAAGAAGAAAAAAACAAAACTAACGCTGCGGACAGTTGGTTTCAATGCTAACAAGTCAAGAGTTTCATGCGCTATCTTGTTGCTTATGTAAATAGCTTCCTCTAAAACGAGTAATGACTCACGGGATTTGGGGATATTAATTCCAGGGGAGTTTAAAGGGACCTTACAGGAGGCATGGAGATCATCTGGTGCATGTTTACTTCTGAAATACCAGTGCTTTGAGTCCTAACGCTATTAACACGGCAAAGGCGTACCATGCATTACTTGGAGAAAAAACAAAGGTCTAGAAACAAATACCTTCCTTTGGGTTTGTTATTTTAAGAAAAAGGGTCAACGTGCCTAGGAAACGCTCCTTATATAAGCAATTTTCATCTCCAGCCAAGTCCCGTTCGGGGCCGCGCTTGTGGAAATGACGAGTGGGGAACTTGGCCTTGAGGAAATTCTGCTCAGCGAGCCTTGCCCGCACGTTGCCCATGGCCAACGTCCAAGTTGACCAGCGTGAAGGTTCCCATTTCTATGGCTGAAGAAACTGAGATGTTGGCAGTGTCTCCCAGGACAGCTGAACAGCTGGGGGAAGTTCCCCTTTCTGTCCACCGAGACAGCTGGGGTTTAGGCTCATTTTCAGTACGTGTCCAGAGGAGTTTCTTTCCAAAGCTTTCTACATGCTGCCCAAGCCCGGCCTCGCTGCTCCTGCACTGCAGATCCCCAGGAGAAGCTACACTTTGGCCTGGGGGTATGCGGTGCTGGGCCATGGACACCCCCATGGCGGGGCCGCTCCCACTCCGCTCCCCAGATTCATGCCCCAGGGATCACAGCTATGACGTTTTCCTCACTCGGAGACTCAGTGTTTGGGAAGCCACGCGAAGGGCTCCAAGTCCCAGGGCTCCTCAGAGCAGCAAGAAGAGCTCCTGCTCCTGTGAGTGTCTCTAGGACACGAGGTGGCCTCTCCCTCTCCCCTGCATCCCCTCATGACTAAGGCACCAGCAGATCCCGGCCAGGCAGCAAGCAGAGGAGCCAGCAGTCCCGCGGACACGGGCTGCTACCCCCACCAACAGCAACCGGGAGAGCAGGCGCGTCATCCCTAACATGATTCCATGAGTCAGAAAATAGCTCTGACAACTGTCAATGCGCTCATTCATCCCAGTGGAAGTTAATTCCGGGATTCGGACAACACAGGCTAGGGGGGAGAGAGGGAACAGGACACAGAGGCCACGCTGAGACGAGTGGAGCCACTTGCCTCAGAGACCCCTTCGTTACGGCGCCAGCTGAGTGCAATTCCCCTCACCTCAGAGACTTGCTAATTATTTTGTTTTGATGGCAAACACTCATCTGAAAAGCACCAGCCTCTGATTACAGGGTCCAGCCCTCTCCATGTTACAGCTCTCCATGCCTAACCGCTAGGCAACAACAGACGGAAATACCTGGGGGCAAGGTTGGGAAGGGCTTAGAGCTGCCAGAAGCGAGGAATGCTCCCCTGCGCGTCCCCATCCCAAGGAGATCGTGTCCGTATCTCCTGCCTCCCGACCGCGCTGCGGCGCAGCGGGGAGGACACACGCACTCATGCAGCCCGCGTACCAGGCACAGCTTCGGAAAGCGGAGCAAGGGGTGGCAGCTCCCCGGGCACACAGGGCATCCCCTCTGCCACCGTCACCACGGACGGAGGGACCTTTACCGCCAAGCGGGATGAAGCAGCAGCTGAACGTGTCGCCTGCACTGCAAAACCAAGGGAAAAATATTTAGCCGCTTTTATTTACTTATTTATTTATCTTTAATCCCACTTCCCTGTCAAAGCTGCCAACGAATCGGGCAATCCTCTTTGGGAAGGAAAACAGCTCATGAAGATGAGAGCAGCTCCCGCTTCTCCCCAGGCTTATAAAAGCAGGGCTGAATGTCACCAGTGGCCACGCGAGCTCGAACCAGCCTTTGCAGCACTGGCACGGAGATAAGGCAGAACCCAGCACAGGCAGGAGACTTGGGGGGAAAAAAAAGCTGATAATCTTTGCAACTATTTCAGAACAAAATAGATTTTTTTTCTTTCAAGAAGGGAGCTGGTATAAGTAAAAGGCTTGGCTCTTTGGACAGAAAACCAACAGAAAAAGCATGCCTCCGGGCACTGAGCTCCAACAAAGCATGCTTCAAACCATGCTGGCACTACAGAAAAGGTCCTCAAATTGCCTTGGACATTATGGAAAAGGTCCTCCTTGGTTTGGGGCCAGAGGGGCAGAAATTCTGTTCAAACAGCGCTTCCTGGGAGACTGTTGGTCGAGCTCTTGCTGAAGATGCAAACAGCTTAGGTTGGAGAAACTCCATATCTCACACCATCACTGGCTACAAAAACGTCTGGGCAGAGTCCAGACTCAGCCTGCCGCAGCTCTGCCTCCCTCGGAGGGACAAAAACAATCCACAAGACAAGCAAACCATTTTCCTTGGATTTCTTCTTGAAAAGGAGACAGGAATGTGGGCAGAAGACACGTTGTCTCTCCAGGTTCCAAGCCACCAGTGGATGCACGCCGACCGCGCCGCGCTCAACGCATGCGGTGCTTGCAAGGCTTGCGCAAGACGTTCGGACCGTGGCTGCAGAACAGAACAGGCTGCAGCTCTAGTAATTTCTCCCTTTCTGCCTCCAAGTTGCCTCCCTCAGACCCGAGCTCTAAGCCCATGTGCCCACAAGTTTTGCTGCTGTTGTATCAGGTATCAGTCCACAGTATTTCGTGGGTGCCAGGGATGTGAATCCAGCAGCACCCACTCATCTGGCAGGAGCAGTCCTTCCCTAAGGGAAAACACAGCTTGCAACAGGTAAAGAGCCGTCCTATGCCTGTATACCCTACAGAGCAGCGTGTCCTACGAGGTGAGCTGGTTTCAGGAAGCTTGAGCTGATGCCTGCTTGAACAATAAGCCTTTGGGAAGCAAAGGCCAAAAAGAAAATTAAAAAAAAAAGAAAAAAAAAACAGCCTTACTCAGCAAGAAGTCTTCTCCAAAGGACAGATGCCAGCCCTACCTCAACATTTATTTCTAGGGATTCCATGCAATTGGTAATAACAAGCATCATCAGCCCAAATTCCAACCCAGAAAGGTTTGAGCAAGGAGGAATAAAAATCCATGACCGCACACAACTAGTTTTGAACAAATCTGAGGAAGCTGAGCAACACAGTCCTTCTTAGTTACTTCTTCTTTTGGGTTATTTGTTTTCATTTTAAAGCAATGTGCCGACTTCCAGTAGTAAACACGCGACTCTCCACTGGGCTTGAGAGCAACTGCCCATGCAGACAGAGCATAACTCTAAAAATAATAACAGGATTTCTCTGAATCGTGATGACTTGCCCAGCAGTCTCAACTGGATCCAGATGTTATCAGGATTCTAATGTGACAAACCAAAGGACTCTGGAAAGTGCTGAGGTTTTAGGAAGACGGAGGGTGTATTTTTGTTTTTATTACAAATTTTATCTTTTCTTTCCAAAGCCTCTTCACTTTTTGGCTCAGACTGGCCAGTCCGCTAGGAAGTTGTGGGAAAAAGACCAAGAAAGCAGAAGGCAAATTTCTCCCCTTTTCGACTTTATGGGTGTCATTCTCAGCAGGACAGGGTGAAACGGGAACTCAGACTGGCATCTTGCTGTCCTCAGTCCCAGCTGGCTACACCACGCCAACATCACTGTCCTTGGCATCTGCCCGAGAGCAGACATTGCTTCAGCTCATGGACTATAAAACCATGAATCTGCTACGAGGAACTAGATCAGTTCCCTCAAACACAGTTTAAAAGACAGCTTTATTTCTCCCTGGCCCTAGCCCGCCATCTACAGTAGCCGGTTTGACCCATCAATCAGCACACTACACATCCTCAGAGGCTGCTCCGCTCGCCCACTGCCTCTGCCGCAGACAATTCACTTCGGAGAGAAATGCTAGTGCTCCTACCCACCAAGAGGCATTTGTTTTAAACACACCACCAAACTTCAAGCACAGACTGAAATAGCACACCACTTCCCTCTTGGGAAATGCCTTTTTCAGTTGATTTATACATATATATTTTTTTAACAAAGGCACAAATATCTGGGCATCATAAATCTCCGGTTAATGAGCATGAAGTTCAAAAACACTTTGGAACAGCTATCAAACCTTCCCAAGAAGGTCCAACTACACTCACCTGCTACAGAAATAGACCAAAAACCCCAGTTTGTTACCTGTGCTCAGATCAATGTCATCATCCATCTTCCAGTCATTTTCAAGCTCACCATCAGGCTCCCCTTTTCGACTCCTTATCCTTGAAAACCCACTGGAGAGAGTCGAGAAGAATCCTCGGAGGAAGTGGCCCTGCTGCTCGCAGGGCCCCGCGTGCCCGAGCGCCAGGAGCGTCTTGGCGCTCCTGCTCCCCGACTGCGGCACGGGTTCTGAGAGCGAACGCCTGAACGGCACCCGCAGCGCTTGAGTCCTTGCCTGGGACAGGGTCTCCACGGGGTCCTCGTGGCTGTCACCGGCGCTAGGAGCACCCAGGTATGCTGAACTCTGGACAGGGCTCTGCTCGCTCCACTCTGCGGTAAGGCTGCCGGAGTGCTCCTTTCTGTTCATCCCCCAGGGAAGCCGGGCATGCACCTGCCACCTGAACGCCCGCAGAGGTGTCTCAGGGTCAGAAGCCACTTGTTTATTCATTTTCCTGCTCTTCGTTTGGTGGTACCAGTGATAGTCCTTCAAGGCAGCGGTGCCAGCATCTTGCTCGGACAAAGATCTTTTAAAGACCCTGGCAGAGGAGCTACGGTGCTTTTTAAAAGCACTCATTTTCCCTTCCAACTCTTGATTTGCAGCTCTTCACTTATATTCCTTGCAGCTTACGAGTCGTACAAGCCATAGTTCATCCCTGAAGGTCACTCACCGTGGTAAGACCACGGAGGCTCTTCCCGAGGCGCTTCAGCATCAGCTCCAGCATGCCGTATTTCTGCATCTCAGCAGCAAGGACAAGCCCTCGCCTAGGGCAGGCCGCTGTCAGACGCCACATTCGCCTTTGCTAAGCCTGCTGCCGCTTCCTGCATGCTCGTGTTTCTGCACCAAAGCTTCAGGAAATGACTAAAAGAGCCCAGCCATGAAAAGCCACAGTGGGGCTCTGCACCAATCGCTGCACCCGCTCGTTCGACAATAAAGGGTTGGTTAAATAAAAAGAGAACCAACGTGAAAGTACTTCACTCTAGAGACACAGCGAAGTCAGAGGAAAATGTTAAAAAAAAGTGCTAGACTCAACTGAGAGTCACACATTAAGTTCCGGAGGTAACGGGTGAAGCGCATCCAAAGCCAGCCTTGAGTACCACACGTAAAGACAACTCCTAGGGACTGCATTTGCCCACAGGTATCTTGTATCGCTCAAGAACACCCCAGCTTCTCTTCAGAGAGAGGCAAAACGCCTGGCTTCATCAGGCTCGAGTGCTGCAGGGAGGGACGGAGTGACGAGAAGGAACGCGGCAATTAATGCAGTGAGGGTATAAATACGCTGAAGGAAATCAAAGCAAGGGGAGGAGAAAGGGGCGGGTGGGATTTCACCAAACATAGACCAGAGCAAAGAACGGGCTAGTTCTGAGGGAAGATCTTATGGCAAACGGAACATGACAGCATGCCTTTTATTTCTTTTCTTTTTTTTTAATTTAAATAAGAGAATAGGGTTTTATTTATAAAAATCCAGTTGGGATAAGTGGGATGGAAAAAAATAGTCCTATCTGTTTAACTGAGAGGAAAAACACGGTTGCTTTCTCCACAATTTAAGAAACAGCTGACTGTTTTAAAATCTCATGAAGAAAATATCTGCTGTGAACTCAGATCAGGCTTGCCAAGTTTCAACCAGAAAGACTTTAAAAAAAAAAAAAGAAGAAGAAATTGTCTACTTAATCCCTGCAAATAGGGGGTTTATAATGGAAATGCTGACAGGCCCCTGGCAATTATAAAAGTGACAATGAATACTTCTCCGGTTAAACAAAATGCCAGTCTGGTCTGGCAGACCAAGAAAGCTCTGCTGCGGATTGCGCCTTTAGCCAGCTTTCACGCAGCGGCCGGCGTGCGTTCCTGACGGCTCTGCATGCAAAACGCCTTCCCTGTGTGTGTGCACGTGGGAAAGGACACTGCCGCCGCTCCCTCGAAAGGCACGGATGCGCCTCAGGAGCTCCCGCGGGTAAAGAAAGGGTCTCCCTCCTCAGTAGCAAGTTACAGTCTTCAGTTATAAGTTATAAGCAACATCGGTGGCTATCTAAAGATGTCAGGTTCAGGAAGTTGTAACAACCAAGCTCAGAAAAAGCCCCCTCAGACCACTTGCTGCAGGTTCTGGACCAAAAATAACGACGTTGCCTGAAGTGCTTCGTACAGAGTTGTGCTGTTCAGAGCACGAGTCTTAACCCAAACCACCAACCTCAACTAAAAGTGCTGCAACTCCCTCCCAGCAGAGGAATGATGAGTGGCTAGATGCAGACATACAACCTGGGGAGAAAACGAGAGGCAGAATTCACCAGGAAAAAACGCTAGCCAGGTCTTACCCAGGCAAGCCATCCAGTACTTGGGCATAGGACAAGGGGAGGCCTTGTAAGCACCCCCTGCCTTGAGCCGCAGCCCCTGTTGGCAGCTCCTCTTCCTCTTGATCCCCTCCAGCAAGTGCAGAGGCCCAGGAGACCTCATTTCTGAAGCAAAGAGTCATCAAGTGACCCTAACAGGTGCCTGCAGGTACTACATCCCCTGCCCCACTCAGCACAGGTCCACGTTTGCCCTGTTGAGCCTTCAGCTTCTGCTGGGGCCATGCTGCTTTAAGTAGGGCTTTGGATAAGCCCGTCTGCCCAGGCCTGAAGGCTTCTCGCGGGCGTCCATGAGGTGAGACGGGCAGCAGCGCTGGGCAGCCCGTGCTCCAAGGCACCCGAGTGCGCAGTGGGGCGCTGAGCGCGGCAGTAGGGCCAAGGGCCAGGGCTCGCCTTGGAGAGTGGGCACCCACCGCAGCAACGTTCAATGGGGGGTGGATTCAGCCCAAAGGAGGCCTGGTGCTGAGGCTAGAGTTGGCGGGGCCGCCAGGCCTGCGCCCATCCTGCTGCTTGTCCTTCATCTCCCTTCCAGGGCGCTTCGCGGCGCGTCGCTCCGTCACCCGCCTTCTGCAGACCACCCATTTCCACAAAGGCAACGCACACCGAGCAAGACTAGCTGTATCAAACGACAGCATGAGGCAACGTGCAGAAACAGCTATGCTTCCACGAGTTTAGTTTTTTTTTTTTCTTCTCATGTGGTCAGGGCTTGGACAGCACTTCCATGCAGAAGTGACTCAAAGGGAAAAAAAAAAGAGTGCTTCGCATTCACTATTCGACAGCAAGTCCAGGAACATCAAAGTCACAGTTTAGTTTAACTTTAAATAATGTTAGAAGCCTTTACATTTTTGATTTCCCTTTTCACTTTTGATTTGATACCACTGTTGCTCAAATAAATGCATTTTTAGATCAAAGGAAGTCGCTATCCAGCTGTTTGCAGTTAGCTGAGATCTGGCCGTTCTGCACAGAGGGCAGAGGGTCTTTCTCAAAGCAATTCTAAACATGAAAGGAGGGGCCTACACGTGCATCAGTGATGCTGTGTGAATGAACAAGCTGGCTTAGTCTACAAATAGGACCATTTCTTTACACTGCTAACTCTAAAATGCAAGCGCTGG
>NW_010578766.1:73771-100967 GCF_000705375.1 Tinamus guttatus
AGCAGCCAACTTCAGCTGACTTAAACATCTCTTCAGCTGGGGTATGACTCAAACTATTTTCAAATATTCCAAACTCAAATTATTTCCTGCAAATTGCTTTCTGGATTTGCATTTTCTCCTGCAGTTGAAGACTAGCAGACAGCCAAATTAAATAATGTTTAAGAAGTGACAGGGATCTCAAGAGAAGAGAGTGAAACACAGTTTCATTCTGAAAGCTGGCAGGATGCCATTTACCCTTGACTTTCTTTCTGTGTTTTTCTTTTGTTTGTTTGGTTTTGTTTTCTGTTTTAAAATAAAGACCTAAACCTTAATATTTCCAGTTTAATCAGCAATTCTCAAGTTGTTCACAAAATCACTTCTGTAACCAACCTTAACCATATATACACAGAGGAGTCATTAAAAAACATAGTGGTAAATGGCAGGTAAGAGCTGCTGAAAGACCCGTGACCATGCCTGCTCTCGCGAGGAAGACCCCCTTTCTGAAAAGGCACAGACCGAGATTCCTCCATGTTGTTCATTAAAACCTCTGGAAAAGAGCTGCTGCCTGGGTCTGTGGTTGAACAAATGCATAAATTGGAACTAGACAAGCCCCAAAATGCAGAAATAAGTGTCAAGTAAAGCAACTACAGGAAAAAGAAAACAAAGTAGATCAGTCAGTCAAATTAAAGGAATGTTCTTACGTTTCGAGCTGCCCATTACATCTGCATTTTCATGAGGATCAACATCTCTCAAATAGTATAATACACAGTTAAGGGATCCTGATTTCCGAGAGAATATTAATCCTCTGTGAGAAGCAGCTGGAAGATGAGAAGTACACAGCTAATAGCTAATTGAATCTGGGGTTTCATGCAGACGCTCACTCTCGTGCAGGGCACGGGCTCTCGTAACAAGCCCTTGCCTGGGACATGCTATAATAAAAGGAGCTTCAGGCTTTGTCTGTGAGCGCAAGAAGCATGAAGTGGCCTCGGCACAAACTGCTGTGCCTTATGGACTACGCACACGCCAGGCCTAAAACATGTTAGCCAATAGAGGTACCCAGTCAGCTACGCCAGTAATATTCAAAACATTTACTCACTGCAAAGAGTTTGCTAAATAGCTTCATCCGCCCCCAACGCAAAAAACCAAAGCACCAAAAAACAAAAAAGCACCAAAACACCACAGCACCCCCTGAACACTCAGTTAAATCACATTTCTCTAAGAAGAACAAATTGGGAAAGAAAACGGATTTGTCTTTAGTCTGTTAGCACAAATACTCATTTTTGGCAGTTTTTTTTACCATTCATTTTATTTTACATTTCATAAGGATTTGACAGATTGATACATAAACTTCTGCTGGTGCAAGGTGCAATGTACACAGAATCACAGAACAGTCGAGGTTGGAAGAGATCTCTAAAGATCACCTAGTCCAACTCCCCTGCTCAAGCATTTTCATCTTATACTTTCTTACCTCATCTTACACTGATTTTATACTAATACTTTCATCTATGTCTGTGAGCACCTCACTAGGAATTGAGGAGCAAAGAAACAGTTTAATAGGATGAAGAGTGTTAAATAAAAGAGATTGGTAATCAGGAGACACAACACAGTAGAATCAAAGAAGTTCTATACATTCTACATACATCTTTACTGCTGGCCATACCTGACCTCTCTGAAGTACTTCTCAGATTTCTCTGCAGAGACCTTCACAAGGTAAGTGCATGTTTAAATCATTTAATACCTGCTGAATTTTGCTATAAAAGCTGCAGATTAATTCTCAGGCTGCCTATTTTTCGAGGGGACTCTCCTCAAACAGGGCATCCTCGTTCTTTTTGCAAAGACAGATTATTTACAGAGTCACTAGGCATTTGCCAGGAGATCAGCAGGATCTGTTTTCTTCCCTTCTCCATATTTTTCACGCCAGGTCTGGTACAATTCAACCAAGGGGACTACTCCATTTCCGCTCCACTTTTCCAAGAAGCAGTTTCCAAAAAGTCTCAAATCAATGAGGAGAGAGCAGTGAGCTCAGGTGAAAATGCAACCCCGTTTCCTAACGCGCTCTCGCTCCAGCAGAGGCCAGAGACATCCTTTGCGCTCCCAGGCCCTCACGTCTGGCCAGAGACGTCACGAGGTGTTTGAATTGCCCCTCGGTAAATAAACAGAAACCAAATCAGTCAATGCCCCGTAAGAAAGGGCAGTTTCCAGGAGTATCTTCTCGCTGAGGTTTCTACACAGATAGAGTTGGCGTCTGCACCATCCTCACCCTGCTCTCTTCCATCCGTGACCTCCTGCGGCAGCAACACAGTTTTCCCGAGCGCAGAGGTGTCCCTGGGCTTGGGGAGGGACTTTCCAGGGAGGGATGCGCTAACATGCACAGTCGGGAGCCGAATAAACACCACCAAGTTAATGGGAAAACACCCATGGGCACAGGCTGGTGCTAGAGCTGAAACACCTGCGCAGTGCAGCACACGGCATGGCTGATGAGGGTTTCTAAGCCCCGCTCACCTGCGAGCACGCCGAAGAAAGCCAGCGAGGATCTCAAGGCTGCCCTGCCGCCGGGCAGCGCCGCTTCCCCCTCAGCCACCTCTTGGCCCAGGCAGAGGTGATGCATGCAAGGTCAGAGGCTTCTGAGGCCCTGCCACGAAGCGCCCAAACACGAAGCCACCCAGTTTGCAGGGGCTGCTGCTGCTGCCCAGCTAAGCCACAGCAGGACACGCGGGGCAGGCTGAGGACCAGACCTTCCCCAGCCATTCCTGTGACCCGCCCTACCTCCAGGGACTGCATTTTTAGCCCTTCTCCCACTGTGGAGAGAAGATGGACACAAACCAAGAAGTCTCTGCCCTCTAACGCGGTTCGTCTCCTTGGCACCTCCACAGGCGCTTTTGGATCTGCTCTCTCCCCCATTGGCCCAGGGGTTTCTCGTACTCACCGCTCAGCGGCTTAGCCTGCACTAGCACCTTCCTCACCAGGCTCGCCATCCTGGAGCCGCCAGCCGCGCTGCCCAAACCTGCTCAGGATCAAACAGGGGAGAAGAGTCCCCAAGACGCCGGCATCAGGTCCCTGCGGCTCCGGCAGCCTCCGGAGCGTGGCCGAGCAGGGCCAGCACCTCCCTGCACACACGCACTCACACGTGTGCACACGCACGGGAAGCTTGGCCCGCGCTCGCTATTAAAGGCACCGACTTCCTTGTCCGCGCCGCCGTGTCCCGGTGGCCCCGCTGTAAACAAACAGCTCGCGTTAGCTGGGCGAAGCCGAGAAGTCAAGCCGAGCCGGACAAAAGCAGGGAGGGGCTCCGGCAGGGAATAACTATTTTAAATACACAAACATCTTCCCATCAGATTAACGCAGCTCTCCACAAGGCAGAAGCCCAGGCCATTGTTGGGAGCCGGCGGCCGAGGACAAACAGGAGACGCAGCTTCCTCTCCTCCGAGCGCTCCCGGAGCAGCGCCGAGGACAGAAAGGGCCGCAGCTCCCGGCGCTCGGAGCACAAGGACGCGAAGCAGACGGAGAGCCAGCTCCTTGCGCTCCCATCAGCCTTTCTCCTGAAGGTTTGCCCTCGTGCCACCGGCCAGATTTAAAAAGCAAAGTTTCCACCACAAGAGAAGTGGAGGCAGCTTGGGCGCCTCACCTCCCTTTGCTCCTTTACTCACCATGATGGCTCTTTCACTCTGGCCAGCTCTTCCCTGCTGATACACAAGCATTCCGAGGGGTTCCCGGTGGGATAATGCTAGTATCACGGGTAACCTTGTGACACACAGCAGGAGTCTACACGATAGGTCTCAAACCTGGCATTGCTTTAAAGATTAGGCAGTCCTAGCAGCAGAGACTCCTCAGCTTGGTGCCCAGGTTGTTCTCCGCTTTGCAAGCAAAGAGCCCAAGGACGGGGCTGCCTGAGAGCGAGGGAAACAAAATGCTGCTCATCCCATCAGCTGCTTCCCTTCGCCTTGATTTTCAGCCCTGTATCTCCCACATTAGGAGCTTCCCCCAGCTCACATGCAGTTTAATGTTCCATTTCACACTTCCATACTGCAATCTCCAGCTTCTAGCAGAGTTCAAAATATGTGCAGGTCATTCGGTGCGCTGGGCAGCCCACCTGGGACTGCAACCCTTCAGCACCTTGGCTTTCCAAGGTCTTTGGAGGGTTAACTCTTTGGTCTAAAGCTTGAGAAGCAGCCCCTTGAATCTGGGCACTTGCCTTTTCTTTGCCAGAAGAGCATGAAGATGTGCAGGAGAAGTTGTACTCCTCAAAATTCACCTCGAGCTCAATCACATTTTTAATATTATGTATAAAAGCAGTACTTGCAATTGTTGCATTAGTTATGAACACACTCCAAACCTAAGAACGATCACATTGGGTGCCAGGATACCAGGATGTATTTTAAGCCTGGGACCCCACATTCTCATGATGTGCATTTCTAAATCAAAAAACAAAGAGGTGTTTGTGACTTGAGGCCACATTCGTATTGAGGATCCACTAGCACCTCCAATTCTACATGTTCTACCAAAAAGGAAGGACATCCTTTCCCCACCCTTGAATGCCTCTCCTGCTACATAGTTTAAAGAAATTAAATGTTGACACCCGGCAGAGTGATCTGCTGTTTCCATATGCTTCCCCTCCGATCAGCACACAGACTGCCTTCTGTGGGGCGTTTTCCCTGGTCACCTTCCTGAACAGCCACATTAATGCTCAGAAGAAAACGGAACCTAATGCAGTAGGTAATGATACTAAATATAAGCAATGAGTCAAGCCACTTACTTTGTTTCTCTGGCATTCAGCTTAGCAAGTTGCTTCAGGAGCTCAAAACCACGGTGCTCGGCAGGCCACAGAACCGCCAGCCGATTCGGAGATTTTTGTATATCCACGTAACAGCTCCTTTAAACTGGAATGTGCTCTTGGAAACAGAATGACTGCAGGACTCTGGGAGTCAGAGGCAATTCAGACAATTCTTTGTAACAGCCATTGCTATTAAAAATCTTTATCACCGGCGACCAAGGGCTAAGATTTTATTGCAACGGAGAGACGTTAGCAGCAGGAAGGAGCAGCTGAGGAGCAGCAGAAAGCGCCTGCAGCACAGGGAATATCGAGGCGACCGCTGCGATTCCTCCAACCGAAACTCCAACCGAAACTCATGGACAGGGTCCAAAGTCTCCAGCCACCCTCGAAGGAGAAGCATCAAGGCTGGCAAAGGGACAAAAAGCTTCCCGCTCTGCAAAGTGCAGGGGGAGGCAGCTTTGAAAACAGGAGAATAGACACTTCTTAACAAAAAAAGATCCAATACCTAACAGATGAGTCAACGGAGGGAATCAATGATGCTCTAATAGTTTTGATCACTCACAAAAACAGTTTATTCCCATATAGATGTGCGTTATTTAGAGTTTCTCTCCCCACACAAATGTGGGCAACCTAGAAAAAGTCATGCAGCTGAAAAATTCAATTTTTCCATTCCTGGTAGCAAGCCCCTCTGCACAATGACTAGGAATCAAGTACCAAGACTCCATACAAAATTCCCATAGACTAATTTCATCTTTATTTGGGAGCAGAGCTACATTTATTCTCCATGTCTAGATGCCAATAGCAGCTCTGTGTCTTTGGTTTGCTTTAGCACAACTTGACACACAGGCGGGTTATCAGTAACGGCAGGCACCGTTGCTGCTGCTGGAGGAGCTACCCTGTGTGCTGCGCAAGGCGTCTACGGGCCGGGCAGGTGTCGGGAGCGGGCCCAGCTCCGGAACGGCACCGAGAACGTCACACACGTGTCTTCTGGAATGCCACGTGTCAGGAAAAGAGGCTCTAACGACAAGAGAAGCACTGTAAAAAACCAAAAAACTGCAGAGATGGATTCACCTGGTTTTGCACGTAATATGAATTCAATAAAACAGAGCCTATTATTTTATCTATGGTTTTCTTGCTGCAAAACTGAGCTCTCTGCAAGTTCTAGGAGCGGGGCAGGGGCTCCTTCCCCTGTCCAGGTTCCCTTTCTTGCCCCAACCACCTACCTCCCTGCACCCAGCTCCTCTGGGAGAAATCCCGTTATTCCCACAGCCTCCTAGCCAGAGCTCAGCACCTCACAGTGGGAAAGAAGGAAAAGGGGGAAGCAGGAGGCAAAGCGGGGAGGCGGGCTGGCTGGGCTGCCAGGAGCTCACACTGGTCTAACTGCCCCTGCTGGCTGCTGAGTGAATAATCCAGAAGCCAGGCCAAGAGGAGAGCTCCTGGAAACCACGGGCTCCACTTCCCGTTGTTCAGGTACAGCTGCTCTCAAGTGAAATGGCCAGAAAAAGGAATTGCAACTTTTTAATAAAGCTTTTTGAGGAAGCAAGGCAGGAAAGGAGGGAAGGGGGAGACCAGGGAGATGGAGCATGGGAAGCTCTAAAAGCATCGGCTGGGCAGCAAGGTTAATGGTTCAGCACCAGCTCAGAGAAAGAGGTGCCAGCGGGTCCAGCCTGGACGGGTGGCCCCAGGCTGCTCCTGCCCCCTCAGCTGAGCCCAGACTCGAGGGCACTCAAAGACACCGGCAGCACCTCCTAACGCAACCATGCCCGAGGGACCCACAGCTCACAGCAGGCTGATGAATTAGCTGTTTATTGCAGGATATCGCCAAGGTAAAACAACACAGGAGTGTGTTCGTAAGCGCCCGTGCAGCTGTAAAGCGAGCGTGCCCGCGGCCATCACATGAGCACTGGCGGCACCCGGAGCCGCAAACTTCCATCCCGCGGTCCCTTTTCTGCGCTGTGAAGCCGACAACCTCCCTCAAAAGCAGCTGCCCCCGTGAGATCAGCCTTAGCTGACAGCTCGGGCCTCCGGTGCGAGTTATGGCAGGCATCAATGTCTTGAGGACCGGCCAGATATTAATCGTTAACAAAAAGGTTTTCTTCACCCAAACACTCAGCCAATGAAATTAAAAATAATATCTTGAGCAAAGAACAGCTTGCCTCACTGTCACCCATTTAAAATAATTCTGATTTGTTTGATTTTTCTCCCCATAAGTGAAAAAACAATTCCTTTTCTTCATCAAATGTTTTGCACAATTCTTCCTCCTTTGCTTTTCCAAACGTACCTTTACGCAAGCAAACGCGTGCACAGACACCTCGGCTGCAGGGCTGGTGAGAGGGGAAAAGCTACAAAGCGTCTCGGCCCAGAAAAGCCAAGGGCATCTTCACACCAGCCTCCAGCTGCATTATAAGTGTCAGCGAGTGTCCCCTTCGGAGCCCGCAGCCCTGGGCTTTGGCCGGACCCACAGCAAATGCCTCGGTGGCAGGCGAGAATCCACCCAACCTTCCTCTCCTCCTCCTCAGCACTTCGGCAGGGGGAGCGGAGGCAGGAGGGAAGAAGAGGAGAAGCACGAAGCTGGAGAGGGATTTGGGAAGGGCATGCAGCTTCCTGAAGGAAGGAGGAAGCCTGCTCTGGAGGAGCAGAAGCTCCCCAGCTGGGATTCCGCAGCCGGAGGGGCTACCAAGGTGCAGCAGAGGGTTACGGATTACCAGCAACAACTCAACACACCCCTGCTTTTCTGAGAGATGCCCAAGTGGGGCAGATACTGGATAGAAGAGCGCAGTGGCATCCATGAGGGCAACACTCAGCTTCTAACTTGTGCATGGGGTGAGCAGCATCCCGCCAGGTGCACAAATTCAGGGATTCCATTTCCCGAGAAGGTAGAAAGCAGCCTGGACATCCAAAGCATAGCTTTAAATGCTAGCTCACAACCAGCGCTCCAACGGCCAGCTGGAAGAGATCATGCAAAGCAGTTGTTACATGGAAATGACTGTTTTAAAGGCACGGGGACAGAGTGAGCAGAAACCACACAGCCTGTGTGCCTACATGAGAGGGAAAATACAGGAGCATGGAAGAAGAGAAAGAATAAAGCTGCAGGGGAGGAAAGAGATGAAATGCAGGAATCGCAATAAAGTGTATGTAACTGTTTCTTTCCTATAAAAGCGTTAAAGGACAAGACCATGCAGGTATTTATCATCTCGGTTAACAAGCACATATCCTCAGGCTGGCAAGCATCAAATGTATTTTTCCGAAGTCTTACGGAAATCTTTGTATTAAAAATAAAAAGCAGCGTTCACCTCCCGCAGTAGGCGACCTGCCCGACTAGTGGAAATGGCAGCGGCTCCAGCCAGCGAGGAACTGCTGGGCTCTGCCGAAGGCTGCAGCCAAGGGCGCTGCTGGAAAAGCGCCGGTGGCTGGGGAGAGCCCAGGCAGGTTTGCTCACAGAGCTGCTGCCGGCAAAGGCCAGCGCCGTCCCCTCCATCTCCGCTGCTCCTCGTGCACAGCAGTAGTGCGGAAAGTGGCCTAAACCCGCGGAAAACGTCTAGGAAAGGGCGACGCTGCCCATGGTGCCTGCCCGAGCCAGAAGGGCCGCAGGGCCAGGCATGGCTCCGTGTGCGATCCCTAGGGATACATGCACTCGGCTCCTGGCACAGGCACCAGTTAACTCGTCCCTCCGAGTGCCAAAGGAGCAGCTGCTTCCCAGCGCTACGGCTTACAGAAAACGTGTAATTTCAAGCCAGTGAAGTCATGTCCGAATCAGACAGGAAAAATATTTTCCTACTATCTCACGCATAAAAACTTGCTAAAACTTATCGAGATGTCTGCTGGGAAGTCCAAAAGGGTTTGGGCGCTTCCTAGAGGCCCGATGCTGCCCGCTCCCAGGCACGCAGGGTTATGCCATGGCTCAGCGCAGCAGCAAGCGCAAAGGGGCCCCCGCGCGCTGCACCCCCCCCGCAGCAGAAGCAAAAAGCAAAGGGCAGGCAGGGAGCTCCCGGCGGCTCCCGCTCCCGCTCCGGCAGGACGGAGGGCAGCCTGCAGGGCAGGGCGGACACCCGGGAGCCGCGGGGCCGCGGGCCAAGGGCAGCCACAACGTGGCCGTTCACAGAGAAACCCACTCACCCCTCCTGCTGCAGCCTGCTTTCTGCTTTGCACCTGGCACAGCTTGTGAACGTGCATCTTGGCTTAGAGCTGCAAATTCTTCTTAAAAAAACCCATAATATCAAATGCAATTTGGGCTGTACGCCTAGAAGGGCAATATTACATGGGTAGCAAACAGCTTCATGCCACCAGCTTCCAGCGTGGCCAATATCAGCAATTCCGCAGTCTGTGCTCGTCGTTACCGCAGCCGGAGGACATCAAATATTTATCTCACTTGATCAGCATACATTGCTCTAGTGCACTGATGTTTTATGCAGTCTGAGCTTTCAGTTTGAGAGAGAAAAGATTTTTTTAAAAATTTATCTTTTAGATTTCCACGGGAGACTGAAGGATCAAACGTTAAGCTCTCAGTGGTTAAAAGGCAGATGGACTCAAACAACAGCTCTAACAAGATGTTAACGCTCTCAAATTTTTATCACTGGTTTCATAGTGAAGCAGGATGCTTGAATTAGGTGGGATTTTTTTTTTTTTCGGTCAATCATTTCACCAGATCTGCTCCCAAAGAAGACAGAGACGCTGCACAGTTAAAGAACAGGTATGACAGGCGTGACAGCAGCTCTTCAAGGCGAGAATTTAGGCTGCAAAAGGGACTTCGGGGACTGTCTCCAGGTAGGAATCAGGCAAGAACAGCTTCACCCGGCAGTGAAATGCCAGCAGGAATTCAGGAGGCCTGTCATCTCACGGACGTGATTCACAGGAACTGGAGCAAATCCCTGCAAATGAGCTTCAAGTTACAGCAATTGGGCCTGAAGGCTCCTTGCAGAATTCCTTTATTACGGTAACCACAAAATAAGGGCATAGGAGAAAAAGTTTAAAACTAGTAACATAAATATGCTTAAAATCAATAAATAAAAAGAGGCGCTGAGCTGTTTGCAAGACAGCACCAAGCGAGGTCAAAGTTAGTGCTCCCACATCCTGCTTAATTTCCTTAAAAAAAAAAATCACGTCAATAAACACAGAGGCAAAACTAACTCCACGCACAAAAAAGGAGAAGGACTCAAGGAACGAGAAGTCCCCACGTCACCCTGGAGGAAAAAGCAAAAGACAGAATAACCCCCGCGGCCTCTTCTGCGCGGGGCGTCACATGGGAAGTGCGATGGGAAAAGAGCCCGGCCAGGCAGCCCCGGCATCGACACAGTCTCCACAGGGCAAGCGCAGCACGAGCGGCCTGAAGCCCAGCTGGACTCAAACCTCTCCTCAGTGCGTTCCACAACTGCAGATCCTACGGCTGACCTATAAGTCCTGTTCCGCAGGGAACGGGTCAAAAAATCAGCTTTGCTTCACGCAGCCCAGAAAGCTGCTGACCCTTCCTGGTCATAATCCCCTGAGCCTATTTTCACCAATGACCTAGATATGACAGACAAATTATACCCAATGTGCAGTAGATGGGAATAAGGCAGTGTGTGCATTTTCGGCGGGGGAGGGATCATTCTTCGTCACAAGGTGCGTAAGGTCCTTCACCTGGACTGAGGAATGAGAGAAGGCAAGGAAATAACTTCAAGTTTGAGCCCTGTGTTGTGATTGCCAAGCTAGCCTGGGGCTGGAACAATAAAAGGGTTTCAGCCAAGAGAGCATTGCTTCCTCCAGAACATCTTTTTAAAAAAATTAAAATACAAAAAAAAATCCAAAAACTTCTATAAAGATAACAACAGCTTTATCAGAGCTAATTATAGCAGAAGTGGTACAGTTCCTGAAAATGCCAAAAAAAGATGTGGTGGGAAAGGAAGGAAGGAAGGAAGGTAGCTTAGATCAAAATAGGGAATGACAAATCTGTCATGTGTCTGTCACGCCTGGACTTCACGCAACACTTGGAGATGAAAGTTTGGAAGCTGCAAGTCCTATTGATAGTGAAAGCCCTGAACCCTGCGCTACGGCCAGGCTTCCCGAGGGCCGCACACGTTGCGACAAGCCAACACAGGCAGGACGAATGTGCAGAGCTGGTGGGAGAATCAGGGAAAGGCTCCTCACCCTGCTCTGGAGCCGGCCTGCCCCTTCCCATGGCTGCACGTGGCTCCTTGGAGCCCCCGGAGCAGCAAAGCCACCAGCAGGGCAAGCGCAGAGGAGCCTCTGCCCAGCACATGGCCACAGCTCAGCCACCTGGGCAACACCCTCCCTCGAGCCACTGGCAGAGCTGCCTCCCTCCCCAAGTGCTAGGAGGGGCATGGAAACGAGTTGGCACCCTCTAACAGCACTTGCCTGCAGGCAGAGGCACTTCCCAGAGAAATACTTGCTTGTTAGGGCTGTCGGGGAGCAATAACCTGAACTGTATTAACCGCAGAACAATGATGTGCTTCATGGTTTTGCTGACCTCGGTGCATCGATATAGCAGGGAAAAAAATCTGCCCCATCAACTGACAAGGCAAAGCAACAAAAAGCTCCATAAACACGGCCATGTCAGCTGGCATCACCAGCTCTCTACAAAAACAAACATGTTTAGACAGAGGGCTGGTTTTCCAGCAAAGTCAGTTTTGGGAAGTAAACTGAGAAATTGAGTAATACAACCCATGCCTTGGAGAAACTCAGTGTGGACTAATCACTCATGTGGTCGCGGTAGTCCTGGCCGAGGTGGAAGGGAGAGAAGCGTCTCGTGGCCTACAGAAGAAAGGCGAGACTTCCATTTAATTAAGCTTTCCAAAGCACAGAGCACCTGAGGGAACTTCTACTCACAACAGGGACCTACAACCTTCTCAAGCTGATTGCAGGAGCCAGAGTAGTGTGCGCTGATCGGGGCGATGGCACTAGCATGTTCCTGGAGCAAACAGAGGAATCCAAATGCTGGACATGACTGTGGAAACAACTGACAGCAAAAGGAAAGCAGCTCCTTTTTTTCTGTACAAGCAAGTGGACATGAGCTAGTAAACTCGTTTTTCAAATCCATACACCAACTGTTTTTATAGAAAGGACTCTGCACAGTTACTGCAAGACAGCATCAACGTGTGCCTGAGGAAAACAGAAAGGCAAAAGTCACCCTGACGTGGAAAACCATCACTGGAAAGGATGCTGGAAAGCTACAGCAAAGGTTTCATAATTATTCACACTACCCACACAGACCGATGATTTTTTCCCCTGATGTTTGTAAAATCAGCTTGTAAGGTTGGAAGTCAGCACATACACCAAGGACTCTAACCTTTGCTGTACTGAAATGAAGGACAATCCCTTACTAAGTAGCTTGCAAAAAGAGTTTGGGTTTATTAAGGAGCCCTAATCAAGGGCATGGCATTTGCACAAACATATCCCCCCAAGCCGCATCGCGTATCATTTCCTGGCACTGCCCGCAGGACAGGAAGGTGCCCCAGAAGGGCAGGGAGGGCAGTGGGGAGAAGCTGCTCCGTGTCTGGCCGTGCTTCTCCCACGCGGCCAAACGCGCTGGTCTAGGAAGACACTCTGGGGAGCGGCGCTGCGCGGCCCAGCTCCCACCCCGGCACCAGGGCTCCTGCACAGCGAGCAACAAGCGCTTGCTTCCCCAGCTGGGGAGAGCGTTATTTAAACCACGATGTGATTCCAGCAAATCCTAGACAGATGGAGAAGAATTCAGGGACAACTGAGGTTGCTGCATTTACGATGAAGGAGTTAGAGGGACAAAAGGCCTCTTGCTGGGAATGCGGGATCTGGGAGCTTTCCATTTGCTCCATAAAGAACAGGAACACTCAGCAAATGCACTAGTCAAGGCCAGCAAGGCAGAACAACTTGAAGGGAGCAAGTCAGTCCCAAAGGAGCCTATGGATTTCCACATGGTTGCTCCGGAACATACCACCTGCCAAGCTGGCAGGTTTCTGCAGCCCAGCCAGAAAGACGTTGTGACCTACGGTGCTAATCCTCAACCTCTGCAAACAGCTCGGTGGTAGAGGATAAAAAACCCATCCCAAAGCAGAGCAAAAAGCACACCCAGAGTTAAATTCACAGCATAATGTCTGCTAGCATGCTGATAGTGATACAGCGTGTTTAGAGCCCACCTACATCAAGCAGACAACTTTAGACAAGACCTTTACATCCCATATGGCCAAAATACAGTTCAAATGAAGACAAGCTTTAAATATGTTTTCTATCTGCCTCTACCTTAGCTGCAGGGCTCGCCGTACACAGGGCTCATTCTTTCAGCCAGTCAAGAAAGAGCCGAAGGCGTCAGGAGGCAGCTTAGAAAAGACTGGACAAGCAGGGAAGGGAGACTTCCCCTTTCAGCACACACGGGCACGCGGGTGGGCAGAGAAGCTGCTGCTACAGTCCTGAGCCCCGCGCAAATCGCTGGGGTCCCTGCTCTTGGCTTCAGCTCCCACAGTCCGCAGGCGCCGCTGATAACAGTGCATCATTATTTTTAATTGAGAATATTACATCCGGAAATAGATGCACATATTAACAAGGCTTTGAAAAAGCGGGTCATTTTTCTATTGAGAATGTATTTTAATGATGCTGTCTCAAAGAAGGATCAGATTAATGAGGCTGTAGGGCAGGAATGAGGACATGGCGAGGAAAAAAAAAATCATACACATATTAACTCCGACAGCTGCCAAAGACCATTTAAAATGTTTAACTGGGCAAGTAAACTGCAGGAAAATCTAAGCAAACGAACTAAATTTATTGAATAGCATCTGTGCAATCTCACGCGTGTCGGTAGATGCTGTGCATCTTGGGCGACCAGATGTTCACTGAACTTCTGACATGGCATTTTCTTTTCCCCATTATGGATAAAGCTCTGAGCAAGGGAAAAAGCAAGTCCTTTACACTGCGCCCGTTTCTCTCCTCTCATTTAAACTCCAGCCTGGCAATAACAGCAGTGCCAGGGTCACTAATAACTCACAGTTTGCCAAGGAGGATCCTGGAGAGACTGCTGGAGAAGCAGCACTTTGGGCCTGCATCTACCTCAAGGAAACTGGAAGGAATTGGAAATATTAGAGCAGAAACTGAGAAGCAGGGAATGAATACATGCCACATAGCTTAAAATTAGCAAAAAGGCAGTAGCTTTGTGGTCATTTTCAAACCCAAGATATTTCCCTTCCTTCAGTGGACATTGTTATTTCTCACCATTAGGTGGAAAAAATAAAAACACAAAACAGAATGACATCTCATTCCAGCAGGAAATAGCACCAACAACGTTGTCGGAATACTAATGATAAAAAAGAGGTTTTTTTGTTTGTTTGTTTGTTTTACATAAAATGACTTTTCGAAGCACAGTCTTCAACTTCCCACGCCAGCCACCGTGACACGTAGCACGCCAAGGCTCGGGGTCACCAGGTAGCTGCTGTTCCTACCTCCATCCCAAGGAAGCCCGGGAACGCAAGTACTTCCTCACGAAGCAGAATTCACCTTAAACACTGCAGCCATCACAACTGTCCAGAGAGACTACGTGTTTTTCAAGACCTAAGCATCAAACTAGCACTTCCTCACCGCATCCTCTACTTTTTGAAGCCATCTGTAGCAGAGGATAATCTCCTCTCCGCCCGGCGCAATGATTCACGTTAAAGCTCTCTGGCTGGGCAAGCAGGACATATTCCTACCTTCAGTGTAGGAATAGGTTGTGTAAGGTTGTGTAAGGTTGGTGTAAGGTTGTTGTAGGTTGTGTAAGACCAAAATACACCTAAAATAAAGCAGCCAAAAAGGTAACACAGCGTTAGCAAGGCTAATTTCCAAGCGTGACTTTGTTGCATCTCCTGACTCTTACTCAGGGCTGTCACATGCAGGGGACAAGGGAGCTTCTTGGTGCAATTGCCCCATCTCCTGTCATTGTATCTTCACTTCCCTCATAAACCATCTTAAAAACAACAAAATAAACAAACAAACCCCAAACCCTTGAAATGCAACTGCAAGGGGCCCTGCACCCCTACCGCAAAACTTGTTTCTTCCAGTCCTGTCAAGATTTTTATTCGATTTGCCTTTAACTCCCACCTTTACTGCTGGTTTCCATGGTGGATGCAGAAACACTTCTAAAGGATCTTTATCAAGCCACAGGCTTAAACGTCACCGTTTTTTCTTTCTTCCCCCTGCTAAAAGTTTCTCAGAACTTGGAAGCGATTTCTCCCTGCAACACCACATTGGTTCCTCCTTGCATCAGGCTGAAATTCCTAAATGTTTTTCTTTTACTTCCTCATTTACACACAATCCTTCCCTCTCCATTTTAAGAACAGTACAGTCCTGAAAATAAATAAATCCTTAACAAGCTGAAAAGGCTGAAAAGCCAGAAGATAAAATAAGCACTGCAACAATTTAGCAGGATTAATTTTCACTTAGCAGCAGCCCAGAAGAAGCTTCAAGACAAAAAAAAAGAAGACATCTAGATTTTACAACTGGGCATGATTTTAGTAGACATGATGAAAAATTACAAACTGAAAATTTTATCTAAGCTTTCCTTCTATCGGTGAGGTTTTGATAAAATATTGACAGTTATTAAACGCTTCATCTGCATTTACTGACCTAAAAGAGCTGCAACATTTGGCTACTGCATTTACTGCATCTTATTTTTAAGAGACCAAAATAAAATTAGACCCTCCCAGCTCCATCACCCCAACAGCCAAAAGAGGCAAGAAAAGAAAAAAAAAAAAAGAAGGGGAAATGGTGGAAGGAGGCACATCAGGAGCATCGGTTTTCCATGACAGAAGCCAAGATTCTGCCAGTACTTGCTGGGAAATTTGCTTTGGCCTCAAGCACTCCCGCGGGCTTCCCGGGGCAGCTCCGCAGAGCTCCGGCGGCCCCTGCGCGGCGCTGACACCGGCAGGCCAGGGGCAACAGAGCAGGCTGCAGCCGGGCGCGCGCGCCAGCTTCTGCGTGCAACGAAGCAGCCCAGCCGGCACGCGCTGCCACCGCGCCCCACTCGCGGCCGTCATTCCTTGACACTTCCTGGCTAGCGAGTTGCTCACAAATTGGGAAAGCAAGAAAACACAGCGAGGAGGGCGAGCGAGCAGCAAGCCACGAGACTGAATTTCAGTGGTGTGACAACTTAAAACCTCACCAGTTTTCAAGAAGCTGAAAGCCATTTTTCTTTCTGCATTGATCCCTACAATTTCTGTGGTTTCGCTGTGTCACATTCCTATTTTCTTGGTTGTTGCCCTTTTTATCTTCTTTTTCTACAAGTAAAGACCCACCCAAGGTAAAACTACCTGCTACCTGTAGCTGAAAAACAATGGTTGTCATTGCATACAAATAAGCAAACCTGTTCACAAACCCAACAAGCCACTCAAAGCAAACTCCCCAGCCTCTCTCGGCCACACGGAAGAGCAAACACCAGGCTTTCCTCAGTACAACAGCCACATGGACACACCAAACACACCTGCTGTGCAAGCCTCACGTTTCAGGGTGCTGGCTGCCCTCACAAAGTTATTTTCCAGACACCTGAAGGACAAAACTAGAGTAAGATGGGATTTCTTTGCGTTTATTATAAGGTGAAATTAAAAGGGATGAGCATTCCCCAAATACTGTTAAAATGCGTATTATCAATTAAAAATAAAGCTCCCACTCTGCAAACAACTTATAAGGAACTTATTGCCCAGGACCTGCTGCTTCGTCAGATTAAGTGCCCTTTGCATTTTCAGCATGGCAAGAGGGGTGGAAATGCTGCTCTGCCATACGGCCGCACGGCTGTCAAGCGAGTTTCATGAGACATCCAACATGCATCACTCCATCTCCCAAAATTAAAGGGCCACCAGTTCGGGTACATCTCCATGTGCGGCTCTGCTCAGCATCCAGCTTGCAGCTGTGGCTTCCCGGGATGGGTGTCGCTCCATCTTCGGAGCTAGAACGTGAGCCAAGACGTTTGGCATTAGCACGACGCAGACACGAGTAACTCCACCAATGTCACTTACTGGAGGTGCTCAGCACAGCTGTCCTTCCCCTCGCCTGCCACCCACGCCACACGGCGGGCACTGACACAGAAACGGAATGGCCAAGAAACCACAGGGGAAAATGAAATAAATCACTTGGAAAACAGCTGGATGGTAAAAGTGGCAACCCTTAAGCGGGGAAGCTGTTCTAGACCCTGCTGTTTTACATCACCATTAACTGGAACCTAATTGCCATCTGTGCAAGCGAGCTGCATTTTAAGAGACATGTAAATTAATCTGCACTTATTTCCCAAGATAGAGCCCCCTGGAATAACAGCATTCCCAGGGAGTCTGCAGCAGAGCTGCCGAAAGTTCTAAGAGGCAAAAAGAACTTTGCAACGTAAATACTCAGAAATATTTCTGCCCTATTAAGGATTTCTTCCTATCACAAATCAAGTGTGTGTCTTTAGACCCTTAGCGGTTGGGCCACGCAACTATGAACGGAGTAGGAGACAACCCATCATTTTTCAGAAGAGTCACCTCCAGTCCGGGCTGTATTTGTACAAATGGGAAGTGCTTGTGTGGGAAGGGGCAATACCAAACTTTCCACTTGCTCTCCCTCTGTTGGCAAAAGAAAGTTGAGCAAGGCTTCAAATCAGCCTGTAACTCGTCCAGTTCTCAACCAACAGCATCCAGACTGGAAAACAGGATTGAAGACGGCAAACAGGGAGAAACATAGGGGAAAAACACCCCTAAGAGCTGGCCACAATATTAGGAAGATCATCTATATCTAGAGCCCTGGAATTGGGTGCCACAAGGCTCCTGTTACACACTTGAAACAGCAAAGTGCAGACAGATGAGTGAGCAGAACAGATGTGCACCATCCCGCGATGAAGGACTTTTTAAAAGTATAAAAATTAGCAGTTTTCTCTCATGGGTGGCAATGTTTCAGCTGCCTTACCAGATACTTCAACCAGAGAAGAACACCTTCAAAATAATTGGGAGATACTGAAAGCTTTCACATGCCTCCAACTCACACAGCGCTCCCCCGTCACCCAGCGCCCTGGCAGCAAGAAACAGGGAGAATCAGCTAATCCCGAGCAGCAGCAGCACGCGGAAGGGCTCTGCCATGGGCTGCAGCCCCAAAGATACAATTGGTCAGCAGCAACCTGGCAAAAGTCAGCCACCCCCAGGAAAGCGGAAAATACAGCGACTGTCCTACTGCCTGAGCAAATGTTGAAGGATATATATTATATACGACCTTTTCACAACATTTCTGATCGCTTTAAAGAGTTAAATATGGCTTGAATGGTTTGAAAAGCTCAGGATAAACAACTTAGGGGGGTGGAGGGAAAGACTGAGATCCCTGTAACTAAAAAGCAGATATTGGTATGTCTTTGAAAGCTAACAGAATTGGAGCTTGGGTGATGTGGAGTTTAACTATTAGCCTAGCAAATGAGCCCTCACCAGACGGGAAGGAGGATGTCCACGCCATGAGCTGCTATCTCTGCGCCTGGTTCCAGAGCCTTGCCAGCTATTAAGAGAAATGGACTCCGGCATCTCCCAGACAATATCGAAATCTGAATGATGTTGAGTCAGAGATTGCCTCCCTGGCTGTGTATCCTGCAGGCTGAACTTCCCCGGCCACATCCAGTTTGTTTAACCTCGAACCCCCGCTAAGGGCCAGCTCCGTGCCCTGCAGTTGGCTCCTCACACGACGCATGTGTCCTGCTGAGCTTCTAGCCTTCCAGGCTCTTCGGCGTGCCCGGCTCTGGGCAAGCGCACAAGTCTATGTGCAGCTAAACACGGTACTGAGCACACAAAAGGAAGGAGAATTATTGCTTCCAATGAGCTACAAGCACCTTCTCCTCAACGCTCCCCACGCCTGCGCCACAGGGGCGCATCCCTCGCTATCTCACGCTGCCCGTTCCTCCCGTGCAGGAGGAGTGAGGAAACGTTGGGCTGCAGCGCGTGCCCAGTGGCGGGGCAGCCAGCTCCGCGGAGGAGGCCGGCAGCAGATGCACCCGGGCTGCAGTCCCGCTGACACCCGCACCCACGGCGCTCGGCTCCAACGCTCCTCCCAGCAAAGGCTGCCCATGTAGGGTGCACGGCATGCCCGCTTTGGGGCAAAAAATAACAAAGACCCGTGAAATTACACAAGTGGAACAGTCTTTTCCAATGACGTGTAATACCTTGAGGTATGATTTTCTCCACAAGGCTTAGCTGAATGCCCCGTGGCTGCTGGAAAGGCACATCTGTATCACATTAACTGGCTTTAAGTGTCCCCGCAAAGAAGTAAGCGCGTACCTCCTGCCCCAGAGAGAAAGCATAAGCTCTTCTAATTGAGGAGAGACAGAGCTAAGCCTTGCACTGAATCACCACTAGTGGAAATTGCAGAAGAACAAACAAAACAAAAAAAATCCACATGGAAGAATGAAAAGGAAGAATACCCAGAATAAGCTAAAGGAACAAAAACTGGGGTGGTGCTTCCTCAGACTATGCAAGCCCTGAATAACAAGCACATGACATACTGCAAGGACAAGAGATCAACACAACTTCCTTAGAGTCCCAGGGCTAAGCAATGCCCAGTGGTGAGTAATGAGGGCTCCAGGAAAACACAAGCATTTCCTTCTCCAATTCTCCAAACAGCCACCTCCAGGATTTCCAAATTGCAAGAGAGATTGGGGAAAAAAGCACCCAAATGTTGTATCTTTGATCCTCGGAGTTAGCACAAGGCCACTCAATCCGCCAGGTCCAAGTTGCCATCTACCAGCATGACGGATTGAGCAGCCAGCTTGAATACATCTTATGGAAGGCGCTTCCTTTTGGGACAAAAAAAAACCAAAGCTAAAGCAGTGAACACAGGTTAGGTCACAGAGAAACCACATCAATAGCACGGAAACAAAACAGGGAGGGATCCTGCCAGAACAGCTCCAGAACTGTGTGGTTATTATAAATGGACATCAGAAGTGCAGTTAGCAACAGTTCAACTTGTAAGTCAGCACGTGGGCAAAGTGCAAGCACGCAGTAAGGGATGTATTATCGTTCTTCCTTTATAAATCGCCCCTGTGAAGCTACTGTAGTTTTAAACAGCACTGCACATTTTCAGAGTGAACTCATAATCCCTCAAAACTCCATCAGTAAAAACAGCAATCTTGACTTCATGGATTTATTTCATGGGGTATCGACCCTCACAAAAAGCATGGTGGTTTCACCGCAAGCTTCCTCCCACATTATCCTAGAGCCAGCTAGCACAGGTTAACATCAGGTCCATAACCATGAACCTGATATTTATACTCTACAACTGGACCAACAGAGCAAATGAGCTCTCCTGGCATGGAAAATATTACTAAAGCCTCACTAGTACAGAACGGGCTGTGGAAAAGGGGTCTATCAGCCCATGCTGCTTCTTTTCTAAATGGACAGGGTCACGTCAAAGCCCACGTGGGCCACGAGCACTGCAAGTACTTTCTCAGCAAGCAAGAAGTGGGTTCATCTCATTTTTGGCCCTGGTTTGCAGGAACACCTACCCTACCTGCCCGCCCAGGTGGGAAAAGGTCTTAGCTCTCATGGAGACCTCCTGTGTCCCAAGCCGAGCTGCTTTCCAACCCATCCTGCAAACAGAGTCAGGCGACTGAGAGGAAACGAGGCTCATGATAGAGCCAAAAAATCTAAAGTTGGAACACAGCGCTGAGGAGACAGTCTCCTCCTGGCTACTCATGGAGACTTCACAGCTGCTTGGTGGCTCATACATAAACTTGTGCAAGACTGGCTTCCTCCTCTTCCTGAGCCCCAAGTTAAAGGTGCTGGGAGAGCCACCAGGCTCAAACTCTCCAAAACAGACAAGATAAATAGTCTAACACTAGGTAACCTTCAGCTCTGTGCCCTTGTGTTCCTACAGCAAGCACAGCTTAGCATTGACAGCCAAGCTGCATTTTCCAGCAGTTTTCTATTTTGAGCCTTTTGCATTTTTTTTCCACAGAAAAAAGCAACGGATTTACTGACAAATAAATAGGAGAAAGCAAGTTTTGCCAGTGCATGGAAGACTAATGCTTTCATACACTTAGCTATTTAATCATTATTACTGCATTCCTCTCAATTCTTTCCCCCACAGTTTCAGACATATCCTCACTTTAACAGCAGGCATACTCCTTTGCAGCATCAGCCAAGAATCAGAAATATTTGTTTCACTTCTTATCATAATTCCCCGCTCCAAGACATTCATCATCTTGGTAAACAAAGGCTGTTTAAATTATACTTATGACTTCCCTGCTACGAAGTCCAAACAAAAGAAATGAGACCAGAAAATCCTCAACTTCCTTTTATAAGGCTTGTCTAGACTAACAGAAATAAATTAATAAATAAATAAATAAAAAGGATTTCTTCCTTGGTCTGATTTAATGCAATTTGTTCTACAAGTGAGAACCTGGTAAGCAGTGGAATCAAACGCAACATAGCTGAGTCTCGAAGGACCCTGTTTCACACTGCCCTGCCACTACTTACGAGTCCTGGCAGGAGAGACCCTTTACTGCGATGGCATGCTGAGCTTCTCCAAGAAGAGCAGTCACCAGCCGAGAGCACGTGAAAGAAAACTGGCATCAGTATTTACAGCAAGACCCTAAAACTCTACAGGGGGTATAAAACTCAGCACCTCCTGGGAGTTGAGGCTCCTTGAAGGCTTCCAAGCTTGGCTAATGGGAGGGTTTGAGGAAGAGCTCCATGAAATCTGCCCAACAAGGTGACTAGGTCCCACTCTGCCTCCCCCAACATCCTACCTAAGCGCTGTCAGAGAGCAAAACAGAGACCCCATAAGACCCCTATCTCATCCAGAAGGTAAATCTGGATTTACACCAGAATTCATTTATGAATTTTACCCCATAATCTTTTTGCCACAGTTTGCTTTCTAGTTTGGTTAGACCACCTTGCCTTCCCCGGCAATAGCCAATAACGTGTTATTAGATGAAGTGTAATGATTTCCTAGTGAGTACTGCGCAGAGCAGCAATTTTGCTCTACAGCATGAACTACAGCCCCGTAACATAAACAAACATGTTTCTCAGCAACCTTTTGTCTCCTCTTCTTTGATAGTGCCTGTTCCTCACTGTATTCCTGCATATTAATACAAAATACCAACCTAATAAGGAAAACTGCTACCAGCCAACCCTCCAGGCAAGGCCAACCAAATGCGAAGTGCTACACAGGGGCACAGGACCTCAGAGGCCATGGAAAGGATGCGAGAGCTTCAGCTGGTACGAGCTTTGCTCCAGGGCTTTCCCAGCTCAGTTTTGCTCTATTTTCTCTAGTGTGGAGAGTTACCTTTTTGGAAATAAGAAAAGTCAAACGCTTGGCCCTGTTCCCAAATTAAGAAGTTAATCAACGCAGCAGCTATCCAAACGCCTTCATGCCAGCCATTCAGCCTGTCGCTCTCCAAGGAGATAAGTTTATTATTTTCTGCAGGTCAGCAAAACTTCACCTTAGTTTCCCAAAAAGCTCACGTAGCCAGAGCTGCCCTGGGCGAGCACGCTGCCCCGCTGACCTGCGGCTCCGACAGCTCCGGTGTCTGAGAGGAGGTTGGATAGTCACGAGGCGGTCCAGGAAAGCAGCAGGCTTAAGGGTACCCCAAAGGTGAGGCAGCACAACTCAGTGCAGGCAAATGGAGCACCGTGGAGGTCTCCAGAGACTGGACTTCTGTTGCCAAGTTTCTGGCATGTCCTTGGGCAAGTTAGCAGACCGACTTGTGCCTTTTTTCTTTGCTTTCTTACTTCGTAGCAGCCCTGTGAAGTAAACGCGGATGTACTCCAGCAGCATGGTAATGAATGGTACAAGGGAGTCAAGTGACCTTTCCTACCCCACCTGGCAGTTCAGGAATTATTAGCAACACAAGCACCATCTGCCCTGCCAAAACGGTCCCCCGAAACCAAAGCTCAGGAATCACTCAATACCTGAAACAGTCTTCAAGCACCAGATGAGCCCTCCTCACGTTCCCCTCGAATCTGAGATTGATGTTACTACACGTAATGCTGACCAGCACCTTGAGATGGGTATTAGTACTAAGAGTTGGCTAATTCAACGTGCAAATTACCCCAACGTACCTCAAGCCAATCCACTGACTCAAAAGGACAGAAATCTCAAGGAGGCAAACGAGTTCTTATCTCTGTCTACATAGAGACTAATCACTAAAAAGGAACACAAGGACTAATCACTAAAAACAAAAAGAAATATCTCCAAAGCATCAGCTTCATCCATGTTTCCTACAAACCCTCCATGACATGCGGATAGAGGGAAAAAATGCAGCTATGATGGCATAACAGCGCTTTAAGCTCTTCTGAAGTGTATCCTAGAAAATGTCGAGGAAATAGGCTTCCAGGCTTTCAAATCTGTGCAGCCTAAACCTGCATATTGGTGACCTAGAGGCAGGGAGCATCAGCGCTGTCACCAGAGAGATCGGGACGCTGCTGAGCACTTGGGTGCCAGCCCCCTGGAGCAGCCGCCAGCCCCGCAGGCGCTGCTCCCCTCAGGACCTTCCTTCCGAACCCTTGCAGCAGTTGCTGCGTGCAGCTCTGCGCCGCTTCGGACCCGTGTGCCGCAGGATTAAGCTGCCTCTAGCATTCTCCTCAACTGTCTTTGGGTCCTCCATGCCAGACATCCCCTGACAATGCAGCTTCACGCAGGAGCACCTCTCGCAAATCCCCCCACGGGGCATTCTGTCATACCAAAATCCGAAATTGTCGCCCTCGCTTTCAGTATTCCGCGTCTCGGTATTGTCCCCAAGTCTCCAACACCTGCACGCCCCACCGCCCTGCCCACTCTCTTTCTGCAGAGCTGTCCATGCCTCCTGCCGAGCCCTCCTGGCCCTGCCACCAAGGGGGGTTTAGCCCAGACACAGCAGCGGCTCACACATTTCTACAGCTCCTTCCCTCTCCTTAAAGCTCTGGTTTCCATTCCCACACTGCCATGAAAGCAGGAATATTGAAGGGCTTACGGCTGCACTCATGAGCTTGAAGGTCTTTTCCAGCCATAATGATTCTCATGCTAATGGGCATGGGCGCCTTGCATAGCCACACAACGGGTGTCGCTTTCCCACACTTTGCAGAATTAATGTATTTAACCAAGTGCCTGCCAGGGTTCGCAGCGTAGGAGTCCATTTCTAATGGGGCATTCCCAGATTTGGAGGGGGGGAAAATAAATATTCGATAACAAGGCATCTAAATCCAGTGTTTTGTTTTAAATTTACTTAAGCGCAAAGACCTCCCTTCGCCTCCAGGAGCTCACAGCTCTAGTTCATCTTGCTTCGTAATTAGAAGTATTCCAGATTCTGGAACAAGAGTCCATCTACAGTTTTGGGATCTTTTGCAAACCCTTTAAACCCCATAAAGAGAATTAGCAAACATTATTCCTTACTCATCATTTCTGAAAGGGCTTTCTGGGAAGGGGGAGGGAACCAAATCACACAAAGGACCATTAAAAGTTTGCACACCAAAAATCGAGCATTTCTTTTCTCTTCCCTTGGTGATTTTACTTGCAGACAAAAACTGTATTTCCATGATTACTCCATGCTTTTACAGAGGATTTTGAAAGAATTCAGTTTGAGGTGTTGACTGGGTGACCTTGTGGCTAAAAGAACATACACGCCAGAAAATGCTGAAATCTCAGGTTTTTTTTTTTAATAATAAAAATCTATAAATATCAGCTGGAAGGAACCCATGATCTCATAATAAGTCAACGGGTCACAGCTACACTCCTCTTATCTTCCTTTTTTTTTCCTATTGTCTAAAAATAGGAAACAGCACCACATGAAAACGTTCCGACAGGGATAAATAACGTGCCCGAAAAGCAGGAGTCAGGAAACTGACAGTTTAGAATAATGTCATCCTCGCATTCCCCAATGGGCTCTGGGGTTGTTGATATCTCCAAATATTTCAGGGACTTCTTAACAAGTTAGTAACCCAGGCAACGTTTGGCACAATGCAGCCAGCTAAAAGACAAGCTAAAAATCCTAAAGAAAGGCAAAAAAAAAAGAAAAAACATTTCTGTGCAACTTCATGTCAGTGTTCCTTTAAAAGGAGGAGGGGAAACTCTATTTAAGGACAAAGGGCTTAACCTGCAATAAAGTTTGCGGGTAAAGCAAGAGAAAGCAGCTAGCTCTTTAGCTGCACTAACCCACATTGCCATAGCAAATACAAGGTGAGCAGAGCTCCTCTAGGTGCAGCAGCCGAGAGGAGCCGTGGTTCAGCTCCCGGTGCTTGCAGCCATTCCCCGCAGCCGGAAAGAGTCTTCGGAGGAGCTGTCATGGAGCAGGGATGAGCACATCACCCCCAAGACTTATTTGGTCCTAGTATTTCCTGGCATTGCCTGGCGACAGCAAGTGGCACCTCTGCCCAAGCGCACACGGGTACGGACTTAAGCCAGAGCTAATGCTGTTAGGTAAAACCCTGCCTTGGATTAAGTCCTCTCTTCTACCAAGGACTCTCAGCTAGAAACGGTTGTCACCAAAAAAATAAGAAGATGCCTCCGTCATCCTCCTCACGGCTGTAATGAAAATGCTGCCACCTGGTGGGATGTCCGCGGCTTGGGGACGGTCACCTCGCCAGGCTACCCAAAGGAGGCCCAGCCTGGGAAGACACCAGTGACAGGGAGCCATTTGTGCAGCAAGGTGCCAGATCACTGGAACGGGCAATCTGCAAAAAGTCCCGGGCTCTTGGGCGGCATTTCGCACCATTAGGAGCTGCTGCTGCTCAGGGCTCGAGGCACAGCTACTTCTTAACCTCCACGCGACGCTACGGGGATGCCAGGGCTCCCGCCTCGAGCGCGGGCCCAGCGCTTGCGGGGGGCCGATACGTGCAGCCCAAAGCTTGCGTCTTAGTGGTCTGGAGACACCTCTGCCTGGCTCCGAGCCTTTGCTTGGAGCCCGAGGCAGCAAGGCTCCGTGCAGAGGCACCACTGAAGCATGGAGCCTGGCGAGCCCCCAAAGCGGGCCGAGGGGCGCAGAGGAACTGCCCACAGCACACGAGGACAAAGCCATGGGGACGTCCACCTCTACGCCAGTCCGCACGCCTACCAGCATCTTTCAGCACTGCTGCTGAAGAGGAAAAGACACCTCTTGGCCCGGGAAAGGCCCCAAAGCAGCGGCGCCGGCTCGCACTTAGCATGGAGCCTGGCGAGCCCCCAAAGCGGGCCGAGGGGCGCAGAGGAACTGCCCACAGCACACGAGGACAAAGCCATGGGGACGTCCACCTCTACGCCAGTCCGCACGCCTACCAGCATCTTTCAGCACTGCTGCTGAAGAGGAAAAGACACCTCTTGGCCCGGGAAAGGCCCCAAAGCAGCGGCGCCGGCTCGCACTTCGCCAAGGACGGGTTCTCCTTGCCTTTCACCGGCTGCCACGTGGGAATTAACCATTCGAGGGCACGAGGGTTTGCAGCGAGCTTAGTGCAGCCACGCTAGAGGCAAATCTGACCACCACTGCTATAAAAGCCCACAACCCCTTTCCCCAGGTCTGCTTCCAAGAGCAAAGGACTTTGACTCAAGACACCAATGGATGCTGTTGAAAAGCGGTGATTTCTTTTACAGAAAAAACATCACAGCACCAATGCAGCCAAGAAAATCTCTTCTTCCTTACCCACATGACACACGCTGGGAGGAACCAATCATCCAGAACACATGTTGATACACATTTTACAGAAATATTAGCTGTGTGTCAAAGGCAGTTCTTGGAAACATCATCTACCAACGTTCACGTGATGTGCATTTCACGAGCAATTAAACCTTCCGTTCTGACAAGCAGATCTGCTGTTCCTGCTCACCAGCCAAACACCAGGAGAGAGGAAACCAATAATGTTACAAGCTCTGCCCTTTGGTAAGGAAATGGTGTTTTCAGGGCTTGATAACATCGTTATTTATCCGTTTAAATAAGAAACTGTCAAACCTCCAGAAAACAGAATGAAAAAGCCAACCCTGTAGTTCACTCAGGAAATGCAAAAATAGCTAGACTGTGATTTAGATCTCACAGCAAGTCAGACAAGACCTCAGTGTCAGCCTGGAATCACATCCCAGACACTGCACAGTCCCAGTGCATTCCCATCACTGTCATTCTGCTGGCAAGCCGCAGGGAACGGCAGTGACGCTGCTTCGCTACCCAATTCCTTTCTCTGCGCTTGCAGACCACGTTTCGTGAGCCCTGCCTCCACGAAATTCGCTCCTCGGACAAGCTGGATGGGACACTGCAAATAAATGGTCTGTAAGCAGGTGCTGAACTCCCTTCCGTAAAAACTCACACTTCCACCCCGAGAAATCGCCTTTCCAGACAACCACCTTTCACCAAGAACAACTCCCCGACGCAGCCGGTGTCATTTGTAAAGCCGGTGGAAAAGAGCTGCGGTTACATCCAGCGCTGTGATTTTCACCCTGCTAGAAAGTGGTTCTTAACATTTCATATGTGGGATATTCCTTCCCTCCCCCAGCCATTCATGGTGAAATAATTAGTGTTAGTGCTCTCATTGTTTCCAGACAATGCAGACAACAAGGCTCAGCTCCTGTTCTCTTTCC
>NW_010578766.1:102745-132527 GCF_000705375.1 Tinamus guttatus
TGCTTGGTCGAGGCTCGACCTGAATCGTGTCCTACGCCTGGGCACTCCTTACGCAGCCCGTTTTTGGCGCTGGCTGCGTTGCGGGAGGCGCGGGCTCACGGAAAGCAGCGTCCCCGGCGCTGGCCGCGAGCTGCCCCGTTCGCGCTATCCCGGGGCGCTGCGCGGCTCCTTCCCACCCCCGAGTGCGCCCTGATTCGTGCTTCCCAAAGCGCTGGAAACCGAAGGTGTGCGGGGAACATTCCTTCCAGAGAAGACACCTGCACGGATTGGCATCGCAGTACCATAAAGCAGTAGGGATGCCGATTTTTCCCTCCTGCAGTCGCTCTACCCTGCTCATTTCACTGCTGCTGACAGTGTAATACCGTACATATCCTCTGGGCTTATCATTTATGGGCCATAATCCAATAGATGACTCAGTTTTCCCTTCTCTCTCTCTTTGCAGAGTCTCTCTTTTAGCCTCCCCAAATTACACGGAGGAGCATAGGACACCAGCAAGTTCTCATCGGCTGAGGTCTTTCTGCAGCTGCGAGGCTGTGATCGACCCCTCCTCAAAGCGAGGTCTGGCCTGACTGGATAGCAATGTTCCTCGGATTAACACTGCAGCAGAAATCTGTTCTCCTGGCTGCCCACGTGTTTGGGGGCAATGTAAACATAATGGCAGAGGGGACTCAAGTAGGCAGGTTGACACTGCGGGTATGGCAGTAGCAAAAACAGATGTATTTTGTAAATAAAGATGTCATGGAAATCAGACACCCGAGTTTTTTAAGCTCATTGGTTCAGCTGTTCTGGCTCAGGGTCTTCTCTAGCATCAGTGCACAGGGGATTTGTGCAGATCCTCTATACATGTACAGTAATATAAGCACATGTATGGAATTCCCTTTGTGTAAAACAGCCCCCTTAGCTGATACACTTAACAGATATCATGTTAATCCACAGGCACTGGTTAAATCAGGATGGGAGTTTTACTCAGCCTTAGCATAAGTTAAATCAAACGGAGTGGAGAGGGCAGCAGATTTGTTTCCATTTAGCCAAGGAGGGTCTGTGGTGTAGAAGAAATTGAACTACAAGGGTCTGGTTTGAGCAAATAAAGCTTCTGACTTGTCCTTCTTCCAGGAGAGCGAATTCACATCTTCTGGGGTGAGCAAGTCTCAGCTCAGTGAGTTTATCTCAACTGGGCAATAATAAAACAAGAAAAGGTGCAGAGGAGGGTGATAAAGACAGCAAAGTGCTGGAAGAGGTGCCGCGTGGGAAGAGACTATGGAAGTAGAGAGACACCCGGGCTGGAAGAGCAAAGCCTGGGCAAGTGGAGGCAGAGAGGCCTCGAGGACGTGTCTGCCATCGTGGTATGGACACGCACAGAGCTGAGCAGCATGGAGAGGAGTTACCGGCACCCCCAGCCAAAGCGGACAGAAGGAAGTGCTTTTTCACACAACACATAATCACATTGTGGAACTTACTGCCACAGGATGTCACAGAGGCCAAAAGTATAAATGAATTCGAAAAAAGGATTAGACAAATTCACGCAAGCTCCAGCTCAGGAAATCTCTCCGCTGCTGATTAGCGGAAGCTGGAGGGGATGCCGGAGGAAGGCTCACTTCATACTCTCCCTCTTCCGACATCCCCTCCGAAGCATCCGCAGCTGGCCACGGCCAGCCGTGCTCCTGTCCTCGGCCAACAGCCATCCTGAGCCTCCTGAGTGGTGCCCTATCCCCCCGGCAGTTCCCCAGGGATGCTCCTTGCCTGGCTTCCTGGACTGCACACCTGTGTCCTGATCCAAGGCACTCTTGTTCCCTTCGGCCCGATGTGGTGCCAGCAAAGCCAGGGGTGGCCACCCTTTGCTGATCCCCACGGGTGTAATTGGGGTCAGGTTGAGCCTGAAGCCTTCAGAGAGAGGCTTCCGCCTTTCCTGCCCCTGGGATTAAGCGCTGAAATCTCCATGGTAAAACCCTCTTTGAACTGGGAGGGCAGATAATTCATCAACTGATTAAAAAAATCCAGTGCTAGGGAAAGTTAAATATTAAAGAACCAAGGCCCAGTTTTAACTGCTGCTGCTGTCCCTCCTTCATCTCCTGCCAACTGCCTCCAGGATACATATGCTGACACAGAATTTCTGCCTCACAAAAGCGGCTTTAAACTCCGGCTATTAATGCCGGGATAGGAAGCAGAAAAATAGAACAAAGGCAGCGCGGGCCAGGCCGGCTGCTGGCCCCGGCGCAGCCTGCGCCGAGCAGCCCCGGTGGAGGGTCCCGGCCCAGATGCAGGTCCCCCCGCCGGGCTCCCCCTCCGCTCCTTCCTTTGACCTCCAGGCACTGGAGGGTCCGAAACATTTTGCCGCCTGCTTAGCCCAGGTTTTAACTAAACTATAATTTTCACTAGCAGCGGAGAGGGATTTCAGAGAAACATCTGGTGTCATTTCATCGGGATAACGGCTCCGTCTCTATTTATACCCGCGCCGGGATCACTGTAGCTCTCAGCTGTTGCTCCCGCTCCGTTCCTCTCCAGTCCCACCGTGTTGGGGTGGGCAGAGGGTCGAGGCCGGGCTGCTGCCCATGAAACGGGAACCCCTCCTAAAAATGTGGACTTGTGGGGACTTGTTCGGCCAACACTTGGCGCGCTCTGCCTGCCAGGCAGCTCACACCGTGCCGGAGGTTGTTCCTACCCTTCGTGCTGATGGCGAGAAAACGGGGAAAACCCGTCTGACTGGGAAAATAATCGCCATTTGCTCAGCAGAAACCGTCCCTCAGACTGGCCTGGGATCAGGCCGGCAGTGAGCAGCAGCAGGAAATCGTGGAGTGAATCTCACTGGAGAATTCAGGCCATCAGGAGAGCCTGGCTGGCCCCTTCTCCCTGCAAGGTGCCAACAAACACGTCTGCGACCTGCCAAAGACACGTGAGCATTGAAGATGCTGCTCGTGAACAAGGCTCGCTTTAATTCATCTCCACGGAAGAAGTGCGGTCAGCCCTCTCCATTCGGCACTTGCAAGGCATCATGTCCCATTCGGAGTGTGTGAAACCTCCCTGGCCAAGCGGCCGAGTCCCTGGAAAACCAGCGGAACGCTCGTTCCGCCGTGCCAGTCACCCCGGAAAGAACCCATCGCCTCCTGGCTGACGGCGACGCGTGGGCAGCAAATCTTCACCCCTTCTCAAACGCTGCCCTTTAGGGACAAACTCTGTTTGGGCTTCTACGAGGAAGGAAATATGAGTCAGGCTTGGGAGAACTTGCTCCAAATATATCCGTGGTGATTCGGCGAACGCTGCGTGGGGCGGAGGGGGGACGCTGAGTCTTTGTGAGCTCTCCACTTGCAGCGCTTGGGTCTGTATGTGTCAGGGCACCCACGAGGATCGTTCAGGGCTCTGTTGTTTGGGAAACATCTTTTTTTTTTTTTCTTTTTTTGGATACATTTAATTAACCAGTATGTTGGGTACCTTTATATGAGGCGTCAAAACTTTACTGAGCTGGCTGCATTTCTGTTTCCTTGCTGGGAAATGTTCTCTCTCTCTCCCTGAACAAAACTACCCCAAGGAGACTAATGGAGTATCCTAAGATAACATTACGTCAGGGTAGGAGCTGCCAGCAGGATGTTCTTAGAGTGAAATCTGTCCTCATTCCACCCCCTTTTATCACAAACAAGTTTGGAGGCGTGCTCAACACAGACCTTTTCCCTCTCCCACGGTGTGTGGGGAGGAGGGAAATGGAGAGAATCTGAAGAATCTGAATCTGAAGTTTCTCCAGAATATGAAGTTCTTATTTTGGGTGTCTAGTTTTCCAGCGCTGGGTGGTGAGGGTCAGGCACAAAGCTTTAGAGACGGGCTCAAGAGCGGCTGGACTGACCTTGCCCAGGTCATGGGCATGGGCCCTCCAAGACCTCCGCAGGGTCCTTGTTAGTGAGGACCGAGGTTCCCTTCTCTCTGCTGGAAGGATTCGGACCTTCTGCTGGGACAACTTAGCCCCTCATCCTGCAAGTCAAAAATATCCAGATGCAAAAGCAAACAAAAAACAGCAGCAACAAGAAAACAACAGCTTGTCAAAAGCAGTTAACTGGCTTTAAAGCCCAAAGGACTCACTTCATTCAGTGGTTGCTGCCTGTCTGGAGGAATGCTGCTGCCTTTCCCTTACCACAAACTAAGCAGCCTCCAGCTGCCTTCGGAAGAGATCTGCAGAGCTCTGGGATTGACTCTGACAAGCCAAGGCAAGACGGCGACAAACCCGGCAGTTTCCTCTTCAGATATTGGATCATCCTCAAGGAGCATGGGAATGGCATTTCCAAATGTAGTCTTTTAACTGGTCTTTTTTTGGCGATAGAGCTGGTTCCCAGGATAGGTGGCAGCTGACAAAGCCGACGCTGTGACGACGGTGGGAGTCATGTGCCAAGGAGGCTCTCGGACGGACGTGGGGCAACAAAAGGGCCCGTTTACCAGCTTGTGCTCAGCCAAAAAAAAATGTTTTTTTTTTTCCTTTGGGCAAGGAGAGTGAGGTCAACAGGGAAGTAATGGTTTATTTAGCTCTATTTTTCCTGTCAGACTCCAGGTTAGATGGCTTGAACTTTGAGAAACGAATAATCACTAGATTTATCTACAGCTGAAGGAACACAAGCTTCTTACTCCCAGGCTGCCTATATTACTAATTTATCTGGATTCTCTCTGCTGTATTTTTGTTCTGTGTTGCCCAAACACGTGGCTTCTCTTCCTTTGCTATTCTGAGCAGAGACAGAGGCTAATAAATAGCAAGTTATGCTCTGTTGCGCGGTTACCTAGAGAGATGGTTGTCTGCAAGCAAAGGGTAGACAAAGACACAAATAGGCTCATTTGATGCAGACTGGAGATGTACTTCATTAAAAATACTGCCGTGAGGTCCCCAGCTCTGCCCGTCATTGTGTAGCACTGGAGCAGGCTACAGCAGCAGCATCTCTCCAAGCAGAACTGATCAAGAACACTGTGAGGTGATGGCATATGTAAGGAAAAAAATTTAAAAAGAGGAGCAAAATGTGTGTGTCTCTCCTCCTGTCCCAGTATTCCAACCCTAGGTGTATAAATAAATAAAGGCAAATACTGTTTAGAGCACAAGAGAGCAGCTTAATAACATCTTGCACACCCCGGTGCCTGTCTGTCCTTCTCCCTACGCCGTCACCAGCCACGGCAGGGTGAGACACTGCCCTGCAGTGCGACACAGCCATGCTGTCGTGGACCCTAATGCCATTGAAAACACAGCGGGGTTCTGCTTGCAGCTGTACTTCACAGAAAACACAGGAATCCCAGAGTTGGGTGGGGGAGAAGAGGTCCCAGAGCAAGAGCTGCCTTGTGCTACCAAACGGCAGCGCAGGACTGGTCCCAGCAGCCCTCAGCCAGAGAACGTAACTAGGATTTTGAGTTACCAGGAGGAGATACAGGACCCTGGAGTGATACAGAAGAGGACTGCAAAAGGCATTTTGGAAGGAAATCCCTCGCTTACACTCGAGGGTATAACCCAATGTGCAGGACAGCCCCGGTGACTCAGTCATGCAGCGTTACATTCCCGAGCAGCACCCACTCCTGCGGAGAAGGTCCACGTGTTTTCAGTGACCGTGTGGGGTTCCAGTCCCTCTGCTTTGTGTCACCCGCTAGTGTCCCCAGAGATGCTGGTGCTCTCTTCCCAAGTTTGTTAGTAGTTAGGCATCAGTTTTCCAGGAACAGCCGGCCTCCAGGAAGGCAGGAGCACCTCCAGCTCCAGGCAACAGACATGCTCGGCCAGACACTTCTGGGCAGCTCAGCCCAGCCCAGCTGCTGTTTTCATAGTCCCTATTCTGCCCTTAATTACGAGTTTAAGTGATGGCTAATAAAGACGATACTAAACAAATAAATTGAGCTGCTGCTCTAATTAGGTGGCTTTTGCTGCATGCAATGAGCCAGACCTGTCTGTGTCAGGGTTCGGGAGAAGCCGATGGGGCTCCACTAGGGATTAATTTGAATTGAATGTGAGTTGCTCCAAGCAGGAAAACACAGCACTGGCCATCCTGCTTCCTGCTCTGCCAGCCAAGGAACGCTGGTCCGTTGCTCTGGCAGTCGTGCCGGGCAGGCGCAGTCACTCGCACACCTTTCCTGCGGCCGCCCCTGCCCTTGCAGTGAGCATGTCAATGTGAGACCTTCCCTGGCTCACGGGAGGGAAGCTCAAAGCTGTTGGGAGGCCGTGATCATTTTCTTCACTAGGTAATAATACAAAATATCGCAAAGCACCTCAGTCCTGCTGCTGCTTTCTAATCCCCCCCGTTCTGCAGGGACAAGGAACTGCTTCTCCTGGACGCAGGGTTATTTGCTAGGTGGAAGGAGCTGACATTCCCTTTGGCAAATTGTGGCCAAAGGGTTTTGAAGGCACCCATTTCATTTCACAATAGGGGTAACGTGAAGGATGCTTACGTGGTGAGAGTCTAGGCTGTGACTCTAATATGGATACACAGCTTTAATTCCAGGAGCCCAAATTCCTGAAGCACCGCTCACACTCCGGAGCATGTTCTGCCTAGCCGTCTGTGCAGGTACATCTCCAAACTTTGGCACACTCTGTGCATAAGTGTGTGTTTTTGCCTGAGAAATACCTCATGTCTGGGAAATGTGGAGGCTCTTTCTGCCGCCTCCACTGGACTTTCCAGGAAGAGTATGGTCTAACCCATCGAGGAGCACCACATCTTCTGCGGCCACAGCTGGTATTTTAAAAATCCAGTTGCCTCAGAGAAGAGCGAGTACGTGGGCCTCAAGCAGGACTCCAACTGAGACCAGGCACGATGTCTTGTGACAGCACGTCCCAGCATAGCTAAAAATGGCATCAGCAGCCAGCCAGCACCCGCTCCCTTCTCCCGCTTCATGCAGGTACAACGCGCCCCAGCTAGTGCTCAACATGAGCCCCGTATGAGGCACTCGTCCTCCATACGGGATCGCTTAACATGCTGTCTGCTGGAGCTAACACTAGCAGGACAGAGAGGAGAGTGGAGTTGTTCTCGCATCCCGTGAGGTGCTGGGAACCCGGTGCCGTGCAGCCGTGGATGGACCTTGAGGCCACCAGAGCAGTGCCCTCACTAGCATCGCACTCTTCAGGTCTCTCAAGGTTTTCTTAAAAGCAAGCAGCTTTATGGAGCATCCCCACGGCCAAGCAGAGGCCACAGCAGCACACGCCGCTTCTCCTTCCCGTGCAGACAAGGACACGCAGGTGCTGCCATTGCCAGAGCGAAACAGGAGCCCTGTGTTTTTATTCCTGCCCCTGCACATGTTGGACCTGGAGTTGCTATGAGATGTTCCAGCTTCAGAAAAGAGTCGCTTCTGGAAATTATAAGCAAAGGGGAGGGAGCTTTGGCATGGGGGATCCCTCGGGGGGAAGGATGGGCTTGTGGCCTAGCATGGCATGGGGAGTCAGCAGCTTGGGGCGCCTCGAGCCCTGGCTCTCTGGGCTTGCCTCGTTCCCGCTCAATCTTCCCATCCGACCCGCTGTGGCGACGGCACACGGCGGGGGCTGGGGGGAGGGCACCTCCTGTCCCTGCCAAGCGCTGCCCCAGGGCCTTGCCCTTGCCCTGCCCTGGGGGCTTTCCTCTCCCCGCTCCCCTTCTCAGGCCCATTTCCCTCTTTTTCCAGCCCTTTCCCCTTGCCTCTTCCTTGCCGCTTCCCTTTCCCCAGCCCCTTCCTCTCGGCCTTTTCCTGCCCTTCTCTTCCCTCCCCTTGCCTTCCATTCCCTCTGCTCTCCCTCCCCTCCCCCCATGTCCTTTTCCCTTTCCCTTTCATTTTCCCCATCTCTCCCTTTCCTGGCCCATTCCACCCCCTTCCCCTTCCCGCCGCCTGTGCAGGGGGAGCGCTCAGCGCAGTGTCCCCCGAGGGGCGTTTGCAGAGAGGGCAGCGTGGAGGAGGCCCGGGGCCGGCAGCTGAGGCGGCCGCGGGGGCCTGTGTTCCAGGGTAGGCATCCTGGGACGCACCAGCGCGCGGGGCTACCGCGCCGCGCTCTGCACCGAGCTGGGCCAGCCCCTGCAGCTGCGGGATGTCCCCTCGCCTCCCCTGCGGCCCCACCAGGTACGGGGGCTGCAGCAGGGAGAGCCCTGCGCTGTGGGGACCTGGGCAGCGTGTGCCCTGCGCTGCGGGGACCTGGGCCACGTGTCCCCCTGCACTGCAGGGACCTGGGCAGCGTGTGCCCTGCGCAGTGGGGACCTGGGCAGCATGTGCTCTGCGCTGTGGGTGTCCGGCGCTGTGGGTGACCTGGGCCACGCGTCTCCTGCGCTGCGAGTGCCCTGGGCAGCATGTGCCCTGCGCTGTGGGGACCTGGGCCACATGTCCCCAAGCAGCGTGTGCCCTGCACTGTGGGTGCCCTGCGCTGCAGGTGACCTGGGGCACAGCTGCCCTGCGCTGCTGCGGCCAGGGGTGCTCCCAGCAGCCGAGGGAGGACGTGCGGACAGGTGGGGTTGCGTTGCACATGGAGAGCAAGGCAGGGAGGAGGAAGGTTGAACCTGGATGCAAGGCTGCATCCCGTCCTGCTCTGCATGTCACCGCCGTGCCCTGCCAGCCATGCAATGCCACCGTGCCACAGCGGTGGCAGGTTCAGGTCACGTTTGCAGTGTCCTTGGAAGAGAAGAGCCAGCAGCTCCGCTCGTCTCTAGGAGGTTCTGGGGAGAGCGGCAGCAGGCCTAAAATCCAAAGGGTCTCCCATACCTGCGTCCCCAGGCAAGGAGACGAGATATACAGAAGCTTCTTGTTGTGATCAACACACTTTGAAAGAACAAATAGCCCTAAAGGAGGCGAAAACAAGACTATCCCTGCATGAGAGCTGGTCTCCAATGAGGGTTGTTTGTTTTCCGTCATCCCTCACTGGGAGAGGGAGAATCCACAGGGCCCCAGCACAGCCGGTGCCTGTCCCTAGTTTCCCCAGCTGAGACTGAGAGCTGTGGGTTAGAAAGCACCAAGATCTTTGGAAAGGGGACAGCACAGTGCTTAGTCCAGGGACTTGAGCGTTTATGTCTCTATTTAAAGCACTTCTGCTGTTGCTTGAATGGAAAGATTTATGTTTGTCTCCTTCTCTTCTTGCAGGTCCGCGTGGGTGTGCATTACTGTGGGTTAAATTTTGCAGATATTTTGGCCTGCCAGGGTTTGTATCAGGAAAAACATGCTCTTCCATTCACTCCTGGTGAGTAGGAGGTGGCTGATTTGTGCAGGAGGCATGGAGGGACAGACTGACTGCTGCAATAAATTCTGGTTGTGTTCAGAGCCCACTGGCAACCCAGAGAATAGCAGCATGTGCAAATAAAGGCCCCACTTTGTTTTGAGACCATCCTACAGGCAGGTGAGGCTTAGGGTACTCACACCAGAGCCTCCAGGCCATCTCATCTCCTTTGACCTGCACTGGGTGCGGAGTTGACTTTTGGCTCCCAGTGCGCTTAAATGCCATGGTGTGAAAACATCTCTTTTCCCTTGAAGTTGGTGGGTATTCGCAATGAAATGAAATCCCCAGCCGGTTAACCGAGCGGCTGCTGACTCTTGTGCTGATGCTGCCACCTTCTGCCCACCAAGCTCTTTGCTGCCAAAAGCATCCCCGCACCTGGCGCAAGGTCCCTCTAGGGGTGCAAGCCCAGCCACGGGTGCTTCGTCCCTAGAAAATACTGAGTATCTCCCTTCTTTCTTAGTGCTCCAGTGCTGTAGGGAATGGTGAGAGCTGCTTGCTCTGCAATGCAGGGCTGAGGGTTATGGAGGTGCCTGTTGCTGCGTAGTCTCTCCCCAAAGCAGGGGTTGTGTGGATGAGACCTTCCTCTGGAGGCCATCCGCAAGGGAGGCTGCTGGATGCATCAGGGAGGTGGGTACATTATCGACAGCAGCGGATGTGTGTCCTTGTTGCCCCTCAGGAATGGAGTTTTCAGGGACAGTCCTGGAGACAGGAGAAAATGTGAGGACCGTGAAGGAGGTAGGAAAACCAAAGAATTTGGGAATGGCCTCAGGCGACCTCATTGGTCGTTGTGGGTGGAGGTCATCTCTAATCCTTTGCATCCCAGTGGGAAAGCAAAGGAGAAGTGCTGAGCTCTGCTTGGGAGGGAGAGGGCACTGCCTATGGCCCCTGGCTCAAAAAACTGGGAGGAAATAAGTGCAGTTAATGCATTTAATGGGTGTAATGCATAATAATGGGTGTCATCTGCCACAACTTGAGCTGTCCACAGTTCTGTCTGAAAAAGCAAGAGAATCAAATGCTCAATTCCAAGATAGGAGCCAAGCTGCACAGCTAGTCTCCTGATACCCATCTGACAATGTTTTCTGGCAGGGATGCCAAGTCGTTGGTGTGACTGGCACAGCCGCGATGGCAGAGGAGTGTGTCGCTGACCAGAAGGTGAGGAATATGGTGTGAGCGTTTGCCCACACCGCAAAAACGTTTCTCTCTCTGTTCAGAGCTTGGGTTGCTGCTTTGTGCTCCTTTTGGATTACTTCAGACCTCCCTTTCTTTGGTTCTGTGGGCAGAACAGGAGGTGCCTGACAGAGTCTTGCCAGTAATAAAAAGAAGCTGTAAAAGAGGCCAATAAAGAAGCCGTGGGGAACAACCCTTTTTCCATGCTGAGTCCCTGAGGAGGTCTTGCCACGGGCTCGGTTCCCCTTGTTGCTCCTCGGCGCTTGCTGAGCTGCTCGTGTCTCCATGCAGATGCTGTGGCGGGTCCCCGAAGGGGTGTCCCACGAGGATGCCGCGGTGATGCCCATCACCTATGGCACAGCCACGGTGGTTCTCCAGCACCGGGCGCGCGTCCAGCTGGGGTAAGTGCCACCCGCAGCTGGGAGGGATGAAGTTAATTCCCTGAGAATCCTGCTTCCTCGGGGCTGGGAGGTGTCCCAGGTGGGCATAGCTTCTTCACTGTAGATGGGCTTGCTGTCCCTGTCACTGCATGCCACACACTTCTCTAATGATGGGGCACGAGGACAGCAGCTCTCCATTGTGGAGAAGCAGGGTTGGACCTTGGGCGACCTGCTGCACCTTGGCTAGAGGGGATTTTTTTTAACTCACTTGATTTTTCTGTAGCCCCTGTCAGCTGAAATGCTGCCTTCTCTGAAATAGGGAAGAGTCACTCAAGAAAGCCATAGAGATTAAGCAACTTCCTGACATCAGTACAGAAATCCACGGCATGCAGGAATCATTGCTACACCTTGGTTCATGCAGCCCTCCTCCCTGCCCAAGAGCGGAGCCAACTACGGCCTATCTGAAGGGTGCAGGAGTAACATTTTCTTTACAGTCTGCAGTAGATGTACTTCTGCTTGTAAAGTCCTTCAGCACATGCAGATGTTGCTTATCAGATCTTTTCACTTTGCAATGTCAAAGCCCTTGTGATGAGGCTGGTGTGAGCGAGAGGGCAAACCTCCTTCCGAGGAGCATCCCTCAAACCGCTGCGATGCCCAGTGCATCCCTGTGATGGAGGGAATTCCTGTGGCATTGAAAACGTGCTGTTGTCCTGTTCAGAAATCAATGATGTGCTTATCTCTTGTGCCACTGACACTTTATCCTGTCTCTCTCAGGGAAACCGTTCTGGTGACGGCAGGAGCTGGGGCTACAGGACTTGCACTGATTGATCTGGCTGTCAATGTTTTCAAGGCAAAGGTATTCTCCTTTCTAATAAACTATTTGTCCTCGGGTGCTCTCTATCATGTCACACGCTACCCTGCTTCAGGGCCCTCCCTCCTGTGGGGACACAGAGCTCCTCGCAGGTGGCAGCAGGGACAGCCTCTCCAGGCAAGCCAGTGCTCCTGCCCTCTGCTTTCTGGGCCCACTACCAGTGGCCGTGTGGACTCAGAGCAGGCCCTAGTGTCTCTGTGACTTAGTGGTCAAGGAGCGCATTGAAACCAGGTGTGTGCTGGGTCAGAGGTACAAGTGATTAATTGGCTTTCCTCTGTCATTTGCAATATCCCTCCTTTCCCCCCCACCTTCCTCCAGCTCCCCTTGAGCAGTGTGCTCAGTATTTCACCCATGTGTCATAGTTTTCCACAGAAGTTTAGATACTCAGGGTAGTTTTCAGCAGAAGTCTGCAGCCCCAGGTTTCATAGTCATTCAGGCACTTGTGAAAATTTTAACTTAGTTCTTTAAATGCACAGCTAAAAAACAAAACAAAACAAAAAACCCCCAGCATTTATGTATGTCAGGAGGAAGAAGAGCTGGCATTCTAGTTCCAACTTCTACCTTTGTACAAACAGAGGGAAACAGATTCCCGAGATTCTTTAGTTTAAGGTAAGACTTAAGGATACAACATCTGTACAAGGCAGCACACCAGGATGCTAAGCAAAATCCCAGAAACTTCTGTGCTGAGATACCTTCAGCCCAGCTTGCACTGAATCTTAACTGATTTGGAAGTTATTCCTGTCCCTGGTAGGGGACACCTCATCTTGGGCTGTGCCACCTGTCACCGCTGCCCGCAAAACCTTCCACAGCACCTACGGTGCCTTCAAGACTCCCGTGTGAGCAACAGGCTGCAACTCTCCCTGTGGCTTCTGATGGAAGAGAGTTTTCCTCCTCCGTCTCTAGCGTATGGCTTTGGGTGGCACAGCTCTGCTGGGCTGCTGCTGCCTTGCACGCAGGGTGGCTGCTGCTTCTGGAAAGCTGAAACAGGAGAGGTGTCATTTGTGTCTCATTTTCAGCCTGCAGAGGGTTTGTGGGGCCTTTTCTGAGACAAGTAACAAGTGCTAAAGCTTCTGACTCCCACAGATCACAATGGGGCATCTGAAACACTCTGCCCTCCTTTGAGCGGGGCTGCTTTTGTGCTGGATGTTGTGTTTTTCCATGGTTGCAGGTGATAGCAGCAGCTGGCAGTGATGCCAAATGTGAGCTGGCTCTGAAGAGAGGCGCGAGCCACAGCGTGAACTACAGCCGGAGCAACCTGAGGGATGAAGTGAAACGACTCACAGATGGCAGAGGGGCCAATGTGGCCATCGAGGCTGTTGGCGGGGACATCTTCAAGGCAGCCCTGCAAAGGTGTGCTGAAATAAGAGCCCTGCACCTTGCTGTAGCTTAGGGCAAAGCCATAGGAGCCCAGCTGATGCTGTTGGCACGTTTGAAGGTCCTTTTTCTGATCATGGAGGGCTGATTAGGTGTCAAGCATGGTGTCCCCTGGGATACTTCTTTGAAGTCCCTGTGTACCTCATCAGCTCTCAGGCAAAACTTGGGAATGCTGAAGAGGTGTGGATGATATAGGGCCTTGGCTTTGTGTGCATTCTTAGGGTTTAATTATGTTCTCTGAAGACTGATACTGAAGTATAGCTGTCCAAAGCAAAACTTTTCTGGGCACTAACTCATTTGAGCTTGGGAGAATGCTTAGCCTCAGCAGATCTTCATCATGCAAGTACCGCCTTGAAATGAGGATCTGAGACCTCTAATAAAGCTGATTTCTTTCTCTCCTCCTTGCAGTTTGGCTTGGGAGGGCAGGATTGTTGTGATGGGTTTTGCTGGAGGAAAAATCCCCTCGATTCCTGCTAACTTGCTGCTTCTGAAGAATGTGTCTGCCATGGGAGTGTATTGGACTCGGTACCAGGAGGAGGACTTCCCTGTCTTCTCTTCCACTATGTCTTCTGCTCTTCAGTATTGCCAGGAGGGAAAGATCCATCCTCACATTGGAGCAGTCTTCAAACTGGAAGAGGTAGGTGCTGGTGATGTCCTCATGCAACACAGGCTTCTCTAGTGGAGGCCCTTGGAATGAAGAGGCTCTTGGATCAGTTGCAAGTCTGCAGTGCTCTTCAGAGCCTGATCTTACGGGTTAAGGAGCCAGAGACATGAGTGTGTGTGGCCCATTCATATCCCACTAGTGTCAAGAAACAGGCAGAATGGAGCAGTGCTGGTCACTACTCAGATGCTTGCATAGCTTGAACACTCGCATGAGCTGTGCGGAGCTGGTTTCTCAGGATTATTTTTTATGAAGTTCCTTTTTGTGGGTAAAACTTTGTAAATACTCCAGTATCAAGTATGCATTTTTCATGATTGTTTACCCTTTAGCACATTGCAATTCTGGCTTTGCTGTACCAAAATCAGAGTTAATGACTCCCTACCTCAAACCCAAAGAAGGAAGATTAGAAAGGGTAAGGAAAATGGGATTTCTTGATTTTAATGTTTTTTTGTTTCCTAGAGAACTAGGACTCTGGAGGTTTCTGTACCATGGGCTAATTTCACACAAAATTTTACCCACAAAAAGGAACTTCATAAAAAGTAATCCTGAGAAGCCAGCTCCGCACAGGTCATGCCATTGCTCAAGCTATGCAAGCATCTGAATAGCGACCAGCACTGCTCTGTTCTGGCCGTGTTTCTTGACATATAAGTGTTGGATATTATTTTAGAAGTCAATTAGCTGGTTGTGATATGTCTTTACTTGCATTTTTCTCAGAGCCTCTGAAGGTGCTCAGAACACATTTTTCCTGATTTGATGGTATTTTAATTTTTAAATAACAGCTCAAATCATCAGAAATATTGACATAACATGCAGCAAATTCGGGGATGTATGGCAGTCAAATATGCAGGAGCTTTTCCAGTCCTGAGCTGTTTCAATCCTGTCACCAGAAATCCCAGACTCATACGTGAACTCTTGGCTCTTTGTTTATGTCAAACAAACTGTATTACAGTCTATTGTAAATCCACACAAGACTAAGTGCCTGAATGTATTTAAGTTTTTTTTTATTATTATTATTTTTGCTGGGTAACACTGCAAGCATCAGGAGTCTCTACAAAACAGAGTTCTCCCCCACGTTCTCCCTCTGCCCTTTCCTTCCCCTACAAGGCAGTTTCCCACTGTCTCTCACCTGGGGCTTTGTGTTTGCAGGTAAATGAAGCTTTTAACCACGTGCTCCAGCGCAAGTCCACAGGAAAGGTCATCATCTCCATGAAGTAAATCAGCACTGTCCGTGGGACTTGGCCTTCTGCTCTTTTTCTGCCATGTAGAGGAAACTCTCCAATCCACCTTCCCCCAACAGGAACAGGCAAAATGAATCAGGGACATATAAAGTGACAGTGTATTAACAAGCAGCTGTTTGTCAGCTGCACAAACAGCTGGGTGTGTTGACACGTGTGTGTGATCTGAGCATGTCCCGGTCGCGCGTGGAGCCTGTGGCTGCGGCCGAGCCACCCCGTGCCCCGCGCGGGCAGGGACAACTCCTGCGACTGCTGCTCACTCGTGGGGCAGAGGCTTTGCCTTTGCTCTGTGCGTTCAAGCAGCCACGGGCACCTGGTAGCACCGTATAGGATTTCTCACAGGACTGTGCATATACACAGCATGGTAACCCTGAGGATTCCTCAGTGCCCAGCTTACCCCAATTGTCCTTATAGCTATAGTTGCTTATATAGCTAGGAGCAGTATAATTTTGACCAAGCTGCCCTGCTTTTCAAAAGCTTGAATAAACTTGCACTGCCCTCAAAATCTGATCCAATAACACTTCTTGGTGACAAAAGTCACATATATATATCTCAGACATAAGCTGACTTCTTACAGCTTTTCTGGCTTTGTCAGTGGGAGTATATGGACTGCTTTTCTCTTATTGACAATAAGAACTCTAATATCCCATGCTGGCCATAGTTACTGCTCACAGAAGCAGAGGAAAAAAAAAATCCAGCTTCTTTTAATGCAGTTTGAGTAAGTCAACAAGCAATCGAGTCTAGCTGGGGCCCCACTGATTGCTGTTTGGAGAGCTGTTCTAGGAGACCAGAAAAGAGCAAGCACAAATCCTATAAGCAGCCTGAGAGAAAAGTGAGTTTTCAGATGTAGAACAAAATAAGGCATGGGTGGAAGGGCAAAGGCTCTTGTCATTGAGCCATCCTGTCCTGAGCAGCGAGCAGCAAGAATAGAGAGAGCTCCTGCGTCTTCCCCCGTGATGTTACCAGCATACCAGGTGTTGGTGCAAGGGACAGAAGCTCCTGACCTTGCACCAAGGCAGCTTGGTCCTAGGAGGGGCAGTTATAGTTACCTTTGTCCACATCACTGCAAACGGAGGAGACTGAAACTCTAGGAACAGGTAGGGTATGGTCTTTCAGGTTCATCAAGCCCAAGCTACAGTGGGCGGTAGAGATGCAATGCTCAAAGCTTTTCATGGGATAGTACTTACGTTTTTCTGTTGGGGGCTGCCGTTCCAGATGCCAACACTGCCCCAGGCCCCTTCAGCATCCCTGCAGATTACAAAGATTTTCCTCTGCTGCAATAAAACTCCTGATTTTTCAGCAATTGCTCCCATGCCTGCTGCTACACTGTGAAGAGCAGCTTCTGCCCAAAACATGCCTTGGTCTATGGGTTAAAAAAATGTTTTCCACACTTTAAAAGCCTTTTAAGTCCTTCCTGGCATACAAAACATTGGTATTTTTGAGCACACTTTACTGGTAACAGCAGAAAATGGACCATTTCAATGGAGAATTCGTTCAAATGAGCTGCAGACCACACTCATGCTGTAGGCAGCCTTTAGTTCATTTTAGCACAGCAGAGGCACTCTACAAATGTCTACTATTATGGTATTAGATTCCCATGCTGGAAGTGAAGAAAACCAAGTCTTAGTTCAAGAAGAACCAATAAATAACTGTTTCATTTTGCATGCTCAGGCTGTATCCAGAAAGCCACTAGTCTTCCATCAAACTTCTCAGGTCCTGTTTTGCATCTATCTCTCAGCTTTCCAAGCTTCAAACCCCATCTTCCCATGAATGGGACTGTTAAAATAGTTACTACTCCCAGCTTCTTCAGGTTACACTACAGGGAACTCTACAATTTCTTTATGCGCTCTATATACAGAAAGTCCAAGCAAAGTTGATTTTAGGTCTCTGTAGTATGTTACTTATTACCTCTTGTACTACAAGAAGTACTAAAGACCCCTTCCACCACCACTGCCTGTGCTGGCCCCTTAGTTACATCTGCTGCAGCCTTCCTTAATCTTCTTTTACTCAAGTAGAAAAGCCTTAAGGGAGGTTGGTAGCTTACAGTCTAGCTCTTCAGAATCACCAAAACCTTTTAAGGATTTTGACTTTTCACTCACAAATAGCTACAAAAGAGACCAAATAGCCTCTACCCTTTTGTAAGTTACAGCCCTGGATCATTTTTCAGGCTTTAGTCTTGCTGCTGCTCCTTAGGCTAGTGGACAAGCGGGTGCCCATGCAGGCCCCTCCTCCTTTGATAAGCCTGAAGCCAAACAAGCAGAGACACTCTTGCTCTCTCAACACTCCTCCTTTCTGCTCCCCCTCATTTTACAGGGCCGCTGAAGGCATCTGTAGCCTAAACATCGCCTCACAGCCTTACCTGGGCACTCCAGCCCACCCCTGCTATGGGCCAGGAGCCCATTTGGGCCCAGCTGGAGACCTTTAGCCAGGCTCTGCTGGGGCCAGCGATGGCCTCCAGTTCTGCCTAGCTCTAGTGATCAAGCCCCAAACCCTCTGCTAATTCTTTATGCATCCCTATAGCAATGCTCAGGGCTGGGCCTGCCCCACTGGAGGGATGCACTTGGGCCTATTGTGCTTCCTCCACAGCAAGAGCTGTGATGTGGGTCGTCTCCTGGCACTTGGGCTATGGAAAGAAGTTACCAGGTGGGCTCTTTGCCATGTGACTTTCTAGGTGTGGCTTTTTGGCCAGGAATTCTTTGAGAGCACAGGGCAATAAAAGGAAAAATGCTGCTAAGAAGTTGGGGGTATCTCTATCTCTAAGCCTCCCTTGGGGCAGGTTGAAGGATAAGCTGGGATCTGAAGCTGTGTTTTACAGGGGAACAGTTCAGGGGAGCTTATGAACTTGCTCTGCAGCCTGATCTGAGCACCCCATAGCAACACCACAGACCTCAGGTGCTATGGTAGGTTGGGCCTTGTATCTAGACTCCACTTAGTAGCCTTGAACCATGCTTATGGATAGCAACAAGCTCAGAAGTATCTGCTCCCTCTTGCTACTTGTCGTCCTCTGAGCAGCAGTGGTCACCCTTGGCATGGGGTCAGCATGGGGACCTGGGGACAGAGTAGAGTGTCCTGCCGCCCTGTGGTGTAGAGTGAAGGGTTGGGGGCCTATCCCTGGGGTGTTGCCTTTCCTGGGAACCATGAAAGACTTCCTCAGCTCTTCAAGGCGTCTGGAGTTTAATATATATAATCAGCAAAAATTGGAGTGGAATATCAACTGAGCGCAGCTTAGAAAACTCATTTTCTTTTTCCTTTCAAGCTGACAATAAGATTTTAAGGAAAACTTTGAATAATGGATGCACTTCTGAATAATGGATGTTTCACAGCTGAAGTCCCCTGACTTTTCTTTCTGTGCCTGAATGCGAAGCCTTTTAATTGTGCAGCACGTGGCATGGCGGGTGCAAGCTGCTCTGTCTCTCATGCTGCTGATTAGCTCCCATGTACGTTGGCATTAAAGATTCAGAGAGGGGTAAGGCTATCCCGGCTCTGAGCTGGATGCGATGCACGTTGGGTTGTATCGGCCAAAGAGCTGACCCAAGATGTTCTGCGTTTTTCCCTGTCTTTCTGCTTCGGCTGCCCATAATTCCCTTTTTTTGAGGGTTGCATCTTTCTGACTTCTGTTGTGGTGATGTTGCACCTGAAGAAACTAGATGTGACTGGTGCTCTGGGTGGTTTGAGTGGAGGTCACTTTGTGAAGCAAGGACACTGCTGCCCCCTCGCTTTAGGCTATGGAACAAGCCTTTAAGCAGGGCTGCACGGGGCCGTCCTGGGGCAGCGTGGCCGGGCGCTGGTGGCATGCGCGGCGCTGCTCGCCTCACACTGCGCTGTGCCAGGGCGGCAGCTGCAGTGTTGTGAGCGGCGTGCACGTCCGCAGAGCGTCCCTGCGGCACGCGGGTCAGCACGCAGGGCCTTTCCGCGTGCCCTCCCACTCTTACACCGCGCGCTGCAGCCTGGCCTTGCCTCTGGTGCGTCACCAAGTTAATTCAGCTATCATGAAATTTTAACTCTGCTGCAAAAAAAGAAAAAATAAAAAAAGGATAGACAAGCCACTGGAGAAAACATGATACATGGGTTGGGGTCAGCGAGTGCTTTTTGGTGCTGTATTTGTTTGTCCTCAGTTTCCTCAATTGCTGCTGTGGTAGCCAGCATTCTGACTGAAGGTCCCACCGAGCAAACGCTGCTGGGCCAGGTTCTGGTGTGGTGCCATCCTATGCGTCCTGGCTGGCCCAAGAGGGAGGCTCAGTGTCCTAAAAGTCAGAACATTGCAAGGTTGCCACTAGACCATGAAAATAGCCACGAGACCCTGTTTGGTGTGGTGCAAGGGGCCCCTTGGTTTCACTTTTACCAGGCTTTTCTTTCACTTGGACATTTTTGGTGGGCCTTGTTCCCATGCACCATGAGGGGCTCCTCTCAGATTTCTGCCTTTATAGTCTCATTCTCTCTTTCTCAGTTTTGCTGCTTCTTGCTTTAAAGGACAAGTGCAATTTAGTTCTATTTCACAAAATTTGACATGACTTGAGCCTGTGATTTACTGGCCTTGAAGGATATAGTCTACGTAACTGTGGCGGGAATAAGAGGCTCTTCATGGTAGAGGAGCCATAAATTGAGATTAAAAAAAAAAAAAGGGGAGCATTACTGTCCAACTTCACAAGGTAGCACACCGAGCAGGACATAGAGAGGCCATCTGTAACTGTCAGGGGTCCTTATTGTTGCCTGCTGTGCACGACCAAGCTCCCGATGAGGCCTGCAGACTCCACCAAGACAGCAGACAGCTGAGTGCCTGCAAAGACACAAGGTGGCAATCTTTCCAAAAGGACAGCACTGCTGAGCATCTCCGCCGCAGCATTTCCATGCCGTCGCTTCTCTCACTTCGGCGCTTGCTCCTGCGCTGCTCTGACTTGCTCCTGGGCAGTCAGTGACTAGTGGTGGCCAGCCCTGCTGTGGGGCTGGCTGCACTGTCCCTTCGAGGCAGAGCCTCATGTCCTTCCCCTTTTTATCTTTTTGCTACCTGCAGCACAAGGTGCAGCTGACTTTGCCTGTGGTGCTGCCTTGGGGGGGCAGTTTCTGCCGCTGTCCTCCCCTTCTGCCTCAGAAGCAATGCGAGTATCTTCTCCATACTTTCCAAAACACCTTGAGGGACATTGCACATTGCAAGGAGCTTCTTAGCATCCCCGGCCAAGAGTAACAACTTCACCTGCAGTGCAAATGGAAGAAGGAAGGCCGTCAAATATTTGGGGCTTGCTTTGTAATAGGACCTGGTGGAAGGCTGGAGTTACCTTTATGAGCAGGCAGCCTGGGAATGGGCCAGGCTTCGTGCAAGTGAGCTCTGATGTCTGCAAACAAGAGCTTTCTCCAGCTCTGCTTCTCCATTTGATATGGTGCTAAAGAGGGGATGCCTTTTCCCTAGGTCACTGAAAACTTCTAGAAGACAATTACTGTTTTTGCCTTTAGGTGCAAAAAATTATTTTTCCTCCAGACCTTTCAATTCCTGTGCCATGTCACAATGTCAAAGACCTCTCCACAAAGCGTATACATTATATTTGCAAGGGGCTAAAGCTAAGGAAGGGGTGGAAAACGAGCTTTTCATTTCCCTGATGCCGTTAAAAGAGCTCTATCTCAGAGCTATGAAAAAGAACTCAGGCTCCTAGAAACCACTTGAGGTCCTCGAGCTGCCTGGCTTTCCCTGCTGGGCTGCTGAGTCGTCCAAGGCGGTTTTGCTAGTCAGGGGCACGGAAGCGGCAGCTGAGTGCTCGGCGCTCAGCAAACAGCCCGAGGGCATGAAGAAAAATGTTTTCCACCTAATCTTGTTACTGTGACAACAGCAAGAAACCCTTTAAAGAAAAAAAAAAGTGTTCTTTAAAGAGATTGCCTCTTTAGCTTTGTCTAAAAAATGTTACCAGGGTTGTGCTGTCTGCCTTAAAATTGTCTTGCAAGCCTGTTGGCTCTCCTATGGCCCAGATCTCTTTCAGGAAATATATGTCTCCTTTCCAAAAGGAGATTTATTGATTAGGAAAAGAAAAAAGTAGCGTCCCCAGGGCCTCTGTGGCTCCTTTCTCCTTCTCCTCGGAGGCCTGTCCTGTCCGTAGTCGATACTTTCCTTTGTTCGCGGCCTCACAAAGTTTTGAGCAGAAGCTGTGAAACTGATAGGAGCTTCATTTCACTCTGCTGATGTGGCTGCTCAGCATGGAGATGACGCTCCCCTGGTCTGCATTTGTTCCATATTCAGTCGTATGACCTGAGTGCTAAAGATGCATATATCTATTTACCTGAAACCTTGAAATCTGCAGTGGCTGAAAGCTTATTTCTTAGAGTCATTGGGGAAAAACTAATTACTGTCCCAGTGGGGTGGAAGTTGCAAGCTCAAAGTATAATGTGTAATTTTCCAGCGTTGGTAAAATAGGGCTTTTTGGCAAGGTAGGTGGGCTCACATCATGGCATGTCCGGAAGCCAGAGTCTCACGGCAGCCCAGATTTGCGGCATGAGTTGGCCATGTCGTTAAGCTGTGGTGCAGCGGAGTCTTCCTCCAAGGTCAGACCAGACTTCCCTGGGAGCTGGCAGGGTGTCACTACCTCGGAGGTGGCTCGTGTGGCTCCTGTAGAGGTGCAAAGGGCCACTGGCCGCCTCCTGCACAGAGCTGGGCCTGGCAGCAGCCCGGGAGAGGGACCCTGTGTGCCAGGAGGGACCATGGGGGCCCTGTCGGGGTTCACATCAACCCTGCTGCTTCTCTGGCAATCCCTTGTGCAGGAAGAGGGGCTGGGGCAGGAACAGCTCACATTGCGGTGATGGGAACGGGGCTAGGAGCTGCAGCTGAGGATCCCTGCTTCATAGAATCATAGAAGGCCTAAGGTTGGAAGGGACCTCTAGAGGTCATCTAGTCCAACCCCCCTGCACACGCAGGGTCACCTAGAGCACATGGCACAGGACTCCATGCTGCAAGAGTAACAGGAAAAACCTCCGCTTCATCTGAACACCGACACTTGTTGGCACATCTGTCTAGGGAGTGGAGAGAGCAGGAAAGCCAGAGCTGGTCGCGCTCGTTCTCAGCAAAAGGTGCCTTTGCCCGTGGGTCTGTCTTGCTCTTTGCCCGGAGCTTTGAAGCCCGTGCGCCGCGACGGCGGCAGCCTTGCTGGAGGAGCGGGCCGCCCTTTGTCCCGCGCCATCGGCCCCCGTGGCAGGAGGACTTTGGCCACGGGAGCGGCGGCTGGACAGCAGCAGGGGCCTCTCCTGAGAAGGTGCGTGGCCAAAAAGGGGTGTCGGGCTCCTAAAATTGTGGTGGCTGTCAGTGGAACCAGCCTCGTTTGCACCAGCTGCTGAGGAGAGTGCTTGGCCCTGGCTGCATGTAGGAGAGCAGAGACGCAGGTGCCACCGTCAAGAAACAACTCGGGTTTAGAACAACCGGCCCCAGCAGCTCCGGGTTCCCCCTCGGCCTCCAGGCTCATAGCTTGTGCGGACCCTGCTCTGCTTCTCCCTGCCTTGGACCTCCTTGGGAGCAGCGCTCTTGGTGCTGCCCTGCAGCGCTCCCTTCGCCCTGCGTAAAACGGGATGGCTTTGCCGCCTGGTTTGGAGGCCGCTTAGGGCTGCTGATCAAACCCACTGTGATCTCCCGACAGGGTGTGAACAGCACAGCGCTGCCTGGGAGTCACAACACGCTGCGCCCCCAACCCGCCGAGCCAACCCTGGCGGCGCGCAGGGCCCGATGCCGCGGAGCAGCGTCACGGCACCGGCCGCCCGCAGCGCGATGGTGACCGGCACAGACCTGTTCCCGGGGCCGAGCATTATGAAGGCACCTACTCCAGCAGGCCGCTCTCCAGGTAGGATCTGCCTAGCGCTGGGCAAGGCTCGCGCTGACCTCTGCGTCCCTCCTTGTCACCTCGTGGTGACATCTGGGGCAGGGACAGCTACAGGCTCCGGAAGGCGATACCTGCTCACTGTTTGGTTACTGCGCAGCTGAACATCCCTGTCCCAAGGTGTATTTTTCCTGAAGTTTCATTAGAGATTTTTTTTTGGTAGGTGTAAGGTGAACAATAAAAACATAAAACGGATGATATAGGAATCCAAAGAAGGTTGCAAGCTCAGCTGCTGAGACAGCGCAGGGGAGAAGGATAAAATGTGGGACCAAGGCTGTCTCTCACTAAGGAGAAAGCTCTGAATACTCCAGCAAATCTGGGTTGATTTGCCTGAGTTATTGTCCTCTGAGAGTTGTGAGGAGAAGTGCACGGATAACACAGGGTTTTCTGCTGAGCTTGTGAGTTGCTTGGCCAGGAAGGCTAGGCATTGTGCAGGACTAACTGAATTACTGTGTAAATTGTGAAGGGTTAAGGTGTATGTGTATGGGGTGGACAGCTTATGTGCTGGCTGGGCTCCAGCACAGGAGGACACTGGTGCTGAGGTTTGCAGCAGATACAGCGGTTTCCGAGGTTGGCAGGAAAGGTGCTTTTTGGAGGTCTCTCCTAAAGCATCCATGGAAACTGTTTCCTCTAAGCGCTTGATACTGGAGGTGGTTGAGGCATCTGAAATTGGATGGCTTCTGAAAATGCAGAGCACAACTCCTAGTGACGGAATGGGAGTGGCTCCAAATCTCCCACCTGCTCCTTGTGTTTGATGCTGGATCTGCTCCTGAGTCTGTGTCCTGTGTCCATTACCCCTTCTGCCTTCAAGGATTTCCATCTAACCAGCAAATCTCCCCTCTGATGTATTTCCAGACCTCATCCCTTGCCCTGGGGACCTTAGTTGTGCCCTGGGGTATGTGAATTGTGGCACTTGGAGGATCCAGACTGGGCCTTTCTGCTGGATATCTCTGCTCGTGAGATGTCCATCATGAATTTGACTCTGATGCAGTTTTCTTTCTTTCTTGACTACATATACTGTGTTTCAGGCAAGGATATGAAGACCCTCGCTGGAACTATGCAGCCCCCACCTATGGGAATGACTATGCTTATTGGAACTTCCAGGGGCAGCCCACAGCCTGGCAGAAGGAGAGAGGTATGGCCTCTCAGGGGTCGGACCAGCTCCAGCTGGTGGTAGGAGTCCTGTGTTAAGCACACCACCTCAGTGTTGTGTGACTGTCACCCCAGCTTGCTGCTTCCAACAGAAGAGAGGGATGTTGTTGCTCTGGGATGTGTTGTTCTACCTGTTGTGCTAGGAGGGCTTGCTAGGACCCAGCTCAAGGGGCTTTTCCCTGTCCAGGCTCCCAGGTCATGGATCATTCTCACAGTGCAGCCTTGCCTTGAGTTTCCACATGAAGTCACAAGCAGGAACTAGGTGCACCTAGGGAACACTCCATCTTCATCTTACTGGCTAAAAAAGTGGTTAATTCCTGCTTGTGGCCTGGACCCATTCATGTTGATCTCACTGATTAGAGATAAGGGGGTCTAATTTTTACCATGTTTATGGAATTCCTGGACTAAAGAAAGCGTGAAGAGAGAGGAAAGGATGTCCGTGCTGTCTGCCAACATGTACATGGCTTTATCGTACTTTTCTAACTCACCAGGCTAATTTGGAAGCAAATGGGGTGTGTGTGGCAAATTGTCTGACTCATTGCTCTTCTGTAACTTCATTAAGGCTTGTTGCTTGGGAGGAGCAAGACTAAATCCTCATTCTCTCTGTAGATTTGAGACAGGGAGAGCCTTATGGTACTAGTTACCGGGACCAACACTACTACCGGGGTTATCATCCTAACCTGGTAACGCCGTCCCCAGTGCAGGACAGGTAAGGGGCTGCAGTGGGAGGGCTGGACTACCTAGGAGGCAGTTTTGCCATCTCTCAGGTCACGATGGCTCTGCTGTCCCACGTGAGCAGTCTTGGAGATGCCCTGGGTGGAGGTGGCAGTGCAGGCTCCACTGCTGGGAGACATGGGGAAGAGCCACAGTGAAACCTGCAGCTGGTCCCAAGACCTTGGCCAGCTCCTTCCTTTTCTTCTCTTTGCAGATCGGAGCCTGGTGACTCGTTGCAGCAGAGCCGCCGCTCGGGCTCCGGGCAGGAACGGGGAGGGGATGACTCCTTGGGCAGCTCCTCTGGGGAGGGCAGCAGCCCTGCTCGAGAGGTAACCTCACATGGGGCAGGGTATGGTGGAGGTGGCACCCGGGTCTCTCAGAGGCTTTGTAATGGCCTGGGAACTGTTATCATGGGTTAGCGGTAGTTATAAGATCTCTGTCTGCTGGGCTGTCACTCCTCTAGACATCTGGCTGCGTCTCTGTCCTGCGCAGTGCCAAGCATTGCACAGAAAGCCGTCTCAAGGGCTTGCTTTTCTTCTCAAGTGATGTCTGCTTTTCTCTTCCCCTCCTGTGTCCTCTTTGCATAGTGATGACCTCTGTCCAAGGAAGGGAATGGCTGTCACGTGTTAGGAAGGCCTGTTTCTTCCTACTTGTGTCCCCATTGCTATGTTTTGCCAAAGAGCAGATGAAGAGATCAAATCGGAGCAGCTCTCAAGGTGTTTTTGCTCTTAGGCAATGCTTTAGGTGATTCCCATGTACAGGCTGTGTTGGGGACCCTGTGATAGGCCTAGAAAAGCTATTGGGCTGGATCGACAGCTAAGTATTTTGAGAGCTATTGGTGTGACCAGAGTATATGCTGAGTCTAAGATGCTGACGTGCTCGGAGTGCTCAGATGGGGCTAGCCTGTGCTGCGCGAGCCTGTTCAGCTCCTGCTGGGCAGCTGCCTCACTTGGCCCTGGCAGATGACTCATTTGGGCCTGTTTCCCTGAAATGGAGCATTTTCTCCCTTCTTCCTTGGCCTCCTGCTTTCCTCTGTCCGCACAGCCTCGTGCCTCCAGCAGGCCCAGCCTTCTCCTGCAGTACCGCGAGTCGGGGCTCAGCTCCAGCGGCTACGAGCTCAGCCAGTACATCCGCGACGACGCTGACCGCTACGAGCCAGGGGCCGGCGGGCCCTGGAGCCCGGTGCCAGCAGGTGAGATGAGGTGAGACGGGGCTGTAGCACAAACTGCTACAGTGAATGGCCAGTGTCTCCTGGCCTTGAGATTTATTATCTCACTGCCAACTGAAGCCATTCCAGAGCACAGGCCTTGGAGTGCAGGCGCCCTTTCTTTGACAAGAGTGGGTGGGTGCAAGGCATGTCTGAGGACCTGCCGTGCAGTTGGGTGGCTCTGCCTAGCCTGGTGGGTGCAGGGAGATGCCACACACTTGCCATCTGCTTTAGGGGACTGTCCTTGCGTGGACAGTCCCAGGCAGCCATGGGCTGTGCAGGGCCAGGGCAGGCTGGGACCTCGGCTGTGTCATTTGTAGCAGAGGTGGAGAGGGGCCAGGGCAAGAGGACTGACTGTGTCGTTCAGGGAGGGTGTCAGCATCCACGCCAGCTCCGCTGGCACCCCAGAAGTTCCTGTTGCCACACGTGCCGGTGTGCTTCGGAGCCGGAGGGCAGCTGGTGCTGGCGTGTCCGCACTTCCCTGCAGAGGGGCAGCTAGCTCTCGTGGAGCTGCACAGCTTGGAGGTATGCCACAGCCCCTGGCGTGACAGCCTCCCACCTCGCTAGGAGAGGCTCCTCTGCCTCAGGGAACGCACGCATGCGTTCCTCCTGGCCTGACTGCTGTGCCAGTCCAGCTGCTGAGTCTGCTCTTGCTTTTCAGGCGATCCTTCACAACACCAAAGAGCAAGAGGAGCTACAAGTCTTCCCGGGGCCTCTGGCTAGGTATATCTCCCTCATGGGACCCAGGGGAGGGTCCCTTCTGAGGTGCCTGCATTGAGGTCCAGGACAGCTGGCTGTGGGGAGCCAAGACATGAGCCCAGGACAGACCCGAGAGTCCCTGGGGTTCTGGGAGATAAGGGCATTGCAAAGGGTAGATATGGGTTCGTACCGGGAGCATGTCCTCTTTTCTGAGATGTAGGTTGTTTTGGAGTGTAGGGTATTTGTGTGTGTGTGCACAAAGGATATATTGTACCAGTACAATTATACCAATACAATATATTGGTTATACCAGTAAATCATATGAATAGCTTATGCTCATAATTGAAGCAGGAGTATGCAGAAGGAAAATTGCACTCAGCAAAAGATTTGAGCAAGCTCAGAAGTTGGGTAGAAATCTGAGGGCCTGGAGACTAGCAAGTCTGCCAAAGGGGACTTTGCCGGAGTCCAAATAATATGATGTGATGGAATCAAGATCAGTGTCTCCTTGGTTGCTCCCTGCTCCTCTTCCTTTTATCCCACAGCTTTCCAGTTGCATAAGTTGGCACTGCAGGATGCAGGACAGTTCTGTCCAGTCTGCACGAAACTAGAAGGATTTATGTGATCACAGATATGTCATTCTCCCTGTCACTGTCTCGGTTAAATAAAAGATACTGCCTTCATGCACATCTACTCTTACAGCCTAGGACAGTTACGGCTGTAACAGCTCTGCTGCCAAGCAGAACCAAGGTTCTTTGCAGATGGTTGAAAGAAAATATTATCAGGAGGGCAGAGAAAGATTGGCGTGTCATCTGCATCCTTAAAACATGGATATCTGCAAAAAGTTATAATAATGGTCAACCTTGTTAAGCATTTTTGAGCTGGGCGCCCCCAGTGTAGCGGGTAGTCATTGACATACATTCAACCACGTGGGCAGGGGCCATTGAAGATCCTCCCTCCTCCATCTCTTTGAATCTTTGGGGTGCTTGTCAGCAAACTTGGGAACCACTTGATTCTTCATGGTGTCCAAGCTTACATTTGCTTAGGTTTCTTCTGATCCTTTTCTTTGATGATGAAGGGAAGATCTGCACAAGGTGGATGTGATGACGTTTTGCCAGCACAAGATAGCCACAAGATGTGATCTCTCAACACAGAGGGGCAGAGATTCAGCTCTTCTCTGGAAACTGCTGGTCCTCCTCTGCCGGCAGAATGGGGTAGGTGTCCAGTGGAAGGGGCTTTTAATCTTTGGAGTCAGGTCAGCTATATGCTACTTCTGCACCTCTTGAGACAGTTGCTATTTTGGGGCAGTGCATCTTAAATTTATCCCATTGCCACAGTGCCATCAACCACTTTGATACTGCCCAGAGCCCCTGAGGAAGATGTGCCCTTGTGTTGCTTTCTTCCTTGTGAAATACCAACATTCCAGTGGAAGAGCAGCTCTGAAGGGGACTGGTACCATCTTCATTTTAGAGCAAGCACTTATGCCTAAAAGGAGATTAAGAGATTAATCCAATGAAACCTACCCGATCTAATCAGTGGCCTCTTGTCAGAAGTGGGTGGGGATATTCAGTCTAGGTGGTCCTGCAAGGTCATGCTGGTTGTGTTGACTCCTTTGCCCTCAGAGCCTGCGTGCTGGGGACTGAGGCTAGTCTTGCTGGGGACACCTGCTAGGACAAGGATAAGAGCTTGCAATCTCCCTACCCAGAGGCAGTTTGAGCAAGAGTGAGTGGGTGCTACTGCTGATGACAGATGTCATCACCTCAGGATGGGTGCTGGACTAGAAATGCTTTCAGTCACTGCTCAAAGGACAGTCCCCATGTGCCTTGTGCCTCCCCTTCCCTGTTGCAGTCCATGGTGGGCTCAGACACAGCTGAGCTTTTGATGCAAGACTGCAAGCGCCTGGAGAAGTATAAGAGGCAAAACCCTGTGGCTACTGCGACCAACTCGTCGGACGATGAGTGGCGGGCACACGGGCTGGGGACAGTGGACCTCCTTACAGGGGAGGTCCCTCCCGTTGTGGAGACACTGGCACAGACAGTTGAGAAGTTCACCAAACTCCTCTACTATGGCAGAAAGAAAGTAAGTGGTGAGGGGGGATCTGAAACATAGGGATGCCTCTTTCTAAGCCCCTTTGGCCTCGTCAGCAAGGTTTTAAAGGGAAGTCAAGAAATGCCTTGTTTGTGGAGTGACTCAATGATGAGTTTGTAGAACATGGTTTAAAGTGTAAGTTACCCACTTTTGGGCACTGTGATGGGACCCAAGTGATGCACTGCTGTTGGTTTTTTGTTTTGTTTCTTTTTTTTTTTGGTTGGTTGGTTTTGAGTGGTTTGGGTAAACCTGGTATAATCACCAGGGCTTATATAAGTCCACGGCCTGCAGAGGGAATAAGCAGAGACCCCAGAAAATCAGTTCATTCCTCATATGGTCCAGCCATGCTGTTGGCTAGAGGTGTCCCAGGGAAACCTTTCTTAGAAAGGGACACTGCAGCAGAAAGGCTACAGAGACAGTCTGAGCTGAATGAGCAGATGTTCCGCCCACAGCAGAGGGCAGGGGAGTGGAGATAGCACAAATGCCTTTTATTTCTCATATTGGCTGCAGGAAGCTCTGGACTGGGCCATGAGAAACCAGCTGTGGGGCCATGCCCTCTTCCTCTCCAGCAAGATGGACCCTCGGACCTACAGCTGGGTGCTCGGCGGGTAAGCTGGAGAGGGAAAAGCAAGGTGTGATGCCTGGGAACCCTCTCTGTGCCTCATGTTGCTGAGCACATAGCCTTTCAGATGCCGTCACCCTGGTGCACTCCTGCAGCAATTTCCATCAGACTCTTTCAGTCTGATGTTATTTTTCCTACTGGCCGGAATGGGGAGGGATAAGCTGTATGGATGGGTCCAAATTGTTAAATTGTTCAGGCTTCCTGCTAGGCAGGAAGAAAGGAGGCGAAAGGAAAGCTGTTGTCTGGAGACGTGGTGTGGATTTGTGATCCTCTGCTTCGCTCTAGCTGCAGAGATCAATAAGATCAGCAAAACCTGCCGTTGGGGCAGTGGTGCAGCCCAGGTAGCCCAGGCTGGACCGCAGCACCTCAGTTGGCAAAATGATTCCCACTGGACTGCCCTTGTGGACAATTTCTTTGGGCTGAACTGGGTTGATTCTTTCTGGGGGAATTAAGCAGAAGCTGTCTTGTAAACCAATATCCTTTTAAGGTGGTTACCTAACATTGTCCTTTTGCTCTCTCTGGAGGTGACAGATCACCAGCCTTTTGGCGTTTGTCTTTCCTTTCTGCCTTGGCTACACTATTGAGTTAAAACCCCAGCAGCTGGCATT
>NW_010578766.1:132548-145872 GCF_000705375.1 Tinamus guttatus
ACGTTGGGAGCGATGGCGAGTTTGGGCTCTCGTGCTGTGATTGTGCCGCGGTGACTGTCTCTGTTGCCTCCTTGCAGGTTCACCAACACGCTGGCTGTCAATGACCCGCTACAGACCTTCTTCCAGCTCATGTCCGGAAGGGTTCCCCAGGCAGCACAGGTGGGTGTATGAGAGTTTCCTTACCCTGGCAGTGCCCTCTGGGTTGCTTTCCTCTTATGTGACACCTGTGTCATATGGTGCAAGAAGACACTGTGAGAAGAATGTCACGGGGGACTGTGTGGCATGGAGACCCTTTTGCTGTGGCCTGGGCTGCTGGGCTCAGCTCGGCTTTGTCTCCTTCCTTGTCTCCCTCGCAGTGCTGTGGGGATGCCAAGTGGGGAGACTGGAGGCCCCACCTGGCTGTGATGCTGTCCAACAAGGTTGGAGATGCAGAGCTGAACCACCGTGCCATCGTCACCATGGGAGATACCTTGGGTGAGCTGGGGCCTCGTTCGGAGGCAGACTCGCAGCTCTGCTGTGCCTTTGGTGCTCATGCTCCTTTCTGGAGAGAGAACATTGTCCTTTATCTGCTCTCCTGGTGATGGAGCACGGGTGGCACATGTAACTGTGGGGACTGAGGCTTGCTCTGAGGGCCCATCTGGACCACTGTTGGTAGAGAACCTCGGGCAGGTTCAGGCTGATGACATCTGCCCAGAGAAGTGAAACTGGAGATGCACCTTGGTAGAGTTGCCCTGCTCTCAACACTGAGCCAGCCCACTCCTTAAGCACAGAAAATAGCAATCTGAAAAAAAAGAAGAAAAAAGGTGTGGGTGAGAAGGGAGATTATGGGATCTGAATGGACAGAGAAAAAAATGGGACTGTTTGGTTAGTCATATTTTCTATGAGCTTGGTTGTCTTCAGAGCAGCACTGATTGCACTGAGGTCTGTCTCTGAAGGCTAACATTTCTTTCTTCTTCTCTCCTTCCCCATCCAGCTGGCAGGGGATTAATAGAAGCAGCTCACTTCTGCTACCTGATGGCAGATATCCCTTTTGGTTACTTTGGAGAGAAAGCGAATCGCATGGCTTTGCTGGGCAGCAGTCACCGGTGAGGAAGCACAGGCAGCCCATGCCCTGCGGGCTCTTCCAGCTGTTTTTTCAGAGTTGTCTCCTGCCTTCTTCCTCTCCCTGTGATCTCAAATCTTTCTGCAAAATGGGTTGGCAGCTTCCAAAAAATCGGAGTCTCACAGACAAAAACCTTATCTTTCTGCTCACTATTGCTTTGAATTCCCAGCAAGTGCAGGAATATTGCAAATTCTTTGCTTTCTTGTGCTTGTTCAAGTTTTGGCCTCGGATGTCACATTTGCCCTCTGGCAAGGGAAAAGTAAAATTCTGGAAAGTAAAAATCATGGGCTTTCATTGCTCCTCGTCTGGTTTTACCGTGGGCCTTTCCAGCTTGCTCCAGGTTGGCAGTGCAGAAGAGGAGCAGGCCTGCATACCGGGCTGTCTTGGAGAGAGATGTGTGTCTGCTGTGCCCCCTGAACTGCCCTCTTCCTTCTCCTTTACAGTCAGGCGTTTGCCCAGTTTGCCAGGACGGAGATTATCCAGCGCATGGAAATCCTTGAGTACTGCCAGCAGCTGCGACAACCCAGAGCCTTCCTGCTCCCCTTCCAGGTAGTGGAGACTTGCAAGCACGGCCAACGACAGCTCAGACCCGCCCTAAAAAATCCCTGCCAAGCATGTCCCTCCAGTCCCCTAAAGCTGAGCTGCAGGTGCTCCAGCTGGACCAGGGCTCTTCTCCGATGTCTTTGGAGGCTTCTCCCTCCTCTGGCTGCAGGAGAGGCTCTGCTTGCTAGGCTCCGTGCAGGTTTCTCCAAGGCAGGGCTTTTGCATCCTCCTCTGAGCGCAGCGCATGGGAGCCTGAGTCACGGCAGCTTGTGGGGCTTGGTGCCATCTGTGTTTGCTCTGCGTTAGCCTGGGTCTAGCTCCCCTCCTGTTCTCTTATAGTCCTGTGTAATTGATAGGCTTTTCATATTGTAAATAAGCACCCAGCTGCTGCCGCCTTGGGCACTGCACAAATTGGGTAGATAAATGAAAATTGCGGCTGGAGCCCTTCCCCAATGCTGATCTGCAGGCATGGTGCAGGCCTGGTGCTCAGCGCAGCATAACCAGGCTGCCCAGGGAGGAGGTAAGGAGGAGGGAGATGTCCAAATGACCTGTTGGGGTAGGACCTGTGACCCAGGGCAGTTTGAGTCACACTAAGATGATCTGGTGCTGCTTGGTCCTAAGAGACCTTAATGGGCACCCTGTGACATGAGCTCACGGGCTCCTCCTCACTCACATTCCAGGCCTACGGCTGTTTTTCTTTCCTTCCCCGAGGTGTACAAGCTCATCTATGCCTCTCGCCTGGTGGACTACGGGCTGCCCGCCCAGGCCTTGCACTACTGTGAGAAGATTGCCACCGTGGTCTTGGAGCAGGGGCCTGCCAGCCACCCTGCGCTGACCAGACAAGTGATGGAGGTGAGACACGTCAGGCTGCCCTGTGCCCAAGAGGGACGGATATCCCACGGGCTTCCCTGGGGCACTGCCAGGGACTTGCTGAGGCCGGCTTTTCCCCATCTCCCATGGGTAGGGGTACCCAGAGCTCCGGGAAGCAGCCCCGAAGCTTTGCTGGCTGCCGTGTGCACAAGCAGGTGAAGCCAAGACATCCAGGAGCAGCGCAGGGCAGCGTCCGCCTGCGCTGGAGCCGTGTCAGCGCCCCCGGCCCCCAGGGAAAAGCAGCATGAGCTATCTGCAGTGCCCCAGCCTCTTGGGGTGGACAAGAAGGGAATTATGCTGCTGGATAAATAGGACAAAAGGCGTTCAGAGGCAAAGGATTTTTTTCCCTTTTTTTTTTTTTTTGGAATTTATAAATGGCACAGATTGAAGAAGCCACAAATCTAGAAGTTGCATGGCCCTTCCTCTCCTGTACCTCATCCCAGCAAGGCACTGAATTGCCAGTGTGCTCTCAGGGTGGCAGTGAGCGTGTCCCGTGTTTTTAGCATTGGTTTCTGTGCTCCCTGGAGCTGGGCAGCGCCAAGGCTGTTCAAAGCTGACCTCATCCGGGAGCAGAGCAGCAGCCGCGCTGGCTGGTGCAGCCCCCGGAGCAGGGGCAGCAGGAACGCCGCGGAGATGCTGTCTGAAACAGGCTGCAAAAAGCAGCCCGACGGTCTGGCCTGAAACTTGGCGTTATGCAACACTGGGCTGGGCTCGCTGCCCCTCGACCCCCTCGTAGAAACCTATTTACTCTAACAGCCTCTCAGATCTGCAGTTCTGCTGGGGATAATGCTTCTCCTGGGAGAAAACACTTTCATCTGAAAAACTGGTGCATTCATAGACACTCTTGTCTTTGATGTTTTAGACTGTGTTACAAATTATGATACACATTAGTGTTTGATTAAGACTTCCCCTCTTTTGAAGCTGGGGACGATATACAACCAGGTGTTGGTTCATTAATATTAGATCAAAGTGTGTATTAGCTTTTGGATTAAACATTCCCCCCGTTTAGGAGTAATCATGCTTATAATTTCCTCTTTCCTGCCATTGATTTCGAATGCACACATGTGCCTTTCCAAAGGGATCTGGTGATGTCCGTAGCCTCCTGGCAGCCGGCTCCGTCCTCCAGGAGAAGCACTCTCAGCTCACGTCAGCTGGTTCCTGTCCCCGTCTGGGGACCAGTCCTGCTGGTCTTGTCTCACCATAACCTCCTGGAGGTGTGGATTTCATTTTAGGCTATTTAGACAATCAGCTTTTAAACACTGTGAATAAGAAGAAACAGCCAATGTGGCAAATCCCAAGAAGTGGGTGACACCAACCAAGTGTTCTGGGTGACAGTCATCCCCCCTCATGCCAGCTGTCATAAACATGGCTTCTCGTCTAAGCAATTTGGCCTGAGTGTCACCATAGTGCCTCAGGAGCAATGTTCTCCAGAGAGCCACTCATGCCACCTTGAGACGTATGGGATAGATTACCCCAGGAGTACTTCTCCCTCTCTGTTTTCTGTAGATGGAGCTCCATGTCTTTTAGATGGCTGCAGTCGAGGATGCAGACCCTTCTCTTGTAGGAGAAATTCAACACACAGTAGCAGTACTGCAGAGAAGGACCTGGGGGAGATAGCGGAACATGGAAGAAATACCAAGCAGCACCACAACAGAATGCTGTTTAAAAAAGAAAAAAAAGAAAAAGAAAAGAAAAGTTATTCCGGGGTCAAAGTGGGAGAGTAGCACATGTGAGGCAAGGAGGTGATAACACCCTGTGCTTGGGCCTTGCGGGGTCTTGGCTGGGTCGCAGTGGCCCTCTTGGGATGCTGCACTCTGAGAAAGTGCCAAATTGGAAGAGGTACGGAGGAGAACAGCAAGGATGATAAGCGATTGAGCAAAGAATGACCTCTGGAGTCCTTGAGGTTATTTGCACCAGCGAAAATATCCTAGGGGAGGAAGGAGATAGATGGCGGATGTGATAACGGTCCTCCAATATGTCGAAGGCTGTTTTTAAGGGAGTTGGTGTCCAGCTATTCCCCCCATCTACCTCAGGAGCAAGAGGCTTAATTTGCAGCAAGAATTTCACTTGGATATTAAGAAAAACTTTCTAATTCTAAGGACATTAAATATCAGGGCAGCTCTGGGAGGCTGTGAAATCGTGGAGATTTGTATTCAGCAGTTAAACAGCTGTAAGGGCTGATGTGGACATATGGGATATCCTTTTAGAGTAGGCAGATGGATCAGGTAATCTCAAAATGACCCTCCCACTCTTCTGTTACTTTGTATTGTTAATGATGTTAATGCTTATTTTAAAGCATTAGGGAATCACGTTAAGTGAGTTAAGAACCAGCTTTTCTCCCGCTTCTCCTTCCTGGCTCTGCAGCTGGCCGAGCGGCTGAGGCTCTCCGACCCGCTGCTGCTGGAGATGCCGGATGAGGACCTGGCCCTGGGGCCTGACTGGCTGGCTCAGCTCCGAGCCCAGTGCCAGCAGTGGGAGGTAAGGATGAGCGGAGGGGGCACCGCCTGCCTTGTGCTTTGGCTGCAGTGGCTTGGGGAGCTGTAATGGAGCTGCTTTGTTTTATGGTTTGTCTGCAGGGTGTCTTCTTCCTCCTCCATCCTAAATGGGAGGGCAAGTGTCAAGGTTCAAAGGCCTTCACCAAATCTGGAGCTAACATTGACACATTTCATTCACATTTCACCTCTGCTTTTGTTCTTGCCCACCTTTCTGTCTCCCCTTGGCTTGTGCCCTGCCTGCTCTGGCACAGTGGTGATCACGCTCATTTGTCTTGCTGAAATGAGCTGTAGTTGTGCTGGTGCCAGCCGAGCCCGTGGCTCCGGGCTTCCTGTGCTGCTCCTGGTTTCGAGGAGCCTCGTCCACGCTGCAGGGCCCGTCCCGACTCCTGGGCAGTCTGTTCTGTGCTCTCGCTGTCCTGGGCGTGACTGAGATGCTGGCGCTCGTGTGGGGCCTCTTCCTGCCCCTCAGGCCCTCAAAGCCCGTGGAGGAGTCACGCAGCGAGCTTGCCAGCTCGCCAATCTCCTCTGCGCTGGCCTTAGGCTTGCTCCAGTCATGCCTGCCTTCCCATGCTGCCAGGTTTTCCTCGTCCTGTCCAGTTTTCCTCCTGTGTTGTCTGTCACCTTTGTCTTTGCGCAGATGGAAGAGGATCTGCCTCCTGAGCTGGCATCAGATGAGCCAGAGCTTGCCATGGCCAGCAGATCAGCCACAGGTAAAGAAATGGAGCAGGGCATGGTGTGTCCCTGGAAGGGCTTCTCCGCATGCACAGCACATGCAGGTATATGGCCAGACGCCTGAGAGAGGCTGATCCCAAGCCTCGCTGTCTACATGATCAGCCTTCCAGAGCCAGCTGGTGTTTCTCAGCAGCCGTTCTCTGCCCCTTGCATCTCTCTAAAGCACAAGAAGAAAACAAACACGTGCAGTGTGATTGCCCCTGGTGAGGGGTCAGCCAGGGACACGCTGCACACTGGCCCTGGAATTCTGTCCCAAGGCAGCTGGGAAGACCCAGAGCCATGCTGGGAAGCGTTCTAGTACGGTCTCGCATGGACTGCACATCCTTTTTTCTCCTCAAAGACCTGTCTCTAGAGATTCCTTCCCCTCCCATTCTTCTAAGAAAATATATTACTCATTGGTTTCCTTCTGCTGGGAAAAGGGGAAGGGAACAAAGCTAGAGCAACCCAGTCTTGGCTGGAGGAGGAATGGGGGGACGTTGGTGACAGTGAACTGGCTAGTTCTCTTTTCTCCTCTGCAAAATCCCAGCATGTCCTGGAAGCTTGGTGAATAAGGGCAACCAGCCAAGATGTGCAGAAGGTGGCAGGGGATGCTCAGTCCAGTTAGGCTCGCTTGCTCTCCATGGAGGAACAAAGTCTGCTTGAATAATTGGGTCTAATTAATGCAGCTTCAGGAGTCTCTGTGGGCCCCACGGAAGAAGAAGGCGGGTCACAGTGCTGGTCTGGCAGGCAGCCAGCTGGACAAAGCCAGGGTCTCCTCGCCAAGCCTCCAGCTCCAGGGAGCCTCAGGGGAGATGGCCTCATTCCTAGACAGTCCTCCGAGGACACAAATTGGAGCTGAACTAACAGGATTTTATACTTGTTCATAGACTGAAAGATTCAGGAAAGAACTTGTCCTTCTGCATGCTGTAATTCAGCATACATATTGATTAAGCCTCAACATAGACCTTCTCTCCTCCCACATGAGGTTCATCTTTGTTCTGTCTCTCTGGGACCCTGAGGTCCCTGTAGTGCTGAGCCATTTGGAAGACCACATCCTTGCCGTAGCCTTTGGGTGAGACACCGAGAGGAAGGATGCAGGCATCCCGGGATGGCTTCAGTGTGAGGCCAGAGGACTTCCTCTCTGGACAACACATCAGTCGGACAGTCCTGCAGAGCCTCTGGCTCACCAGTGTTGCTTAATAGCTTCCTCTGTCAGTAGGCTGGCCCTGGCAGAGCCTTTTACTCCTTGCTGCCTGCTCCTGCCCAGTTTTCTGGCACCACGTAGCAGAGCAGTGGAGGTAGAAAGGCCAGCAGAGTTGGTGGAGAGCGAAGGCCGAGGCAGAGAGGGTAAAACATGACAAACTTCGAGCCATTTCTTCCTATCAGCTTTCCCTGATGCTGCCAAATCCCTCTTCAAGGATCTCTCTCAGGCAGTAAAAAGCATCATCAGTTCTGATTGCCTTCTGCTTCTGTCGGGGCTAAGCTCTGACAAAAAACACAGGTATGATAGAAGGCCTCTCTCAGAGGTCAGGACGGCTCCATGTGTACCCAGCTACCAGCAGCAAACCTGCTTTCCTCACGTTTGGTGCCTTCATTCATCAAGAAGGCTGTTCAGAGTCACCAGCCACACTGGACATTGACTTTTGATCTCCCGTCTGAAGGACTTGTGTGCTCTGGGATTAACTCTGAAGGGCCTTGCTCTGCCCTGACCACTCTATTACAAATCTAGTTTGCAGGGATCAGTGGGGAAAATGAGGAGGGTCCTGACAATGACCAGTATGGGACCAGTACAATCATGGGAGTCTTCCTCTCCATCCTCACAGTTCTCCAAGCAATGGGCTTTCTCCCTGGCTTTCCTCGGCATCTGTTCATGCTTCCTGAATCTACTTGTCAGGCAGCAGAGAGAAGTGACAGCAGCTCTAGGAGTCGGGTGGCTCTGTCCGTCCTTTTCCTCATGGCTTCTCACTGACACTGCAAAAGCATCTCCAGGAACTTATGGGAGTGGTTTACAGATGGAAAAGCAGTAGCTGAAGCTAACCCTTAGCAGGACAGAAGTCATGCCGCAGAGTCAGTCCCCAGGGCAGCTTAGAGCTGCAGTGTCTAGATCCTGGCTGAAGCTTCTGTCAGCAGCAGGGCAGAAACTTATCCCTGCAGAGCAGGGGCCAGCCCCAGAGCCGAAACAAGCAGTCAATAGAAAATGCTATGCAGCCCTGCTTGGGACAGACAGCAGTGTGCTGCACTGCCTCGAATGCCAGCTAGAGCATTTGCTGAATAAAACAAACCCTACCACTTTCCTAACCTGTCTTTCACGCAAGAAAAACAGAACAAATCTGCCTAAAGCAAGAAACTCAACAGTGTGCATTCCTATGGAGTAGGAATGAAGGATAGAGCTTAACAGATGCTCCTCAAAATCAGAGAATTTTCTTTCCTGCCCAGGGCATGGGGTAGGAGTGAAAGAAAAGGCTGGAGGCACTGGGATCCTTTGAACTGCTAAGCACATGTTGCTTTCTCTTTTGGTCTCGTTGCTTCCATAATATTCCCATTCTGAGTCCTTGTTTGCAACCTCAGGCATGTTCCCGAGAGATTTTCCCCATCTTTCACAACCCACCTTCCTTGAGGCATCTGAAAGGTCCTTGCTATCAAGCTGTGCTGCACCTCCTCCCTCACCCACACACATTCCACTGGGATTCCTCCTCACCTCCTGTTTATGTGTAATGGAAAAAGAAAATTCTATGCAATGGTGCACTGAAATTGTAAATACTGGAGTAATTTCCTGAGGTATGTTTTCCAGATGGAGAGCTTGGCCATGGGCTTGCCCGGGACAACGACCACCAGCATGACCAGTGGCAACAGCAGAGCACCCCTGAGCTGCTGCAGGGAACGAACGCCCAGGAGGAGCCGAGCCTCGGGCCGCTGGCGCCTCCCTGGGCAGCAGCATCTGCTCCGCTCGCAGCTCCGCTGCCGCCCAGGGTCGGGCTGGAGCAGCAGGCAGCAGCGCTCAGCCCGGCCACCAATGCCCTTCCAGGAGAAGCCCGCTATGGGCATTCCCCACAGCTGCTCCAGCCGCCAGGTGAGCGGGTGGATCTCTAGGCACTGTCTTTAACAAGCTGGAGGAGAATTCAGTAGAGAGGCAGTGTATGTTTGCATGTGCATGGAGCAGAGGAAGGATGGCGTAGGCGAAGGGTGTATTTGGTTCAAATCAGCCTGCCTGGAGCATTTCTATGAGAGGAGGTCTAGGGGCATGTTGGGCCACATTTTGGGCTTCTTTTGCGTTCACGGGAATAAATGAACTGGAGATAGGTCTGAAAAACACCTTTTCTTCCATGGATTTCTACAAAAGTGCCTGTACCCAGTTCATAACAATTCCATGAAAAAAGGGAAAGATGGACTGCCTGTGAAGAATCCCTGCATATCTGGTGTCCTGAGGCATATGCTTCGTTTTGAATAACACTTTCTACTGGCACTGACCGCCTCAGTGACTTGTTTCCCTGAAAAAGGCACTCCAGTACTGCCTCAAAGTTGGCATCATGTTTACCCAGATGCCTCCTGTAGGCAAACGACTTCCCATCAGGATTGGCCACCCTGGGTCATTGATTCTTAATTTTTACAAGACCTTGTCCAAACAGCAAGTGACAAGAAACCCTAGGGTTGGCAGCTGTACTGCATCCCTGCTGGGTGGGAAGGACAGCTTCAAATTCAACAGCACAAACCAGATCTTAGTTTGGGAGATACTGGTGCAACCTTCTGGCTTACTGCCTTCTTGATGCCTGCACAGCTACAGGCCTGGATTTTTGCATGTATCAGGGAAAGACTCTTGGCCACGTAGCCTTGCTCGGGGATAGTGACATGACACAGAAGGTAAGTTGCTTAGGGGTACCTGGCCTGTTCCAGCAGTGTAAGGAATAGAGGGGAAAGAGGCATCTCCTGATGTTGGTGGTTTTGTTCTTGTTATGGAAAAGCAGCTGATTGCTGCATGGGTCTGGCTGTTCCTCAGAACCAGGCCGGTTTCTGGCTGCATGTGGGGCTTCTTGCAGAGCATGTCGACATGTGCCTAGATTGATTTGGCCTCTAATGTGAGCTGAAGCATCTTGCAGCAGAGAAGCCAGCTGAGTTGCTGCCTGGATTCCGTAATGATGGCAACATTATAAATACCTCTAGTAGATGCAAAAATACTGCTTGTGGGAAAGTTGCTCCCAGCAATGAATCCTGACTGTGCCCTTCTCTCTGCTCTTTAGGAGATGCCAGGGAGCCCCAGGGCTCCCCAGTTCCCTTTGGGGTGCTGCAGACTCCTGCAGGAGAGCAGGTGAGGTGGAGAAGGATGCAAGTGGCTTGCCCAAAGACATCAGATATTGCTTAGTGGCCCGGGCAGAGCTGGAGGACTCTCACTGATTTATCTTGTTCCATGTGCTTGCTCAAAGGCTCAAACCTTTCCAGAGAGCTTGGGTCCTGAAGGGCACTGGCCCCCATTAGCTTGACTGCAACTGCCTTTCTGTAAATCATCCTCTGCCTAGTTTTCTTGTCTGCTTCATTATAACCCTTCTCTCTGACACCAGCAAGAGTTAAATGCAAGGAGCCGGACAGTCTCGGAGGGCTCTACCATCTCCCTGGAAGAGGACATTCAGCCTTCCTTGGAAAGCGTGTCCAAGGATGTCAGTGAAGAGCAGTCATCGGAGGAGGAGGAGAAGCCAGATGAGGTTAAGGTGAACAGTGTGCAGCTGCTGTAAAGACAAGTGCTCCTAGTTTGCCTGAATCCTCCTGTCCCGAGGCTAAGCTGTTTTACCTCTGTGCCTGGCCGGGTCCATGTAACCACTCAGTGCTCTCCCTGGCCGCCCTTGTCCAGCCGTGCCCCACACAAGCGGTGTGCCAGAAACGAGGGGCTGCTTTAGTGCAGAACACCCTGGCCCGGGTGCTCTTCTCTGGCACCTGCAAGACCCCCCACCCTAGTGTGGCTGGGCGCTTGCTCTCCCCCCCACCGTGCCTGGGGCTCAGGAGGCAGAAGCGAGGCTGAGAGCGGGCTCTGGTGGGTTATGGTATCTCTAATTTATCACTGTTCTTCTGCTGGTTTCTTTTTGACTATGAAATTCCCAGAGCTCGGGATTCAGATGGTTTGGCTGGTTTCGGGCGAAGCCCTCCAAAGCCACGTCCGACACATCGAAATCTCAGGTAACAGGAAAACTAATGCAGGCTGCCCCATCCCAGGGTGACACCCTGGGGGACACCTGAGAAAAGGGGTACTGTAACTCTGCCTTCACCTGCTGGTATCTCCCTTCTCGCATGCCTGACTCAGCCCATAGGACAGACTCTCACTTCTGTAGCAGGCCTGCTGTGCTGCCCTGCCCAGGGGTGGATTGACAAAGGAGACTGGGGAACCCTTTCAGTCTGGAAGTGAATTCTTTATTAATAATAATTGTGTATTTATAAAGCATCTTTGATCTGGAAGGTTCTCAAAGTGCTCAGCATACTCCGCAGGGATCGCTTGCCCTGCACTGAAGTGGAAAGCAGCAGCTGTTAGCAGCAAATGGCAATGCTCCAGTAGTTTTTAGGAGCTGAAGAATAACTTCTTTAATTAGAAATACAGCAGAGATGGGGGAGCAACCACATGCAGCTATCCCTAATCCTGGCCACATTCTTCTCGAGACATGCACATCGTGTCCCTGTGGCCAGGATTGTTGCTTTTAGAGGCAAGGAGGTCTCCTCCTCATTCAGAATGACCCATAACAGGAGATCTGGGGACATTATTCCCATAATGATAAGAGACAAGGAATCAAGGGCTACAGGTAGCCCCGATAGCCCCAGCACAGCATTCTACCAACAGGCTTGGTACCCAGCCTCTTAATGACTTTTGGGCTTAGGTTTGACACAGGGGGGTCACTTGCCCTGACCAGCTGCATGATCAATGCCCTTACCTTGCACGTGCCCGGCTCTGGGGTTACTATGGACAGGGGAGATCTTCATCAGGACTGGGACACACCCAACTCCTCTTCAGTGTGGAGCTGTTCCCTTTTGACAATGCAGAGCCTTTAAAACCGTGATTGTGGTTCCCTCCTCAGGAATCATCTTCGCCATCACCCTTAGCCTCTCCTCTTCCGGAGGCCGGGACAAGGCCTTCAGCTCAGCCTCCTGGGAGTCCGTCTCCCACCATGCCCAGCTCTTCTTTTGGAATCCCAGGTAAGTGTGGCTAAGAGCATCTCTCTCCTGCCCATGCTTGGCCTTTTAGAAGCTGCTCCTTTGTATTTTAAGGGTTGCACATCCTGGAATGAATGAAACATGATGCCGATATCATTGTTGTCACCCCAGTGTCCGTTGAAACGGGAGGCTCGTGGGGCCTGGATGGCAGGGAACTGGGATCCTTTCCTGAGGCTGGGGATCAGGTGAGGAGAGCATGGGGCTTGATGTGTGTGTCTGTGCTTTGGGGGTGTCTTTGCCCTTTTGCCCTCTTTTCTCAGAGCAAAATCACAAGCAGAAACTCTTATCTCTCCCCATAATGTCTTCAAAGCCATTAGCCTATTTTATGCAATTTGCCAAGGGGACAAAGGCCTTAAAGTTGCTGTGCTTGTACAAAATTCATAAAGATGAATTTGGTAGTTTTAACAGACACCAAGCCACAGCCTAACCTTGCGGTGGGAAAAGCACCCTGATCACCGTTTGCAGCTTATTGCCCCTCGGAGGATCCATGACAAGGATATGGGTCCCCGGGTTGGTTCCCTCTGCTCTGTCTGGGGGAGGATGGAAGACGTCCCTCCTGAGCGTATTCTGGTGGGGAGCCCTTAATATGTGGGGCAGAGCAATGCGTATGTGAGGAGTCCACTCCAAAAGCGGGGGTGGCTGCTCAGTTCCTCTCCATCTGCTCTTCCAGGAGTCTCCATGGGGCCCCGGCAGCTGCCCGCCTGCCCCACCGGTGGGGGCTGTACCGCTCTACAACCCCATCCAGGTCCCTCAGGTGAGAGCGTCCTCCCAGGCTGCCGCTGGAGGGCTGGCCCCATGCGGGCTGTCCTGGTGGCAGTGGGACGAGGGGATGGCCGGCGGTCTGGGGATGTGTCGCAGGGATGTACCGTCTTCTCAGGGTGTTTCTGTCCTTCCCAGCTTGCTGCTGCCAGGCCCAGCCAGCCCCGGCTGCTGTCCCAGCGGCGCTACCCCAACCTGCTGTGACTGGGGCTAGCGGTGACCCCGTGGCACCACCGTTGCCATCACGAAGAGCCGGAGATGTGCTTGCGAGGAGCTCGACCTGCCTGCATTAACATCTGCAGAAGCCACCTGCCCTCCTTTCACCCTGTGGCATTGTGCCCATCCTCTTCCTCTTCCCCTTTTTTTTCCTCTTCCTCTTTTTTTGGTGGAAAAATACAAGTTTGGCTAGGAGAAAGCACGCTGGAGATGTGCAGTGTGTCAAGGTGTGTGGTGATGTGCCAAGCCCTGGCATGCAACTATAATGGGAGTATGGGGCCGTTATTTTAACGTTTGGAGGTAAACGATAAAAGTGTCCGGGGGAGAGTAGTCTGAATTGGGTTGTGGGGCAGTGCCCCACCTCACCCATTGGACTCAGCAGTGCCGGCCGTGAGTCTGTCTCACAGCGCCGCGGGACCATGAGCATCCGCCGCGGCGGGGG